>CM028357.1:53784289-54034601 GCA_016618105.1 Dendrobium huoshanense | reverse complement strand
TTCATGAACTTCATCTCTAATATTACCAATGTCATGTTGCTGCTGGGTGGCGTAAGATGATCATCAAATATTGATCACACCTTTGATCAATGTGAAAAGTCTCTAGTTCTATCAAATCTCTCAATCAGATTCTGGTAATCTGATTGAGAAGCAGAAGCTTGAGCACTCCTTCTTCTTCTTCTTCTGAAGCACTAGCATGTGCTTTTTCTTTTTCTTTTTCCTCCCTGAGAGCAGTCTGAAAGATGCATCGTTGTAATAACTGGCTCTCTCATATTCCTCATCAGATGGACTATATTGTACTTCTTCTCCAAACATAACAAATCAAGTGCCCTAAAGAAATATTCTTCTTCCTTTTCTGATTGGATGTCCTATTTCTGAAAGCCCATAGATATCTAGGATGAGTTGGGCTTCATCAATAGGTTGTCTTTTCATGATTAAAAAGTTAGACGAAAGAAGAGGAGTAATGTTAATATCCTATCACCAGCTTTAGGAATAATTGAGGATCTAAGGATATGCTGGATGATTCGGGCATCTTGGGTCATACCGGCCACTCTAGCAACATGATTGTCAATTCCATTTCTCTAATTACCCTATTGATTTCATACCATGGAAGACGTTTTCTGACATTAGGGTGTGAGCTCTATATCCTTCAGTCCTTAAGTTTAAAAAATGCACCAAGGTCGTGCTTGGTGATCTCAACTTTTTTCTTTAAAACAAAAGAACTAATGATAGAGTGGTCAGAATTGAAACTCATGTTGGCTAGAAGTAATGGAAGGTTTGCTTATTGTAGAAGTGGACAAGAGAGAGAATGAAATGAAATTGGGTTGAGGCAAAGAGGTGTAATACCCGAAATTTCAACTCCGTTTGGATAAGAATGCGAGAGGAGTGATTTTTGCAGAAGCAAAACGAGGAAAAGATTCCTCATTTTGCTTTGGAAAGAAGTTGTCTGGAGCATTCCTGTTGGGTTTCTTCACCAAAACTTTTTGTCTCTTGCTAGAGGAGGCCATAGTTGATTTGATGTAGAAAGGGATTGAAAAAGATGTTTGAAAGTGTGATTTTCAAGTTTGAAAGCCTCATATTTAAGGAAAAACGATATGTTCGTCCTGGACGAAAATATTCGTCCTGGACGACAAATTATCGTTCGTCTGGACGAAGTAATTTCGTACAGACGATCCAATCGTCCAAAATGTAACGGCTTTTCGTATTCAACACAACTTACGATGCGTCCCTTCGTACAGGCTTTTTGACTTGACCGATCGTACATACGAAAATATTTCGTACAGACGATCAAAAAGCGTTTCGTTTTAATGACTCTTGAAAACCGTCCCCTACAATGAATCGACACATGTTCGTACATACGAAAAAATTTCGTACAGACGAAAATTCGTATTAAAAACTGTCTTATCCACTCAACCGCTGCATTCAATCGTCCCGACGTTTGAGAGAAAAAAAAATTCGTACTGGACGATCACAGATCGTACAGACGATCCAATAAAAAACTGCTCTCAAAACGGTTTAAATTCGCGCAAACTGTTTCTTAACACATCGTCCTGTACGAAAAATTTCGTCCTGGACGATTTCCTCTAAAAAAATTTTTAATTTGATTTTTAATTTAACAAAATAAACAAAAACAATAAAAATACAAAAAAACAGAAAACATAAATACAATCATACATCCAAAAACAATTCATTCAAAAACCACAAAATTCACAAAAATCACAAAAACAAAAATACAACAAGTATCAATGTTGCAAAGACATTTTGATTAAGCATTCAAATCAATAACACCAAGCCTTGTTCTTAAAGTACTGAAGGTATCAAAGGCTAAAGGTTTTGTAAATGTCTGCAAGTTGATTTTCAGTTGAAACATGAATGAGTTCAATTTCTCCTTTGGATACATGATCCCTTATGAAATGATGCCTTATATCAATGTGTTTGGTTCTAGAATGTTGAATAGGATTTTTGGAAATGCAAATAGCACTAGTATTGTCACAATAAATTGGAATAGTGCCTATAGTTAATCCTAAGTCAATCAACTGTTGTTTTAACCAAAGTACTTGTGCCACACAACTTCCTAATGCAATGTATTCTGCTTCTGCAGTAGATAGTGCCACTGAATTTTGTTTTCTACTAGACCATGAAACTAATGAATTTCCAATGAATTGACATGTTCCAGAAGTGCTTTTCCTATCCACTCTACAGCCTGCAAAGTCAGAATCTGAGTAACCTATAATTTCAAATGAAGAGCTAAACTTAGGATACCAAATTCCTAAGTTTTGAGTTCCTAGTAGATATCTTAAAATCCTTTTCCTGCTGTCAAATGTGATTCTTTTGGATCTGATTGAAATCTAGCACATAAGCAAACACTAAACATAATATCTGGTCGGCTAGCAGTCAAGTAAAGTAAAGATCCAATTATCCCTCTAAATTTCTTTTGATCAACAGATTTCCCTTAAGGTCTTTATCTAACTGAACTGAAGAACTCATTGGTGTACTAACAGGTTTAGCATTGTCCATTCATATTTTTTGAGGATGTCCTTAATATATTTGGTTTGACTAAGAAAAGTACCTTCCTCAAGTTGCTTAATGCTAAATCTAGAAAGTAATTTAAATCTCCCATTAGACTCATTTCAAATTCACTACTCATTGTTTTAGAAAATCATCACAAAGATGTTTATTTGAAGATCCAAAGATGATGTCATCCACATAAATTTGAACAATAAGTATATCCTTTCCCATTTTCCTTAAAAAAAGAGTTGTATCCACACTTCCTTTTTCAAAAGATCTTTCAAGTAGGAAGGTGCTTAACCTCTCATACCAAGCCCTAGGTGCCTGTTTCAATCCATATAATGCCTTTTTTAATTTGAAAACATGATTTGGAAATTTAGAGTTTTCAAAACCTGGAGGTTGTTCTACAAAAACATCTTCTTCAATTACTCCATTTAAAAAGGCACTTTTGACATCCATTTGAAACAATTTAAAACCTTTAAAACAGGCAAAGGCTAGTAAAACCCTAATTGCTTCAAGTCTAGCTACAGGAGCAAAAGTTTCCTCAAAATCAATTCCTTCAATTTGATTATACCCCTTAGCTACTAATCTAGCCTTATTTCTAATGACTACTCCTGAGTCATTCATTTATTTTTGAACACCCCACTTGGTTCCTACAACACTTGATCTTTTGGCCTTGTAGTTAGTTCCCAAACTTTATTTCTTACAAATTGATTTAACTCTTCTTGCATGGCCAATATCCAAAATTCATCTGAAAGTGCTTGATCAATGTTAGTGGGTTCAACAGTTGAAATAAAGGCTGAATGATTGACTTCCTTGTTTAATCCACGCCTAGTTCTAACACCCTCACTTGGTTCACCTATGATTAATTCCTTTGGGTGGTTTTTAGAAAATCTCAAATCTCTAGGCAAAGGGTCTTCTCTTTCTAAATTTTCTTCCACATTTTCTTCCAAATTTAATCTATCTATCTTTTGGGAGTTTTCTTCAATTTCTTCTTCAACAACTTTTGGCTCTTCCATGTTTCCATTTTCATCAAAAACAACATGTGTGGTTTCTTCAATGACTAAAGTTCTTTTGTTGAATACTCTATAAGATTTTCCAGCACTTGAATATCCAACAAAAATTCCTTCATCTGATTTTGGATCAAATTTTCCTAAGGCAGATTTTCCATTATTATGTATGAACACCTTGCAACCAAATACATGCAAATGAGACAAATTTGGTGTTCTACCTTTAGCAACTCATAGGTGTTTTTATTCAAATTTGATCTCACATTCACCCTATTCAGAACATAGCATGCAGTGCTAACCGCCTCAGCCCAAAAATATCTAGGAAGTGAGTATTCTGCTAACATTGCTCGGGCGGCTTCTATTAATGTTCTGTTCTTTCTTTAACTACTCCATTTTGTTGAGGAGTTCTAGGTGCAGAAAAATTGTGATCAATCCCCTTTTCTTTACAGAAATCTTCAAATCTTTCATTTTCAAATTCTCCTCCATGATCACTTTGTATACAAATTATTTCACATCCTAGTTTTCTTTGTATCCAAGTTGAAAAATTTCTGAATTCCTCAAATGATTCACTCTTATGAAAAAGAAACTTAACCCAGGTGAATCTTGAAAAATCATCTACTATAACAAATCCATATACCTTTCCTCCTAGACTAACAGTGCTTACTGGTCCAAAAGATCCATGTGTAGAATTTCTAAGGTTTACTGGTCCTAAGATCTTTAATGGACTTAAAAGAGGACTTCACTTGTTTTCCTAATTGACATGCATCACACAAATGGTCCTTAGTAAAGTCTAGTTTAGGTATTCCTCTCACCAAATTCTTTTGGGTAATTTTTCTAAGATTTTTCATACTAGAATGACAAAGTCTCCTATGCCAAAGCCATGATTCATCAGAACAGTTTTCAAACAAAAAGCAGTAGGAGATTGAATACAATTTAAATCTAGCATGTAAACATTGTTCACCCTTTTCCATTTAAAACAATTTTTCCATTTAGGCTAATTATGCAGCTAGTAGGTAAAAATTTTACATTATAGCCCTTATCACATAGCTGACTTATGCTAAGCAAATTATGTTTCAAGCCTTCAACTAATAAAACATTATCTATGAAAAAGTTTTTCAAGTTTCCAATCATACCTGATCCAACCACTTTCTTTGTGGTATTATCTCCAAGTGTAACCTTGCCTCCACTCCTGGCTTCCAGCGTTATGAATTGAGCAGTATCTCCAGTCATGTGCTTAGAACATCCGCTGTCCAGGTACCATATACTCTCACGAGGTCTTGTGTGAGAGTATACCTGCAAAATTCTCAAATGTTAGACCTGGGAACCCAAACTAGTTTGGGTTCACCTTTATGAAATTTATAATCAGATGCATGTGTGATATGTCTAGGTTTATGCATCTTAATTCTCCACACCAAATTAGATTTAATCTTTAAAGTGCAGGTGTGAGATATATGTCCCAAAAATCCACAATTGTTACATTTAACATTAGGAAAAATATTCCTATGTTTTCTCTCATATGATTGTCTTCTAAGGGATTTCATGAATTTAGGATAATATTTAGGATTTGTAAAATCTTCAAGTTTAGGGGGGTTCCTATTATCCTCAAGAGCTCTTATAGTAAGTTTGTAAAATGAATTCATTTCCTCCAAGATTCGATTTGTATAACTTACCCTATATGTCTTGTGTTCAGATTCATCCTTAAATTTCTCAAATTCTTTTTCAAGTTCAGCATAGGATGATTTTAAATTCTCAAAATTTTTATTCAAGTCATCATATTCATCAAGTAGTTTCATGTGGTTGCTATCAATTAAAGCATGATCTTTCCTAAGGATTTCGTGTTCCTTATTAAGCTCTTCCAATTCTAAAACTATACAAGCATGCATCTTTTTAGTTTTCCTATATGCATCATGCATGTGTTCAGAAACTTCAAACAATTCATTATAAGTTAAATCACATACCTCTTCTTGATCTGATTGTTCAGCTTTATCTGCCATCAAGCAAAGGTTGGTGACTTCTTCTTCTTTATCAGTCTCAGATGAGTCTGAAGCTGAGTCCGCCCAAAAAGCCTTTTGAAACTTCTTCTTGCCCTTCTTTACCATTGGTTTCTCCTCTACCTTCTCCTTGCTAGGAGAGGCTTTGAGTTTTGGACAGTCAGTCTTTATATGGCCTGGTTTCCTGCATTCATAACAAATTACTTCATTAGAAACCTTGCCATTTCTATTATACTTACCTCTATTCCATTGCTGGCGTCTCTTCTGCTTCCTCTTTAAAAAGCTTTTGAATTGTCTAGTCATCAGTGCTATATCATCTTCATCCTCAGGTTGTGAGTGTTCACTTTCTGACTCTTCCACATTTAGTGCAATATTCTTGTCCTTTCTTGGTTCACCTGCATCAATCTTTCTTTGACTTACTCCTTGCTCGTAAGCAATGAGTGAACCAAGAAGATTGTCAATAGAATAAATGTTCAGATCTTTTGACTCTGTAATTGCAGTAATTTTAGCATCGTATGCAGTAGGTAAACAACGAAGAATCTTATTAACCATTTCAGCATTAGTTAATTCCCTACCAAGTGCATGCAAAGAGGTGACAATTTGAGTGAATCTTGTGTACATGTCAGATATAGATTCATTAGGTTTCATGCGAAATAGTTCGTAGTCATATAACAAGATATTTAGCCTAGATTGCTTAACCTCATTTGTCCCTTCATAAGTAATACAAAGTCTATCCCATATGTCTTTTCCGCTTTTACAAGTAGAAACTCGCATGTAGTCTTCAGATTTTAAAGCACAAAAGAAACTATTTAAACATTTTGCATTTAATTGTGCTAAGTCACGTTCTTCAATAGTCCAATCCGCATAGGGTGCATCTACCCTAATTCCATCAACTAATCTAGTTGGTTTTGTGTAACCTTCCTGGACTAACATCCACATGCGATAGTCAAGTGACTGTAAGAAAGTAGACATGCGTGTTTTCCAAAAATCAAAAGGAATATTGTCAAACAGTGGAGGTCTAGTGATAGAGTAACCCTCAGGAGTGTTTCGGTTTCCAAATGTAGCCATCTACGTTAATCAAAAAGTAGTTCAAACTTATGATTTTGAAACTATGCTCTGATACCACTTGTTGAGTCTAGTAATTAGGTTGTTAAGCCTAAGTAAATGTCCCAAGGCTACCAAGAGGGGGGTGAATTGGTAGTTTTTAAAAAATTTTAAACCCTCTTAAAACTAATGTTGAACCGAAATGAAATTTTCTTTTAAAGTTTGTAGAAAATTGTTTTTCAACCACAGAGTTGTTAAAACAGAAATTTAAAATGCGGAAACGTAAAAGCAATAAAGTAAATGACACCAGATTTATAGTGGTTCGGTCTATAACCAGACCTACATCCACTCCTCAGAGGCACCCTCTGAGTATTGCACTAATACCACAAAGTGACTCTCCTTTAGCACCCACAGCAAGGCGGAGAAGCCTGTACAAAACCCTCTTTTCACCACTCCCCGGTGCGGCAGAGAACCGTCGTCCTTTTACACAATCCACAGTGCTGGCAGAGAACCGTCGTCCTTTTACACTCTCCTAGTGTGGGCAGAGAACCCTACAGCTGTTCACACTCTCCAAGTGTAGGCAGAGAACCTTCTTCCTTTTACACTCTCCTAGTGTAGGCAGAGAACCCACGGCTGTTCACACTCTCCAAGTGTCGGCAGAGAACCGGACCTTCTTGAATGATCTTCTCACAAGAACCTAGAAGAAAGAAAGAAAGGAGTGAAGAAATCCAATTTCACAAGTAGAGATTCTTACCTTAGCAATCCAAGTGAAGCCTTCTTGCTCCAATGATAGGAATCCTCCTTTGAATGCTCTCTTCCACTCTCCCCTTGACTATTCTCTCAATAGGCACGAAGTTCAAGTGACAAAAAGATTGGGTGGCAGTCTAATTTGAAGTATTTATACAAAAGACAAGAAAAACCGCCCAAAAACTGCAAGTTTTCAATTCTGTACGCAGTGGATCGTCCGGTACGATCGTGGATCGTCCTGGACGATTTTACTTAAACGATCTGAAACGACCCAATTTGTATATGTGTACGAAATGACTTCGTACAGCTGATCGTCCTGTACGAACTAGGTTCGTCCAGTACGAACGGTTATTACAAGGTCGGTTCTAGAAACTGCTGAAAACTGTCCTAAGTCGGTTTATCGTTTGGACGAAAATTTGATCGTCTGGACGAAAATTTTCCAGAGAGCTGATCGTCCTGGACGATGATTTATTTCGTCTGGACGAAAATTTTCCAGAGCGCCCATCGCCGGGGACGATAATATGGTTTCGTCTGGACGAAAATTTTTCAGAGAGCTGTTCGTCCGGTACGAAATTTATTTTCGTCTGTACGAAAATTTTCCAGAGCGCCCATCGCCGGGGACGATATAAAAATTCGTCCTGGACGAATAGGACTTAGAAAAATTTTTCGAAGCAAGTTCCTATTCGTTCCAAATGCTCTATAGGAGATAACTGACAGATCGTCCAGTACGATATATATCGTCCTGTACGATCAGTAGAGAATTTCAAGATCTCCTTAGTTTGTGTGTGTGATTTTATTCACTCAATTACAATCACTCCCTTTCAAAAATTAATTCAAAGAAAAGACACTTCAAATAAACAAAATTTCTCATGTTGAATTTGATTTGAAGTTTTCGTAGTCTGGAGTCTGATTTTCCTGAAATGTTAGTACACACAAGAGCAAGTGCAAATCTTCTAAATTGTTAGGAGATAATTATACATCTGAACAATAATGTTTGGAATCATCAAAAATACATAAGTTGCACAAATATAAATCATTCAAATAGCAACTATTCAAACAATATCACCATAAAAAAGAAACCTAGCAAATAACTTGACAGTTTCTTTTTGCAACTCTAAGGTAAAACCGCCCTTCTAATCCAATAAGCAATACAGTTCCAAATCATGAATCTAATTAAAGTCTACCAACAAGAGAGAGAGCTTTAGCCTTCCAACCATCTAATAGAACAGTAATTGTGTTTATAAGAGGCACTGAGGCAAAATATTAGAAATTCTGGTTCTTCTAATAGGAATAGAAATACCAAATATTTAATAGTATCAGATTCAATAATAAGATTAAGACTTTCAGCAAGCATTTCTCGACTGGTCACCTTTTTAGAGAAAAAAAATATGGAGCTTTTTGCATGGTTAATTTCCAAATCAGAGGCAGAAGAAAATTTGTTTAAAATAACTTGTAGAGCTTGTAAATTGGAAGCATAAGCCTTACCAAAAAGAATCAGATCATCAGCATATAACATATGAAAAATCTGAGTACCCATATTAATGCCAACATTAGAGTTATCCAATGTAGCTGATTCAATGAGACAAGAGAGCCCATCCATGCCAATGTAAAATAAATAAGGTAAAAGAGAACATCCTTACCTCAAGCCAAGGGAAGATTGAAAAAAAACCTTTTAAAGAGCCATTAATGCATATTGAAAAACCAACATTATCAATACAAGCTTTAATCCAACTAATGATCATACTAGGAAAACCTTTTTGATGAAGACGGTGAATAATAAATTCCCTAGATATAGGGTCAAATGCTTTGAATATGTCTAACTTTGCACCATACATAACATGCTTGCTATTATCTTCGAATATAGAAAGAATCTTGTTACGCCGGCCCATCCTGGGCCGGCTGGACCGGTCCACCCTGGACCGGTCAGGACCTACTCCCGGCGGAAGAAACCCAGCCAGGAGCTGGGCGGAAACCCCTAGGGGGCCCACTTGATGTATTTTGAGTTTTGGGAGGGAATTTTTGAATGTGAGGGGTGATTAGGTAATTTGTAATCTTCCTTTCATGATAAATTAGGAGGAATAGGGGGAGAAGGATTATCTTGAATTTGAATCTTATTTGAGATCTAGGGTTTGTGTTCGTGGGCTCTAGGCTACGGCTAGAGATTTGGAGAGTTTTTCCTTCCTCTCGAATTGAAGGAAAGTTGTATCTTGCAAGTGCTTTTCATCCGTTATCGAAATAAAAGTGTTTGCATCGTTTTCCCACGTTTTCCTCTCAGATTTTTCTTGTATTTTGACTGTTTTTCTGCTGTGGACAGCAATTTTTCCCTTGGATCTACTTGATTTGGTGAGAAACACTTGGAAATCCAAGTGTTTCCTATCAAATCTCCGTTGCCAGAATTATATTATCAGTAGCCATTCTATTAAAAATAAAACCAGATTGAGCATTGTATACTATATGAGGCATGATGTGCTTTAATCTTTTAGCAAGTAATTTAGTAATAGGGTTTAGGTTTTAGGGTTTAGGGTTTAGAATAGCAATAATTTTATAAAAAATATTGCATGAAGATATAAGTCTGAAATCAGCAATTCTATCAACATGATTAGTCTTAGGAATTAAAACAATTCCTGTTGCCTTGACTTTATTAGGTAAATAACTTTTTAAAAGAGATGCTTGATTGCTTTACACACATGACCCCAATAATAACCCAATTATCAGTATAAAAACCACCCATCAGCCCCTGGAGCAGAATTTTTGTTTGCATTAAAAATCACATTGTGGATCTCCTCGTTAGAAATAGGAGCAGTAAGAATAAAGATCATATGAGAGGGAATAAACTTCCCTTGAGGATTGAATACCTTATTTGCAGAATTAAATAGTTTCTCAAAATGAGAAATAGCAACTTCAGTAATCTCATTAGGATTAGAAAATGATCCATTTCAAGTAGTGATTTGACAAATAAGATTCTGATTATTCCTCCCCTTAATCTTACCATATAGGAAATGAAGATCATCCTCGCATCTTGAAAGCCAGTTTGCATTACCGCTTTGGATAATCCAAGAAGACCAATCAGATAAAGCAGAATAAAGTTGATGATTCAATCTCCTAGATTCCACATTAAAAACTCCAATCAAAGGCACTTGATTAAAAAGATACAACAACAAAAAGCCTCGGCTACATGAATATTTTTTCTCCATTGTCCTGTTAAGAGTCAAATTCTCATCCATATCTAATAAAGAAACGTCATTTCTAATATTTTCTAACCAAGTCTTTTTAGGTCTACCTCTATCTTTCTTAACATAAGTCAAATCTAATAAATCTACTTTTCTAACCGGGTCATCGGAAAGCCGCCGTTTTATGGCTTGAAGTTTTTAAGTCTCCTGTTCCAAATAAAGAGAACTCCATTCCTGGTGCTTTATACTTCCTCTAAGTTGTTTTAGTTTATCATAAAAATCTGTAATAGGATCGTTCCTGAACGAAGGCATGGAGAAAATTTCAAACAATTTTCTTCTAAAAGAAGACTACTCCAATAGTTTTTATAAAGAAATCTATGTCTATAAGACATTTGATGCAGAGGAACAACCACAAAGGTGAGTGATCAGAACAGCGGGGCTTAATATCTTGTAGGAGGAGTTTGGAAAAAACATCCAGCCAACAACTGTTATTGAAAATTCTATCTAGCTTTATTTGAATAGGCATTTTAGAATAACCATGTATAAGGCAACCCAACCGTATCCTAACATAGAAAAATGTTTCACAATAAAGTAAACCGTATTGAAAAAAATGAAGAAAGAAAAGGAGAGCCAACAAGTAGGGGTTGATTATTGAATGCGGAATAATGAAGAATTTTGCAAGTTATAAGGTGCTAAGTAGGAGAGGATACCAGGTACTTGTGCTCTTGAGTTTCAACTTTCAAGCCATCTGACCCCAAAAGGACCCTCAAATAGTTACAAGAGCGGTAAGGTGCCTACCTCTCAAGGAACAAGATTGGTCCTCTCCACAGTCTAATGCCTCCTATTTATAGATGTCATTGGAAGATTCTGTGAGAGAGACACTACCCCACATCAGCCATCAAAACCAGCTCAGCATGGGCGGTCCAACTATCTAACAGTCCAGGTTACTCCTATCTGCCTCTTGGCGCTCAATCCAAGGAAGGCTACAATATAACGAGAAATTATTCCGTGTGGAGTCCGGACGGTAAAGAACCGTCCGTATGTGTGTGTACATAGTGTTTGTACACACTGTCTATAAAAACAAACTGTGTACGAACGGTTCTTTACCTTATGGACTCCGCACAAAATAATTTCTCCAATATAACACCCTCCTCACTAAATACACGTCCATTCATCAATTTCATCAACATCAACTAGACTAGATATGATGGTGGAACGTAAGAATTAGCTTGCTGTTTATATCTTGATGTAATAGCCATCCGGCCACCTCCTCTGGAACAGCCATTATCCAAAACTCATATCTCCCACTTCAAAATCGTTTCTTGCATGATCTCTGAAGATATCCAGGATCGACCAAATATCAGGCAGCCTCGGGTGCAGTGGATCCCCTGCCACAAATGAGTTGACCTCCCCATCCACCTCAATTGCACTACAAGCAGGTGTCTTTTTGATGCCTCTCCTCCCAATCAGCTTCCTTATCCTCTGCGCATCCTCCAGCTTATTTGAATTCAAATAGATATTCGACATTTGAACAAACACTCCCTGATCATCTTCACCATTCCCAGTTATACTCTGAAGCTCTGCAACCGCAAGTTCTGCAAGCTCAACGTTATTGTGAATCCTGCAACCTGTCAACAGCGAGCCCCAAACGGAAGCTAGAGGTCTCATTGGCATTCGGCGGATGAGCTCCAATGCATCTGCAAGCCTGCCTACCCTACATAACATGTTGACAGCGCAGCTGTAATGCTCATGTTCAGGAACGACATCATAGCGTGTGATCATTTCAGCCAATAGCTTCAAACCCTCTTCTACAAGACCTGCATGAGCGCAAGCAGCCATAACGCTGAGAATCACAATCCCGTCCGGCTGCACACCGTCCTCATCTTTCATCCTGCGGAGACAGCAAATAGCATCATTTGCAAATCCGTGCACTGCAAATCCCCCAATCATTGCAGCCCACATGAAGGAATTTCTCTCTGATGCTGAATCAAACACTTTTACAGCTTCCTCAATACAGCCACATTTTGCATACATACTTATAAGTGACGAACAAATAAAAGCATCTTCCGACAAGCCAGGGTGCTTGTCCAATAAATACATGTGGATCCAAGCTCCTTCTTTTAGATCCCCTGCTTGTGAGCAAGCCGTAAGGGCGGTGGTGATTGCGTGCTTGTCCAGGATCAAACCACCCACAAGCATTTCTTTGAAAACGCCTAACGCCTCAAACGGGAACCCACGACGAAGATAGCCATTCATAAGCACGTCAACGTGAACTGCATCTCTTTGGGGAATTTCATCGAATAGCTTGCGTACTTGGCACAGATCGTCCTGGCTCTGCGCGTAAAGTCGAAGGGCAGCCGTCTGAACGTAATGGTCAGTTGCAGCGAGGCTGTTCTTGATGACGACAGCGTGTACCTGAGTGCCAAAGGCAAAATCAGGTACGGCGACGCAAGCGGCGAGGGCAAAGGGGAATGAGTGATGGTCTGGCGCGGAAAAGAGTTCAGGTGAGCGAAGCATTAGGGAAAAGTAATGGAGGGCGCGATGGGGCTCGGGGCCACGAGCGTGGGCATGGATGAGGGAGTTGTAGATGAAGGAATTGGGAGGGGCGGGGGAGTGTCGTAGGATAAGGGAGGCGTAGAGTAGGCCGCTGCTGCTTCGAATAGAGCAAGCAGCGAGGATAAGACGGCTGATGGCGACGGTATGGCGATGGAAGCCATGGGTGAGGCAGAGAGCATGAATAATGTGGAGCTGCCGCTCGTTAGAGCAGCGTTGGATGAAGTACATGCATCGCTGCCATCCTGGGGTGGTGCCGCCGCCAGCGTCGCTCGGCGACAATGGCATTGGCGGTGGTGCGAATTGGTTGGTTGGGTTAGCAACTCGCTCAAAGCATTCCGGTGTGGTCTAGTGGAGGAACAATTATTAGGTCAGGTGACCTGACGTAGCTCTACGTTTGGACGTCAATAATATATCGCCACATATTCTCACTCTTTACCGCGCGGCTTAATGACCCGACCAGGACCGGAACCCAGGATTGCTATGTTCGCGTATTGCTCAATATTGCTCGGTATTGCTCTGTATTGCTCGGTATTGCTCGGTATTGTTTGGTAATAACAAGAAATACCGCTCTGTGAAGATCAATACTGAGCAATACCGAGCAATACCGAGTTTTTTTGCTAAAAACTCGGTATTGGTTTTCACATAATGGTATTTCTGATTATTGCCGAGCAAAATCGACCAATACATAGCAATACTGAGTAATACTGAGCAATATCACTCGGTATTGGTCTTCACAGAATGGTATTTCTCGTTATTACCGAGCAAAATCGAGCAATACCTAACAATACGCGAACATAGCAATCCCGGGGCCGTTCCGGATCGGGTTGACGGGCCACGCGGTAAAAAGAAAAAACATGTGGTGCTATTTTACTGGCGTCCGATCGTAGAGCTACGTCAGATCACCGGACCAAATAAAAGTTCCTATTGGAGAAACTTTGTTGAAAGCATCTGGGGATCACATTTTATTTTATTTAAAATTTAGCTTATTTATATTTAAGATAAAATAAATATATATTTGATAACTTAAGTATAATTCATTTATATGTTATTTGTATTCTAAGAGAAATACTCTTAATATGTCATCAAAAAATTATCTTGATCGGACATGAATCTGGAGCCAAAAATCAAGTTGGAAAATTCAAAAATTAAATATGGGATCATCTGAACTCCGATTTCAGCAAACTTACAGTCGAACCGATCGTCTCGGAAATATGAACCCAACGACACCAAATTCAACTCAATCTGAGCCCAAATAGGTCTGAATCAAACACCCGAAGCATTGTTGGAAGATTCAAACCACAATTTTGATCATTAAACGGTTCAAAAACATGACATGCTTATAGTTGAATCGAGCGACTCGACGAGACGAATCCAACGAGCCCAAGATCGCCGAATTCCGATATCATTAAGACCTTCAAATGTCTGATGAACGATCCACGATCAAGGGATTCAATATCGATCGTCCATCCAAACCACTCCACATTTGCCCTTGATCCTTCCCCTATTTTTTACGGGTCATGCTACTCTCAAAAATTTATAAATAGACCCTCACTTCTCTTAAGAGGGGACCCAAACAAGAAGAGAGGAGAAGAGAAGAAGAGGATGAGGGAAAAAGCTCCTCCTCGACGACCACCGGAGTTCCGCCCGACTTTCAAGTGACGCCAGAGTTTCGCCCGACTTTTACGTGCCGCCGGAGTTCCATCCGACTTTCAAGCGACGCTGGAGTTCGGCCCGACTTTCAAGTGACGCCAGAGTTCAGTCTGATCTCCAAGTGACTCTGGAGTTTTGCCCGAATACCATTTAATGCTAGAGTTCTCGCCGGCCGCCGACTGACGTCGGACTTCTACCCGACGCCGGACCTCCACTTGTATCCAGATTTATACCCGACGTCGGACTTCTACCCATTGTCGAATTTTCGCCGGACATCTATCTGATGCTGGATTTTTTGTCCATTACTGGACTTCTACCTGATGCCTCCTTATGACCTCCGTCGTCAGGCAACGGTCCTTCCGACCTCCGTCGCCTGCCAACTACGGTCCTTCCGACTTACGCACCCATCGACTACGGTCCTTCCAACCAAACGAACACATCAACAGTGACTCTTTGTATTCCCATCATGTATTTCATATAATGTACATCAAGCCATGACCTTCCTTCTAAAGAAGGGCCTCATTTGTAATCGGCTGCAAATAATAGTGGATTCATTCAAATTGGGTTAGACCTCGTAGTTTTTCCCCATTTTCAAGGGTTTTTCACGTAAAAATCTTGGTGTCCCATAAATGCTACACCATCTCTCATATCTGATTGCGTGCCGAATCTTCGTATGAAGTTAAGACGTTAAATGTTATATTTCAGTACCGTCGCAAATACTCCAGGACGCAACAACTCTATAATCATAAAAGTTGGTATCTTAAGGATATTTGATGAGATTTGGGGATGGACATGAGGATGGATGCTAAAAGTGATGGGATGCCAGATGTTGAGGGACACAGACGCCATATATGATCATGATAATAGAAGGATGTCAGATATCGAACTTGAGCTTAGGGAGATATTATTCTGTGTGGTGTCTGAACATGTTCGGATGCCAATCCGAACGCGTCATGTCATCCAATGCATTGTGCATTGAATGACGTGGATCGTTCGAATTGACATCCGGATGCATCCGGACACCGCACGTAATAACTTTTTGAGCTTAGGGGCTAATCTTACCCCATAACTTGAAGTGAAGGTACAAGTAGCAGCTTGGGGAAAGCACGAAGGCACTCATGATAGGATCCTAAGCCTTTAAGAGCACTTTGAGCTACTCAAACTCCCAAATGAAATAGAAACAAAAAAGATGAGGTAAGTTGGTGTGCTTGCACTGAAAATAATTGAAAATACTCAAACAAAAATGAAAATAAGAGCACATACAGCTGTGATATATTGATCATGAAAGGGATAGAAATGATGGGTAAGTGCCAATAAATGCAACATTGGATACTTTGTTCTTACCCACTCCTCTTTTACAAATTATTCAAATTAAAATGGGTATATTTACTTGTATGCCCTTGCTCAATATATAAATTTATTGTTATAATCTTAATTAAAAGAAAAGAGATATAACACAAAAGTACTGAGAAAAAGTTGCGGGGGAATTGATTTTATTAATTAATTGAATTTAAATATCATGCATGATTTCATGAGGTGGCATACACATTTTTGTGCCCCCTAAATGCCTTAGCTTTAAATTTGAATTTATATAAATTTAATGACTATTATATGACACAAGAAAAAATATATGATTTTATAAACTATTATTATTTTATATATTATATAATACTTAACTATCATATATTGTATGTAATTACTTTTAATTTAGATATAAAGCATGATTTTTTTTTTGATTATTTTATTTAACATTTAGCTATTACATTATGAATGTCATTACATTTAAATTTAAATTCACAACTTTATTCAATCATTTTACTTAATAGATATGATTTATGACATTTTTACATTTAAGTATAAATAAATTTATATTTTAATTTAAATTTCAATATTTTTATTAAATCAGGTCATCTATAATATACCTAATAAATTTTTTTATATTGTTCATCATCCAATTATTTTTATTTCCCTCCCAATAAAATTTGGAGCAGTGACTGTGTGTAAAAGCTAAGTTAGGCATAAAAGTTCAAAAAAAAAATTCAAAACCTCCAACTTTCAAATTCCATGGAGAGCAACTGAGCAAGACAACTGGGGTCCCTACCGACACACATAAACTGGCAGTTGCACTGCCACCTCTCTATCTCTTTGTCTATGTAAGCTTTGAAGATAACTCACGAGATAAGAAGCACCTTTTCACCTTTCTCAGTGTCTTTGCAGTTTTGGTTGTTTTGGCAAATGGTAGTTTACCGGAATACCGTGGTATGCGGCGACATTCCGGCGGAGGTCCAGCCGGAAAAGGTCCCTTCTTCATCCAATACTATTTGGGAGGACTTCTTCCCAGGCCAAAATAAGGTTATATACTACTTATTATTTCGCTTGCGAGTTTTGGTATCTGCTCACCCTTCCTTTTGATTTGTTTCCCAGAAAAATGGCGTCTTTATCGTGTTCTGTTTCTTTCTTTGCTGGCTGCTGAAGCTGCTTCTATTATTTTTTTTTTTTTCGTTAGTAATTTATGTTCATTTTGCGTCTCCAGTTTTTTACATAACATCAAGGGCTGTTTGGTTGCAAGATTTAGCCATGAATTAGCCAGGATTTAGGCTAAATTTTCCTGAATAACTTTTTGAACCACAAATCTTACTAATTTTAATTTTAGTTTTCCTTTCGTTTTAGCTTTTAATTAGAATTTAGTAAATTCTGGGTGAAGGAGGAGTTAAGATATTTACGTCATTTCTCTTGGTTGTGTCTCTTCTTCTTCTTAAATTAAATTTAAAATTTAGCATATATTATGTCAAACTGCATTTAGGATTTGGTACCTTGAGAATTTTTGCTAAATCCTATTTGCAGCTAAAGCACCTTCGACTAATAGATAGTTTGCAGCCTCAAAGAATGATTGTTCTTTTCACATTTTGTCTACCAATCACTTGATTTTGTCTACTGATGCTATTTTTTGTGAAATAATGCCTACAGCCCTTCTGATGAAATTCCTCAACATATTATGCAAGTCGTCTCCCATCCTTTTTTTTATTTTCAAAATTAATGCCTTGCTACTTAATGTTTGAATTTAGGAAGAAGATGAGGAGAATGACAGCCTGCAATGGCTTTCAATCTATGTGGAGGACTGCCTTTCAGGCAATACAAGTTTCACCTCGCCACCATCACCAACTCACTCAAACACAATCAAAATTTCTCAAAATCCTAAGCAAACTCAAAAACTAAGCTCCTCCTTTGAAAACTTCTCACTCTCAGTCCCAGCCAAGGCCAGAACCAAGAGAAGAAAGACCAAAGATGATTTCAATTTTCTAAATTACTCTAAAGAGTCTCCTCTCCTTCACCAAAAACACTGGCTTGCAGAGAGTGAGCTCCTCATAATCCCCAAAATGGAGAAACTTGACAAGTTACAAGAGAATGCGGAGAAGGGTATTGGCAATGGAAGAGAATTGCAGCAGCTGCAGCCGAGAAGATGCAGTCATTGTCTATCACACAGGACACCCCAGTGGAGGGCTGGGCCTCTGGGGCCAAAGACTCTCTGTAATGCTTGTGGTGTGAGGTTTAAGTCTGGGAGGCTTCATCCTGAATACAGGCCAGCAAAAAGCCCCACCTTTGTAAGCTACATGCACTCCAACTCTCACAAGAAGGTGATGGAGATGAGAATGGCTGTTCTCTCCTCCCATTCCAAATAAGCCAGTCTTCCCATCGTAGTAGCTTCATGTAAAACAGTTAAGTATCTTTTGCTTTTATTTTCTTTCTTGGTGTTTTGGTATTTGGCTTTCAATGATGAATACAAGTCTTCCTTGTTCATCTTTGATTGCAGCATTCCTTTAAAGCTAGAAGCCAAGAGATTATGGTTTACTGCTGGGCTTTTTTCTTAGTTTCTTTCTGTATCTTTGGCTGGACTTTTGTGTTTTAGGGATACGGCTGTGTATGTATAATTCAATCAATCGATTCTCCATTGGAGCATATGTTAGTTGCCAATTAACTATGATGCTCTGTGAGGAAGGTAGCAATTGATTACTTCAAATGTTGCTGGCTATACATGAATGCATAATGAATGAGTGAAGACAAATTTCGTCAAACTTTTGAAGCTTATGTGAAAACCATTTAGTTATACAAGGTAGAAACCGTGCACTTTTTCAAGATTTTTTTATTAGTGTGTTTTCTACACTTATTATGCTTGGCCGAACTGTTGTCTGTAGTAGGTGATAATACTTCTTCCTTTAATGGTTGTTGGATTATCATAAGAGACTTTAATTGCAGTAGATTCCATGAAGATAAATTTTGAAGCAAAATTCATCAATATAACTTGTTTCAATGATCAATTGCTGCAAGTGGTTTGATTCAAATTCGGCCAAACTTCTCTTATTTCTCTCTTACCTTCAAATCTAATTCAGAGTCTTTCTTTGGGTGCTGAAGAATGGCTACGCTCATTACTCATTACTTTAAAGCCAACAAATATCTTTTAAGAGCATTTATGAACATGTTAGGGAAAGATGAATCAAACACAAAGAGAAATAATAAATCACGATCTACAAAACACAAACGAACACATGAGATTTACATGTAAAACCCAAATCTGGGAAAACCCAAGGGCGAGAAGGGAGAATGACTTCACTATAGAGAGGAGGTGGAGTACGAAATGGTTTACAAATCCTATGCCCTTTACAATATATTTAAAGAACAAAAATAGGGTACCGAAAAATAAGTCGAATTCAAAAAAAAAAAAAGTCAAACCCCACTAGGGGCGCTGCCCCTTTGGACCCCCTGACATATCTACGAAGCGTACGACGATCAATAACATCAACAAACAAGGGTCGAGCCAAATTTGAGGCAACTCCAACAGAACAAAATCCTCGGGCAGTTTTCCATGGATCTAATTTAGGATATTATAAAAAAAGGTAATCCTCCATGAAATTATTCTCGACATAGGATTATTTATTGCAACCAACTATTCCAAACTATTGAATTGGTGGAAAAGAGATGCAACTAAAATTTTATAGGTAAAAGGCCATTATTTTTTATAGCTATAACTTAAAAATATAATATAATCTATGTGACAATTGAATACATAAGAATTAATCTCCAAATTGTATAAAATTTATGTGTCTTCCATAACATTTTCTAAAATTTTCATTCACCCTTTCAATTTTATCATAAATTTTCACACATAAAAGCGAAAAAAAAATCCTATATTTACTAAAAGGAATCATATCAAAGACAGCTCAACTTTGTATGTTGGTTGGGAGCCTAGGTTTTCAACTAAGAGGTCTTGGGTTCGAGTTTTGCGTATGTTATGTGTGTGTGAGTCTGTCTTAATTGGCCTAAATATCTCAAAAAAGTCGAAGAGCTGAAGACCACCAAAGTCAACTAATAAGTGGGTTTAAGTGAGCAAATATTTATGTCTAATTCCATCATAAGAGGGGCCATCACCTTTTATATGCTAAACCTAATATAATAATAATAAAATTAATAATAATAATAATAATAATAGCAATAGTAATTATTATTGATATATCATTAAAAAATTCCTTATCGTGCATGAATCTCGACGCAATGTTGAATTGGAAACTTCCAAATTTAAATTTGGGACCATCCGAATTCTAATTTTAGCATACTTATAGCCGAACTTAACTTCTCAAAAAGGCGAACCCAACGACACTAAATTTGACCCAATTCGAGCCCCCAATGAGTGTAAATCAAGGATTTGAAGCGCATTTTGAAGGTTCAAATTATAAATGGGATGATCAAATGATTTTCCAGCATTGCAGCTTATAGTTAAATCGAGTGGTTCGATGAGATGAATTCAACGAGCTCAAAATCATCAAATTTTGACATCATGAAGGCACTCAAATACTCTATAAACAATCCCTAATCATGGGAATCGATATGGACCGTCCATTCAAACTACTCCCAACATGCCTGTGATCTTCTCTTTATTTACTATCCATGTCACTCTCAGAAACTATAAATTGATCCCTCATTTCTCCACTAAAGGAGGGAGAAAGGATGACATGGAGGAGAAGGAAGAGAAATTTGAGATCTCTCTTGCCACCAAGCTCCTCCTTTACCACCGCTCGGCCACCAACCGTTCTCGGACTTCTGCCCGGCCACCGACCGTCGCCGGATCACCTCCCAACCACTAGTCGTAGCCAAATTTCTGCCCGATCACAAGCTGTTGTTGGACTTTCACCAGATTTCCACCAGGCCACCATCTGTCTTTGGACTTACGCTCGACCACTAACAGTTGCGTGCCGACTATGGTCTTTCCTACCTCTATCGTCAGCCAACTACAATCCACTCCGACCTTCGTCGCCCGTCGACTATAGTCCAATCCGACCTCTGTCGCCTGCAAACTACGGTCCAATCCGACATCTATTTGTGTGTTGGAGCTTTATACAAATCTAGGATACTAAAATTGATACTTCTCTATCACCGCAAATATTCTAGGATGAAACAATTATTGTTGTTGTTGTTGTTATTAGGAGAAAATATTAATCCATATTTTCAAGTTAAGATAATAAAGAAGAAATGAAACCCAAGATAAAAGTTTGGTCTCTCTTTAGTGAGGTGAGCTAAACAACATAATGATTTGTTTATTTAATTTTATTTATTTAATTCTTTATTATTATTATTATTTGTATTTTTTAAACTGACGCATAATAAGTTTAAATTTTCAACAAATGTGTGCAAATTTATATTTATTCCACAGCACAATGTATATAATAGAAAACAATTTGATCACAATATAAAATTTGATCAAAATGAATAAAAAATTATTAGATTAGCTTTGAAGTTAATAAACATAGTACACAATTAATTAATCAAAATTTATATTCAATTATCTAAAAACAAATTTATATATCTTTGAAATTAATTCTCACTGAAAAAAAAAATCATAATATAAAAATATACCATGATTAAAAACTAAGTTAAAATTAGCCATCATAATGAGGTGAAATTTCTGTCTTATTTGTTCTTAAAAGCAAAGAAGGCCATCCAATTGCTTGTGACTCTGGGCTACGTTGATAGATAAAAAATTACTGAAGTTGATTATTATTATTATTATTATTATTGAGATTTTATTAGGGATGCTAATGAAGCAGTCATTGCACCGAGAAATTATTACGTGCGATCATTGGACGTCGTCTAAAGGCGAATCAAGATTCGTCACATCACTATTTTGTTGTGTACAATTGATGTATACCGGATGACGTGGCATATCCTAATCTAACTCCGAAATTTTCGATGACTGTACGTAATAATTTCTCTGTTGCAGGAGACCTATATTGGCCTATAATACTGATGTACATGGTAGCCCAATTACTATTTAGTCCTCTACATTTCAGAAATATCACTGTTTAATTACTTGGAAATTAAATGCATGTAAAATAAAAATTTGTATCAGCAATGCTTATCTGAGACACAATTAGCGATAAATAGGAGTTCAAATTCTTTAAGTACTTAACAAAGTTTTTCCCAAATGGAGATTTATCCTTTCACACAAACTGAAAAATAAAATTTAAATTTTTAATTGTATTGCTTAATAGAAAAACTAAACCAGAAGAATAATATTATTTATCTTGGAATTGCATAAAATTTCAATCGAAGAAAAAAAAAAGAGCTCTTTTAAGAGGTACAAGAGACAACTCTCCTTGCATATTGGTTGTGAGCTTAGGCTTCCAACTAAGAGGTCTAGGATTCGAGTCTATATGTATGCGTTGTGTGTGTGAGTTTGACTTAAATGACGTAAATGTCCAAAAAAAAAAAAAAAAAAAGAGGTACAAGAGTTTTATTGTGAAAAATTTACGGAGAAAACGTCACTTGACTTAGCCCAATTGAAATAATACTATGTAAGACGAATATTACAATAATATGCTCTATCATATATATATATATATATATATATATATATATATATATATATATATATATATATATATATATATATATATATATATATATATATATATATATATATAGAACGGGAGTATCAGCCCGCTGCCACGACATCTTGTGACACGCTTGACGATGTCCACTAATCCCTCGGCGAGTCTACCAGCAACCAACCTCGCAGGACCCATAGTTCTTTTCTCTCTACTTAAAGAGTCGTGCTGTATGAGAGGGGATTCAAACTTGGGATGGAGGGTTCCCAACCAAACACGCCCACCAACCCACCTAAGCCCGGTGGGGTCTCTATCCTATAATTGAGAAGGTGAGAGTACAAAGCCTGAATTGACAGCTTGATCTACTACGAGAACAGTAATAAATGTTGGAGAAGTGATGAGGCTGAGAGGTATTAAGTGTCAATCGAGAGAGACGAAGATTGATGGCATCTTTGACAATGAGCAATGATGGCAATGTGACTATACAGTTAGACTATAAATCAGTTCCCTTCTCCCTAGGATTTATATACTTAGTTTTCCTAGCTCCAGTGTTGAGACCAATTTACACAGCACAGTATGTACCATTTTCTTCAAGCTGATATCATTTGCAAACAATGCAGCATTGATAA
The DNA here is from genome assembly GCA_016618105.1 of Dendrobium huoshanense. Taxonomy (NCBI): domain Eukaryota; kingdom Viridiplantae; phylum Streptophyta; class Magnoliopsida; order Asparagales; family Orchidaceae; genus Dendrobium; species Dendrobium huoshanense. The sequence continues at coordinate 54,011,419 of CM028357.1, read as the reverse complement.
TACCCCTGAGAATGATTTACTGATGTGCATTGGCTTATTGACGGCTTTTCGATGGCAGATTTAGGATAGATTATTTTGTGCGGATACCGAACGCAATTTATTTTTTGAAGGTCAATCAGAATGCGTCATGTCAACGGTACTGAGCCGGGTACCAAGCCGCACCGAGCCATGGTACTGAGTGGTACCGAGCCGGGTACTGAGCAAAGGGCGACGTGGCGTATTCTGATTGGCCTCCGGAGTGCGTTCGGCATCCGTACAAAATAATTTCCCCAGATCTAGACTATGATGAATAATTGCTAGGTCGTCTCGGTAACCAAACTTTGCCTCTTGGATAATCCTCCTGGCAACGAGGGGAGTTGCCCCATTAATATCTTAATTATGATATTTGGATATATTTTTGCATATTTGGAGTTCAGTCTTTTGATTTCAATTGTTTGCTTTTGCATCATTCTACACTTTATAAGTTAATATTTTTGAGCATTACTCTTTTTTGTTGCAGCTCAATGTAATCTTGTGCTCGTATTTTTCTTTGAGTTGTAATTTATTTGCCACAGTTGTAACTTTTTTTTTTTTACATAATAAAATTCGTTGAATAATAAAAGGGTGGGTACAACATCAAAAGACCAATAGCCTGTGATACAGAACAGTAAAAATCCAAAAAAGCAAACAGAGCAAAATAAGCAATGAAAGGGGACTCAGGAATGGAGGTCCCCAGCACCAACCTAGCAGCCAAACACGGACCATCCGTAGGTGATAGTATATGATCGCAATCCATAATCCAAAGTTGATGCACACATGTTGCCAACCAGCTCAGCTAACAAGGGGAAGCAAGGGCCTCCTTATCATCATCCATCAAAACACCGAAAACCACCAACGAAATCGCAAGAGCCAAAACCTTATTTCTTCTTGCCTTTTTTTTTTTTGCTTATTACCACTCGCATTAAGAAAACCACGAACAGCAGAATGGTCATTCTCAATTCATGATAATAAGTTTCTTCCCCACTAGAAGGAGAAGAAAGTGAATCCTCTAAAATCAACTAGTCAGTTTGAACCAAAACATAGTTTTTCATAGACTTAGCAACATGATCTTTCATTTCCACATTAGACATAACCGAAATAGGGATATTAACAAAATGAGGAGCGAACAGAGCTATAATTTTAATGAATATTATAGGATTTTTTTTTAAAAAAAAGAGAGTCAAATAATTTCAAAAAAAAAAAAAGAAATCGAATTGAATTAGGGCTATCAAAATCGGGTCACAGGTCTAGTTCGGGTGCAACCTGAAACTGACCCGACACTGTTCGACCCGACTATTTTTATAAACGGGTCGGTTTTTTGAACCCGAACCCGAACCCGACCCGCTTCGGGTATGTTTTACTAATTTTTTTTAATTTAATTCAATTTATTTAAATCTAAATCAAGTTAAGGTAAGATTTACTCCAATTAATTTAAAATAAATCAAGCTTAATTTAATTTGGGCAACAATGTTTATTATTTTTTATAAATATCATTTACTTATTTCATAAAAATCTTTTAAAATCCTCCTAAATTAATTAAAAACGGGTCAAACCGGATTGATTTCGAGTTTTCGGGTCAACTCGAACTCGTCCCGATTTTACAAACAGGTCGAAATCCCTAATTTGAACCCGACCCGGTTCGGTTTCAGGTTAACCCAAAACCAAAATTTTCGGGTCGGATTAAATATTGACACCCCTAAATTGAATAGCGATAGTCATTAACCTATCGTCATTCATAAAATTAGATTTTATTCATTCATGAAGAAAGTGAAAAAATAACTTAGACCTCAGCACATAGCAACATTATTTTTGTATGATCACATAAAGTATTATATACTATTTTCCTCTATAAAAGATAGTCTATACTTAATTTATAATCTTTTTCTCTCTTTATACATACTTCTCTCTCTACAAGAGGAGTTCATAGAAGCATAGAAAGAGTTAGGGTATAAATGAGCGGTGCCTAGCTAAGTAACTCCTAACTTGAACTCAAAACTCAATTAATTAAACAAGTTTGAGCTTTTATTTGTTCTTAATTTTATGAGCTTGACCTGACTCACGAGCTAATAAGTTGACTTTGAGCTGGCTCAAATTTGACTTGTTAGCATATTGATTTTGACTCATAAGTCATTTAGAGCCGAGCCTGAGTAAGCTCATAAATCAATTTGACTCACTCACATCCCTAGTAATAAGTTTCCATATAAAGTCGAAAAAAAGAATATTCTAATCTATTATTATATAGTGATATTTTTAATGAAGCCGTAGTTTTATAATTTAAAATATAAATAAAGTGAAGATAGATTTCAACATACTCCACCACTGCCAAATCCACCGATCGAAGTGGAGGGATGAAATGCTCTTTGGGCCACCACCAAACCTCAGTGCTGGCCTTTGAGAACTCAAATCCCATCATTACTTGAGAATAGCCCTTTGCCCACCCAACTTACCTTTGAGAAGGACTACCAATTTGGCTCAATGCATCTATAATGCATGTACATTCATGCACTTATGCATCTATATATGTGTGAATGTATTATTAGTGTATGTTACTTAGTAGAAACTAATATTGGAAAGTTATTATATTAATGAAATGTATGATTTAGAAAAACATGTGTGTATTATCATTTAAATATTTTTGGTATGCATTTATTTTTCTATGTATTGGAACAACTCGGAAATAAAAAAATACTTTAGGATATGAATTTTTGAAATTTTGTTTGAACGAGAGTGCCTTGGCACTGTGCTTGTGAGCATTGAGGTGCTAAATCTGAGAGCATAGCGGTGTCAAAAATCGCTGCCTTAACGGTTGAGTCTCTATTTTTACAGTAGTTCTGATTATACTTGCAACACTGGGAAACAATGCTAGGAAACATGTGTTTATTATCATTTAAATATATTTGGTATGCATTTATTTTTTTATATGATTTTATTGCATTTTTTACTAGTTAAATTTGTGTATATAAATGTTTTTGTGAAAGGAGTAGGAAATTAAAATATGTACTGAAAATGATATGAATTGAATGTGAATTGGGCAGAAATAACTGAAATGCAATTAATATGTATTGAAATGATGTATTATACTGCATTGATACTTATCCGATAGAAAATGATATACTGATTGATATCGTATATATATGATATGATAATCCCACATCATAATCTCAAGATTTACTGATTCACTATTGGGAGTTATAAGGAACTTGAGATTGATGAAGTTATAAGGAGCCAAGGTAACTGATTCACGTGACTCAAGAAGAGTTATAAGGACTACACCGATTATGACTTATAAGAGGCGACTGATTGAGAGTCATAAGTGCATAAAGTAGATACCCTCTCATGAATATCTAATAGAATATTGACTACTGATACGAATTATTATTAATTCTAAATACCGCTAACTGATATTGATTACTAACTAATATTGTACGAACATTGATTGCTATTATTATTTACTATAACTGAATACGGATACTAACACTATCGTTAACTGCATAACTGATAGATTGACGAAGATGATTGAATGATAAAGACAAAATGATTGATTGATTGATACATGTGACTGGTACTGATAGACATATTGATTCATAGATTTCGTTACATGATTTCAAGCATATTGTTTCTCTTTTGCCTTGCATTGATTTTGGTTATAAGATTTTAGTTATTTGCTAGGCTATTCACTCATTACGTGGTTTTATATGATTTCAGGTTATATAAATGTAACAGTTCGAACAGTTCTTCCCGTTTGGACTCCGCACAGAATAATGTCTCCCTCTCACCATAGCTCCCTGCTCCCTTGCTCGAAATTGATTCGCACTTGCGTGTGCCATCTTATTGTAGGAGATTATGTTGTTACAAATGGGTAGATTTTTGTTAAATTTTCGTCAAAAAACTATAAATATCCTGCACATCATGAGTCCTCTTTTATCATTTTGCATAGAGAAGTGAGAATTAGGAATAGTAAAAGAGAGAGTTTGAATGATTTTTATTTATGGTTTAAAATGTAATGCTTCGATTGCTTTATATTTTGTGTATTAATATCTTTTTAATGTTAATGGTTAAAATTTTGTGCATCTTGCTCAGAGTCGCTCCATCGTTATCTCAAGCTTGCTCGTGTAATGCCTTACATCATCCATCGCAGCACCCTCGCATCACAATCCCGTCATGATTGTATCTTGTGCCATTATTCCACTTTGCATCTTAGGAGCCTGCACTACAGTTATACCATTCATTTAGAGCCTAAACTTATGATTTTGTATTGGGCCAATCGTATGCCCATATTTTCTGCAATCATGCTAGTAATTAAGAACTTGTGGTGGATATCCTCATCAAATCGGAAAATTATTACTTGCTGAGTCCGGATACGTTCGGACTCCAATAAAAATATGAGACATGTCCTTGTACACAATGTGTATAGCTGTACACATTATGCATAAATTATAAAATTATATATATAATGTGTACAAACTTACATAATATACACACTATGTACATAATTGTACACTGTGTATAAGAACACATGTCACATTTTTAATGGAATCTGGATGTAACTATATGTCCGGACTCCACACGTAATAATTTCCCTAACAAAGCTAGCTCATAAAAAAGTTGAAGCTCGAAATAGACACATTAAGAGAGTAAATAAACTCATAAAATATGCACTTATTCTCTCTTAAGCATATAAAATTTTGAAAATTTAGGTATCAAAATGAATCAACATTTTCCACTGATACAGCAAATCTTTAATGAGAGTGAAATCAGGCCAAGATAAGACCATTAACAGCACTAGCAAAAAGAAGACAAATTTCCAAATCCACTGAAGTTAGCCAAGTGTGCGCTGGACTTATGTGACAGTTGAGAGCTCTCATTTCCTCCCCACTTCCACTACTATCAATATTCGCCTTTTGGCATTGTATAATCTTCCTCGCAAAGGTAAAGAATGTAAAAAAATAGACTTTGACCCTAAAATGCACATCATCATATTCAAGCTACTCATTCTATCAAGATTCAAACATACCCCGCCTCAAAAAACCATTAGGAAGGAACCGCAACTGAAGCTTCCAATTTTTTCATCTTTTTCCTGCTCTAGTGATGCATATCCATCGATCAAACGTGGAGAAGACTTTCATGTCTTGCTTCTTCCTTGTGCTTGTTCTTTAAAGTCGTGTTTTTTTAAGAAGTTTTTAAAAGTTAGCAGAAAGGAAGCTCTTTTATGCTATTTATATCCAAGTTCTGACAGAGGATAGTTCTTAATCTCTGTATTTTTTCTTATGGACGTGGTATCACGGTGAGGGGTGGTCGAGGTTTGCGATTTGAAGGCAGGAATGGGCAACTGCTGTTTCGGGGTTAGCCCTTCCATTTACAGAGTATCTTCCAATGCGAAGTCAGGTGAGTTAATCTGGCTATGTAATCCATCTAATTTGAGTTGGGGTTTTTGGTTTCCTTGTTCCACTCATTTTGTGATGAAAAAGTTGTCAAGTTTGATTGCGTTTCTCCCTTCTGCAATTTTTTTTTTTTTTGGTGCAGTATAGTTTGAATGCTTCGTTGTGTGAGAGTTGTGAATCTCAAATGCTATATTGTTGAGGATTTTTTTTTCAATATTGATCGATCAGCTCTTATAGTTTAGATATCTACCTTGTTTTTTGCTGTTTTTCTGCTCTATAAGACTGGCAATCAACTGATCTAGCCCAATAAAGTCATAAGGTTCTTAAAAGATTTTCTTGATTGATATTATGTGAGGTTTTTACTGCAGCATAGTATTCCATCTCCATTTTTTTGTTTATTTGGCTACTTTATGTTCATAAAATTTAAATGTTCATCAATAAGAAAAAAGACTGATGAGGTAAGGCATACTGTTTATTCAAATATGCAAACGTTTCAATTCGACTGACGCTTCTCCAGAATGGGAGTTCTAAATGTTTCACTGTAAACAATTAACTAAAATTTGTTTTTTGAGTTCTTTTTCCTTCTCTTTCAAAGTGTAGTTTTGCTTTCTTTCTCAAGCTAATCAACTTATAATATATTTTAGAATCTCCAAAAATGCTCAGTCCTTCTTTAGTAAAAGAAGAGGAGGAGAAGGAACGTAGCAAATTGCCATCTAATCCTGCGGAAGTCGAGGACTTACTTCGGGATTCTGCTTCAAATCCACTTATTGCTTTCACTTTCAATGAACTAAAAGAAGTAACTGAAAACTTCAGGCAGGACTATTTTCTTGGGGGAGGGGGTTTTGGCAGTGTATACAAAGGATTTATCAATGAAAATGTTAGGAAGGGGCTTCAAACTCTTCAAGTTGCTGCTAAAGTTCATGATGGGGATAACAGTTTCCAGGGACATAGAGAGTGGCTGGTATTCAGTTCTTATCAACTCAATATTGATCTGTTTTTTTGTTCCTCGTTTCACTTTGTTTTTGTATTTCATCACTGATTAATCTACCAGTAAGCAACTCTAACTGAAATTTTCTTTTTTGCAGGCAGAGGTCATATTTCTTGGGCAACTTTCACACCCAAATTTAGTTAAATTGATTGGATATTGCTGTGAGGATAACCACAGGGTCCTCATATATGAACTATTGCCTCGAGGGAGTGTGGAAGCCAATCTTTTTTCAAGTAATTCTGCTTTGATTACATTACCTTTTTTTTTTTTGCAGGCTTTTATAAGTCATTATTCAAAGATCTATTACAAAATAAGCAGATTAGATGGTAGAAGATGCCTTTCTTTTTTAGGCCTTTATAATAAGCACTACTAGGATTTGCCATAAAACCAAGTATAATGTCACGACCAATGTTTTATGGCAAATCTTGATGTGGTATTCGTGGGAGAAGCAGGTGCACACAAAGAACAAACAGAGAGGCAATGAAACAGTAAAGGCTTGAAGCCAAAATGTATATTTGATCAACTGCGTAAGTCATCTTCTCCAAGGGAAGATATACAGGAATAACTAACAAGAGAGCTGCCTCTTGCTAAAAATGGCCACAACAACTAAAAAGAAGCTTGGTACTAACAGTCATTTAAAAAGGAAACTAAGCTAGTGGAGTTGCAACGGTAACAGAAAGCAGATAATAGGAAAATATTATAATAACTAATATAAAGTGTAGAGTGCACCCAATGACTAAGATGCACCGCATCATTCTCCCGCACCAACGGAAGAATCAGTCTCTGATGATGAAACAGTTGTAAGCGCCTCGTCCGGAGGATGATAAGCCATAAGGTCGGTGACATTGAATGTGGACGAGGTGTTGTAGTGGCTCGGCAAATCCACAACATAAGCGTTTGCATTGATTTGCTTGAGGATGGCGAATGGTCCGATCCTTCTTGGGCTTAATTTTGAATATGTACCCTGCGAGAATCTCTCTTTTCTCAGTCGGACCATGACTAAGTCACCGGGTTTGAAGATACGTTCACGACGACGCATGTCAGCTTTTTCTTTATACTTGGAATTGGATTCATTGAGCTTCTGCCGTACTTCCTCCAACATAGTAGAAAATTGATTGGCAAAATCAGAGGCGGCCTTGTTAGCACATTTGGGCAATACCACAATGTTTACAGTATGGTTCGGGTGCTTGGTATACACCCCGCTGAAAGGGCTTCTTCCTGTAGATCGGTTTGGCATGCTATTATAGGCAAATTCTTCTTGTCCGAGCAGTTCATCCCACAATTTGGGGTGCTCCTAAACTAGGCAACGAAGCATGTTGCCAAGTGTTCGATTTACAACCTCGGTTTGTCCATCCGTTTGAGGGTGGTATGCCGAACTGAGCTTGATGTCTGTATGCAATCGTCTCCATAGTTCCTTCCAAAAATTACTGATGAACTTAACATCGCGATCAGATGTTAAACTTCGTGGCAATCCATGGAGACGCACAATCTCCGCAAAGAAAATGCGGGCTACATTTAAAGCATCAAATGTCTTCTTACAAGGCACGAAGTGCGCCATCTTCGAAAATCTGTCTACGACGACCATTATAGAATCATGGCCACGCCGAGTACGGGGTAAACCCATTACAAAATCAAGACTTAGATCTTCCCATATAGTCTCCGGCGTCGGTAACGGGAGGTATAGTCCAGCAAGCTGTCCACCGGTCTTGTAGCTTTGACACACTGGACACCTCTCCACGAATCGCTGCACATCACGATGCAAATGCGGCCAATAAAATCTGGACTGCAGCTGTGCATAGGTATTGCTTCGACCCACATGGGCTGCTAGTCCCCCACAGTGGACTTCCTTGATGAGTTGAGGCCGCCAAGAGGAGTCTGGTATGCATAACTGGTTATGCCGGAATAAGAAACCATGTCTTATGGAGAACTCTCGAGATGGGTTGCTGGATAAACATTCCTTCCAGATTTTTGCAAAATCTTCATCTGAAGCATACAACTCCTTCAAGCATTCAAGTCCCGTGATTTCCGTCCTCAATTCAGTTAGAAGAGCATGTCGCTGGCTGAGCGCATCGGCCACCTTGTTTTGAGCTCCTGATTTGTGCTTCAGGACGAATGTGAATCGTTCTAAGAATAAGATCCACCTAGCGTGCATCTGATTAATGTGCTTCTGGCTATTGATGTATTGCAACGCCCGGTGATCACTGCATAATACAAATTCCTGGTGTAAGAGATATGGCTCCCACATCTTGAGCGCTCGCACTACCGCAGTTCTTGCTCATAGACACTCCATTTCTGTCGGGAGTCACATAATTTTTCACTGAAGAATTCAACTGGTTTGTTTTCTTGACTTAGTACAGCCCCAATGCCAATGGCAGACGCGTCAGTATCAACCAGAAACGGTTTCTCAAAATTAGGCAGAGCTAGTACAGGTGCCGTTGATAATGCACATTTAATTGCTTCAAAACTGGCTTCTTGCTCCCCTCCCCACTGGAATTGCTTCAGTTTTAAACAATTGGTAATTGGCTCCATCATGGTACTAAAATCTTTGATGAATCGGCGATAGAAATTGGCGAGCCCATGGAAACTACGTACGTCCGCGAATGAGGTTGGAGTCGGCCAGTTAGTGATGGCATCGACTTTTCGCTGATCTACTCGTACACCTGCAGCGGATAGCACAAAATCGAGAAAGTAGACGGATGATGCGGCAAATTCACACTTACTTGGATTTAGGTAGAGTTGATTTTGTCTGAGAGCCAGGAGGATGTCTGATAGATGAGTGATGTGGTCGGCCAACGTCATACTATAAACTAGTATGTCATCAAAGTAAGCAACACAATATTTGTTGAGAAAGGGCTTGAGAATCTCGGTCATCAATCGCATGAAGGTGGAAGGAGCGTTGCATAGCCCAAATGGCATGACCTTCCATTCGAACAATCCTTGCCGCGTTTTGAAAGCCGTCTTCCATTCGTCACCAGGCCGAATCCGGATTTGATGATAACCACTTCGGAGATCAAGCTTTGAAAACACCGTAGCTCCCGACAATCACTCTAGCAGCTCTTCAATCCTAGGGACGGGAAATCGGAATTTGATTGTGATCTTGTTGATTGCACGGCTGTCCATGCACATCCTCTAAGTACCATCTTTCTTTGGAACTAAAAGTGCTGGCACCGCACAAGGACTACGGCTGGGCTGGATCAGATTATTCTCTAGAAGCCCATCGACTAGCTGTTGCAGAATTTGGTGTTCTTTAGGACTGAGTCGATGGTGCGGCAGATTTGGGAGAGTCGACCCCGGCACAAAGTCTATCTGATGTTGTAAGGCCCTTAGAGGTGGCAGAGTGCCCTGTACAGGTTCGGCTAAAACATCCTGGAATTGTTCTAGTAACCCATCTACTTCAGGTTTTGTACCAAGATGAGCTCCCATCGGAGCTTTTTCTTTGAAGACCAATGCAAACAGCATGGCATTTTCCTTCCAGGAGGAAAGTAAGCCATTCCCTGTAACAAAATGCAATGCAGGTCGATTTCCCACAGCTCCTTGGTCTGCTGACTGCGGTAGCAGCTGTAGTTTTCGACCTTTCCAGTCCAATGAGTATGTGTTTGCCCTTCCGTCATGGACCGCACCAACATCAAATTGCCATGGTCGGCCTAAAATTATATGGCTCACATCCATTTCTACCACATCGCACAATACTTCGCAAGTATAGTGTTTTCCAATTGAAAATTGAATCCGGCACATATCAGTTACCATGATCTCCATGCCTTTCTTAACCCAGCTTATCTTGTACGGTTGCGGATTTTTAGTGGTCTTTAACTGCAGGGCCTGCACGAGGGCACGAGAAACCACATTCTCTGTGCACCCGCTGTCGATGAGTAAGTCACATACCTTTCCTCCAATGGTACATTTGGTCCTGAAAATTGAATGTTGTTGGGAGCTGCCTTGTTTCCTTGGGGCCAATAACAGTTTCTCCAAGATGCATAATACAGGTTCGCCTTCATCTCCCGCCACGTCCTCCACATCAGTGGCGTCGTCATTCTCTGGCTGCTCGGGGCTGATTTCTCCTTCTCCTTCCAACAGTTGCAGCTGTTGCCTATTAGGACATTCGTTGGATTTATGACCTTGTTGGAAACACCGAAAGCACTTGATCCCTTGCGGTCGAGGATAAGGATTCTCCTTCAAGGGGAATTTCGGTTTCACAGGCAGCTTTGCTTCCGAACCTGGCTTGGGTGGAACGCCAAAGGCGCTATGCTCGGCCATTGGAGATGGCTTGCGGTAAGCGGTTCCAGGCTGGTAAGCAGTTCCAGACTGTTTAAGAACCTCATTTCCCCCCTCAGCAGCTGGCCTTCGGTAAGAGCTATTTCGAGAATGTCGTGCCAATTGAAGCTCTGCTTTAAGTGCAAAGTTCACTGCTTGAGACAGTGACCAAACTGAGTTTAACTCCAACTTATCCTGAATGTGGTCTTTCAAACCCCCAATGTAGCGGGCTACAAGCTAATTGTTCGTCTCATTCAAATCGTTCCGAGCTGATAACCGATAGAACTCCTCCGTGTAGTCGCTGACGGAACGATTCCCTTGCACGCAATGTTGATACTTCAAATACAACATTTGCTCATAGTCAGTGGGGAGAAAATGTCCTCTGAGTAATTGCTTCATCCGCAACCAACTACGAACTGGTCTGCGTCCTTCCCTCCGTCGCGATTGTAGCAGCTGCGACCACCATGCGCTCGCTCCCCCCTTAAGTCGGCAAGCAACATACTTGACCTGCTTATCAGGTTCAATCTCCATGTAGTCAAAGAAGTTCTCTACAGATCGTTCCCAGTCCAGGTAATCCTCTATATGTAATCTGCCATCAAAGAACGGTATGTCAAGCTTTACTCGGAACTCTCCCTGGTGTCGGTCACGACCCCAATGACGTCGCTGGGGACGATCTCCCAAATCAGCGTCTGAATCCGACAACCCTTCTGGATGGTAGCTTTCACGCTCGTCCTCCGAATCAGACAACTCCGGCAATAATGGAGCTCGCCTACGCCCCCTGTTATGATATCCGCCTATTCCGTCCACAGGCGTACCAGTGAATGGCGCTGGCCTCCCCGTCCGGTGGTTGATTTCTCCTGTGCGGTTCACTGGTGGCTCTCGGCGTAGAGCCACCGTGAGTCTGTCGACTGCAGCCGCAATTTCGTCAATCCGTCTTTCTACACCAGCGTGTGCGGCCCAAAGTGCCTCCAAACTTCGGTCATCCCCGCTCGTCACACGCTTGCTGGACTCTGCCATCTGCCCGAACCTCTGGCTCTAATACCAAGATGATGTGGTATTCGTGGGAGAAGCAGGTGCACACAAAGAACAAACAGAGAGGCAATGAAACAGTAAAGGCTTGAAGCCAAAATGTATATTTGATCAACTGCGTAAGTCATCTTCTCCAAGGGAAGATATACAGGAATAACTAACAAGAGAGCTGCCTCTTGCTGAAAATGGCCACAACAACTAAAAAGAAGCTTGGTACTAACAGTCATTTAAAAAGGAAACTAAGCTAGTGGAGTTGCAACGGTAACAGAAAGCAGATAATAGGAAAATACTATAATAACTAATATAAAGTGTAGAGTGCACCCAATGACTAAGATGCACCGCATCAAATCTTATCAGTAATATCAGAATTTTATATCAAATCTTAGTAATCTTTCAGTATTTCAAGAAACCCTGGAGTAAGATCAGCTTAACTGATCTTGTTTGTGAAATAAGTTAAAACTATTATCCTTGTTTGTAGAAGTTTTGAAATTTTTGTAGTTTTTTGAATAAATGACAAACTACAGGAAGTTTTATACAAAACACCCTATCATTTTTGTCATATTTAATCGGCTGTAAAAACTTTCCTTGGTTTTAAGTGATAGTAATGAGAATGTTAAGTTAGAAAGATTGTATTGCTAGCACTAATTAAAGTTATGGCTGTAGAAAATTAACAGTTTTAAGCGGTTTGGGAGTGTTCAATGGAGAGAACATAGGCCAGTATGGCGTGGAGATAGATTTAAAATGAAGAGAATGGAAGAAAAACAAGTTGGCAGATGATGACATGCTAAGAACTTGGTTGTTATGATGTAGAAGAAGTAAAATGGATTGAGGGTATGGATTGCTAAGCTAGAAGAAATGAAGAACTTATGAAGCTGACTAAAATAGGTGTCATAGGACTAATTAACATTGATGGCAATGGGTTCTTATTCAAAAGTTTATGATCATTTAATGTATTTCTTTTGATTTTTCTTGGCAAAATAATGGTGATCTAAAATCTAAATGGTTTGTGAAGGTGTGGCAAGTTGGCTTTTAATTTATTCTAGTAAAGCATACATATGATTGGAGCGGCTGTCATCTTTATTGAGAAGTTAAAATACAATTGTTGCCGTATTGCTATGTTTAACATCATTTGTTATTAATTAAATTGACTTAACAACAATGGATGAAGTTGCAAAACTGTGAGACACTTAGAGATTTAGTACATGATATGAGAGGGGATATGTGGCTTGTAAATTGATGGGTAGAAGGACAAAAATATCAAAATAAAATAGAGCAACTACAAGAATATTGAAGAAAACAAAGATATTTGAATGATTATCGTGTTATTATCGACTCTAGTTTTCATGTTCGCCATCTCAATGGTCTGGATCTATTTGTATATGACCAATTTAATTCTAGAGTATCATACTATGTTGCACCGATACACCTATTTTTGAAGGCGTGCTGTATCCGATACACGGATACGCCCCCGATACTCCACCGATGCGTGTCGGATACGCCAAAGCTGTATCCAATTAAAATACTATTTAATTTCAAAAGGACACGCGTATCCGATACGCGTGTCCGTTGAAAAACAAAAAGAAATCCGAAAAAAGACGTGTCGTATTTACTTCCGCGGTTGCGAGTAAGATTTTCTCATTTCCGAGATGGATTTGAGTCTCTTGATCATTTGAAAATATTAAAAATTATTAATCTTTCACTTGATGAGCCTGAATTAGAAGCTATGATATTTATTGAAGATGATATGGAAGTTCAAAGACAAACCAATGAAGATTATAATTATATAATTCCATTCTATTGAATAGTTGAAACTTCATGTGCTAGATAATTTATGTTTATGCTTTTGTTGTTGTACTAGACATTTAATACTTATATTTTGATATTATAAGTTATAATGCTACAAATGATGTTGTTGCCATTTTTTTATAATTTCAAATATTATGTTTTGATTGCTTTCTTAATTTTTATGTATGATTTATAAATTATAACGCCATGTCCGCGCCGTACCCGTATCCTGTATTTTTAAGAATTGACGTGTCCCGTATCCGTATCGTATCGTATCCGTGTCGCCGTATCCGTATCGGTGCAACATAGGTATCATATTTATCAAATTTAGCTCCTTGAACTACGAAATGCTCCAATACTAATGCTACATGTCTGTACCTATTATTTATCCAAACTACAACTTTTCTTATGCAGGGGTTTTGCTTCCACTTCCATGGGACATTCGAATGAAAATTGCGTATGGTGCGGCCAAAGGTCTTGCTTTCCTACATGAAGCTAAAAAGCCAGTTATCTATCGTGATTTTAAAACATCAAACATCTTGCTAGATGAGGTTAGTAAGCCTAAGTGCTTCAATTAATCGTTTTCTAATGTAAAGTTGTAAGGCCGCTTTTTACAATATTATTACAATTAATTGCTTGATTTATTATTTCTGTAAATCATTATGTTAGATCCGTGATGCTAAAATATTCTTAGATAAGTGATGATAACACTTACAAGAAATATGCTAAAATATTTGTTGACCCATCTATCAAATTATGTGTGAAAAAAAAAAACAAAATCGGAGACAAAAACAACGCGCGACGTCAAATAAATGACATCCGAATACAAAACGGACTGCGTCGTTAAATTCAGGACTTTTGAATTGCTTAAAAGGGACTATAAATTTGCTCGAAGAAAATTACACGCGCAAATCGATGCAAATTCGGCACATATTTTGAGAAAATTACACGAATATCGATGTGGACATTAATATTTTTTATTTCTGTCATTTTTAGTAATAATAACTATTATTATTATTTATTTATAATAATAAATATATTTTTTTAAAAAAATCAAAAATCAAATCCAATTAATGCAAAAACCTTACCTCGCCACCAACCGGACGTCCGACCACGAGCTTTAGGCGACCTCTATTCGTCCCTCACCGACGATTTTCGCTGATGGCTTGTCGTCAATTGTTGCATCAGGTCACCTGACGGAAATATCCGTTCGGATCCTCTCTGTCTACATAAACGCACTGTAGCTCTCTGTTCGGTGACTGATGCAATAATTTGCCCAATTTGCCCCTCCCCGTCGCCTTTAAAAGCAGTTGTTTTCGGTTCCACCCCGCACGCTCAAAGCTTCCAACTAAAATCCCTTACTCCCGTCTGTCTCCCAGCTCAGTTCTTCGGCAAACCGAACGCAGAGATGCCTTCGGTCTCTCTCTGTCTACAGTAGCACTGCTACAGTAAAGCGCAGGTTACTGTAGACAGAGAGAGACCGAACGCATCTCTCTGTCAGGTGACCTGATGCAATAATTTGCCCAGTTCTTCGCCGACATTTTCTTTTAGTCGACTACTCTTCTTTTAGTCGACTACTCTTCCCCAGCCGTCACCTCAAATACCTATCGTTTGCTGGACTTCTCATCCCGTCGGCGAGCAGAAATCAACCTATTTCCCCCGTTGAAGCTCCGATCGGACCTTCTGTCGCCCGATTTTTCTCTCAAAGCATCTGTTGGAGATCGCAACTCTCAGGTCCTGCCAAACTATCTGCTGAAACCGCACTTCACCAGCCCGGATCTACCCCAGCCTATAGCCTTCCCTTTTGACGACGTCCAAATTGAGGATAGAGATCAGATTTCGGTAAAGGTAATGGCTCTCTACTTGCTTTGGTGCGTTTCCCTAAGGCAAACTCTGTGTATTCGCTAGGCAACAAAAGAGGAACAAGAGAAATTATTTGGGCCTGAATCACGTCTTGGAATGATTTAGTTTAAATGCTGCTCTAATCAGATTTGAATCCTGATTATAACCAAGTATAAGTTCATTTTATTTTAAAATGCCTTATACTCGTCAGATAATCATTATGAGTTTTGATTAATTAGCATTAGTGATAATTAGTTATTATTATTCCTAACTAAATATAGATTAATTATTTTTAATAATGATTAGTTATCATTAATCCCAATTAATCATTATCTGTTATGATTAATTAGCATTAATAATAAACAATTTTTATTAATCTTAATTAACTCTAAATTAGTTACTTTTAAATAATGAATAGTTATAAATTAATCTTAATTAATCAACTCAAGCTCTAATTACTTATCATTAATTTAAATTAATTGTTATTAATCTTAATTAATTTTAAATTAATTTTTTTTAAGAATGATTAGTTTTGAATTAATCCTAATTAATCAATTCAATTTTTGGTTAATTATCGTTATTTCAAATTAATCGTTAAATCATAATTAATTATCTCTAACTTTAATTAGTTATCATTAATTTAACTTAATCATTATTAATTTTAATTAATTATTTTTAATAATGATTAGCTTTAAATTAGTCACAATTAATTAACTCAATTTTTGATTGGTCATGATTATTTTAAACTAATGGTTATTAATCTAAATTAATTCCAATTTAATTATTTTTATAATAATTAGTTGTTAATTAATCATAATTAATATCTATTAGTTATGATTAATCATCATTAGTTATATTGATTGCATTTAATTATCTTTAATATTAATTAGTTATTATTAATTATAATTAATCATTATTAATTATAATTAATTATCTTTGATTAGAGCTAATTATTATTAATTATAATTATAATCAATTTTTATTATTTATGGTTATTCATAATTAAGAAAAAGAAAAAAAGAGAAGATGCATTCTCCTTCTTCGGTCCACGAGCCTCCGCCGACGGTCCCTAAGGTATAAATTTCCAACTTAAACCCCGTTCTTGATGCGCTTGACACGTCGGTGGACCCCGTATACGCGCTCTTGTAGCACGGTGGGGGGGAAATCCGGTGCGAAAGGTGCGACGAGGCGGGTAAGCCCTATACACACTCTTGTGACGTGGTGGGGATTGTCCTCTACCTCGACATTGGCGCCAATGACTGCTACGCAAGGTATAATCTCCCAAATCTCATTCTCGATGTTTGCAGCGGACCGGAGAACCACTTATACACGCTCTTGTAGCACGTTAGGAGGAAGCCCGGTGCGAAGCATACGACGAGATGGGTAAGCCCTACACACGCTCTTGTAGCATGGTGGGGAGAGCCACTAATGTTCTTGTACGCGTACTACTGAAGGCCCCATACACGCTCTTGTAGCGTGGTGGGATGAAAAGATGTACGGCCGTGGTTTCTAAGGATACCTATCATACACGCTTGAGTAGCGTGGTGAGAAGGCCCAGCTCCCCTACTTTCCCCCAAACGGTGGATATGTCGGGATGCTGTCGAAATTTTCACTGAAGTGCACAAAACTTGAACAATAAGAAGACCCCCCTTGAGCAGCAATACAGAGGACTCATACTTGGACATGAATGCATAGAACTTGAACTAAATGTGCAGATGATTTGTACGAACAACAAGAAACTTGGACTTGAACTGAACTATAAGAAGTAGAACCTGAATTCTAAAATGCACAATCAAGATCTAAATTCCAATACCAAATGATAATTCAATGCATTCAAACAAATACAAATAAACAGCAGGGGACTCGTGGCGAACAGGACCTTGATGCATACAAGCAATGGACAGTAATCTATTCACAGTATCTAAATAATCACAAACAAATCACAATTATCAAAACCTATGAATGCATGAGACAAAATACATAGTGGATAATACTGATGAATGCAGTGGACTCCTACATCAATCCTTACAAGTTTGCCTGTAGATTGAGATGGCAAAACTGACATTTGATAGTGGAAGATCCGTCCCCTACAAACAATTACAATCAAACCCACTCGAGATTGGTGAAAGGGTGGATATGATGTAGGAATAATGGTTATCTTACAAACACTTCCAGGATGTTGTAGTGGATACAGCGGTCCCCTGCAAATACATACAAGTCGTTTGTGGATAACAATAGTGGATATATCGTTTGTACAACGAACCACTGTGGACACAAGTATGAATATCACCTACGACAGTGGCGATTGAGATGCTGCAAAATATGTCGAGTAAAAAGATAACTCGATGTACGAAAAGAGACCACCCCCTGGCAGAAGGAAATGGATGTTTGAACAAATTAGAACTAAACTTTCTAGTGTTCGAAAGTTTTTTCTTAGTCCTATACGTAAGAAGAAAATTGTTTTGATGTCCACAAACATCGGAAGTAATAAGCCTACGACATTAAAGAGCTTGAAAAAAGTTCTCTTCAAAGCAGAAATCATTAATTTTAAAGCCTAAAAAGACCTCCATGTGAATGAGAAAAGGGGAGTCAACATCAAAATGAGGAGATGCCTCATAACATCAAGATCATAACGTCATCGGATCTGTAACATTTATACAAGCAGACAGAAGACGTCTACAATCTACAACGCCCCGCCACCAGATCTGCAACACCCGTATTAGCGGATAAAATGCGTGTATAAGCTCTCAAATGACATGTTATGCATTTAAAGGGCAATTACTTGCACAATTAAAATATTTTAAAATACCCCGGCACATGCACCATAAATTGTATACAGATAGGTACACTAAAGGGGTAAATACAATCATAACCCACATGAGTCCCGGCGAGCGTGTTATTGATACACGTGACGTTTAGGAATACTGCGCGGATCGATAAGTGAATTCAAGTTCGAACACGATCCTTCTATACGGGTCAATTGAAGCCGACAGGGTTCGAACCAACAAACAAGTATACGGTCGCGACAACTGATATATTTATTGCATTCATATTAGGCCGTCAAGGTCTATAACAATAATAATTCACTAACAAAGACACGAAGCCTACGAAACCCGATCATCATAAGCAGATAAATAGGAGTAGACAGGGTTTGAGCTATAAGATAAATATGCTGTGATGATATCGACCGAAATATTTATCTTATACATTCATATTAGGCCTTCAAGGTCTTTAACAAAGAAAAATCACAAATAAGGGCACAGCCTATGAAACTTGATCCCCTATCGATAAGTTGATAGGGTCGACAAGATTCAATCAAATGGAAATGACCTCAAACACCCCGATGCTGGCCGTGTTGAATGTAAATCTCAACTGGAGGGATCCATTCTGAATATTTTCAAATACTATCCTAAATTCCACAAAAATCTTTAAAAAAAATCTCAAAAACCGGTGGTATTTGCCGTCAAATGGCACCGTAGGATAAATGGTTATGACCCGAGGCCCTCTGAACCGAGTGGTTTTGCCGCCAAATAGCACCACGAAATACCGGTTATGACCAGAGCCGATACGTTCTTTATTAGCATCAAATCTTTGAGATATGAATCAATAGGATATGATCGATAGGGCACAAAGTCCTCTGTTAGCTAAGGTGGATTTAAATTTGTCCACTTAAACAAATATCCACCCCAGGTCTACAAGGTCCCCTTGGATGAAGCAACCCATGGCTGCCGACAAGGATCCTTCTGTCAGGTTGGGTCGACTACCTCCTCTGACTAAGTAGAATAGGGACCACGATGGCCAGGGACGACGGAACTGTTGACCTCGATTTTGCCCAGACCCGGGCCTAAAGAGTTGACTTGGTCAAATTGACCAAGCCAGACCCTATGGCCCTCCCCACTGGGTTCAGTGGGTCGAGTCGAGTCTGTCGAGCCCGAGCTTGGACCCTGGGTCAACCCGGTTGACCAGGTCAACCAGAATTGACCAAATGGGACCCTTTAAGCCTAAAATCTTTTTTTTAATTTATTTTTCATGGTTTCTTGAGCTCGAGCCCCACCCCCTTGACTCCCTTGACTGGTTTGACCAAGTCAATCATTGACTTGGTCAAACCAAGTCTTAAATAGGTTTAAATAACCTATTTAGAGCCCAATTAAGACCCAATTAATGCCCTTAACTCCTCCAAACGTTTTGGAAATTCAAATCCCGCCTAAATCACTCCCTCTCCCTCTGAATTTAACCCTTGATCTCATCTCCACCGTCCAAGGGAGAGAGGGGAGTTTAAATAGCAAAATTTAGGTTATTTTGAGGACTTTTTTGCTCTTGCTCTCTCCCTAGGCCTCCTCTTGCTCTGAGATTTCTGGTGAGAGCTCCTACACCTTCCCTCCACCTTCCTCGGCCTAATCCCGACGGTGAAACCTCGCCGGCGGCGAGATCTCCGGCGAACCGAGGCCAAGGAGCTTCCAACTCGTGTTTCGTGCGATCTAGACGTCGAGAGCTCGCGATTTCTTCTTCAAATAGGAGCGTAGACAGCCTACAAGTGCAACAAGCCAGAGATCTCTCGATTTCATCGAGTATTTTAGGTATAATCCTAAACCCTAGTTAGATCACACAAAGTTATTTAACTTTCTATAGGGTGCATATTTTTCTGTAAAATTTATTTCCCATGAATGCTCTTCGTGATTAGATCCCAGATCTTAAATTTCATTCGATTTCGTTCACTCAATCGGGAGAAATTAAAAAAAAACGAAACTAGGGTTCGGTCCGGCCGTTCGTCCAGCCCTGTGCGTTTCAGACCGTTGATCCGACGATCAACGGTTTGGATCGCGCCTTTCCGTGGCCTTGTCCGACCGCGGGAGTGTACACGCCGAACCGAATCACCGTCCGGCTTGATCTGAGCCGCGGGTTCATTTCCACGCGGATCGGACGGCGGGGATCTGTGCCGACGTGGCTAAGTCACGCCTCGTCAGCGGCCACTGATTGCCGCAATCATGCGGCAATCATTGCCGGCGGCGCGATGATTGCACCGCCAGGCAATCATTGCCCGAAACGGCGGGACGAATCCCGCGGTGCAAGGTGTCGAGACGAGGGATTTTCGGGTTTATGTATTTATTTTAAATGATTTTTAATGCTATTTTCTTCAAAAATTCGCCAAAAATCCAATTTTCGTCCGATTTTTGCGTATAATACCTTGTTTTGTTCGTATTTTCATTCTCTACACTAGGAAATTTTTTTTTTACAAAAATAATGTATATATTTTTAGTTATTATCAAAACAGTAAAAATAACTTTATTTTTATTTTATTTAAATTATTATTTTTGTATAATTATTATTATATTGTTATTTAATGATTATTTATATTAATTACTATTAGTTTAAGTCATTATTTTGCTGTTTAAGTTTTATTTTATAATCATTATTATTATTAATTATTTTTTTAGATTATTTTTAGTTATATTTTATTATTTTCCAATAATTGTTTATTTATAAATATCCTTTATTGACTTAAACTTCAGAAATTACATAACTCCTTCGTTTTAAACCCGATTTTAACGCACAACGTCTTGTTTTGAACGTATTTAGATTCTGCACATTATGGAATTGGTTTTATTTGAAATTTTTGGGTCTGTGTGTAGTTATTTTAAAAAACAGCCAGCTGTACTATTTTAAAATTATTCAATTATTGTCTTTGAACTTCGAAATTATTTAGATTTCTCGTTTCAAGTCGGATTTTTGCGCACAATACCTTGTTTTGGATGTACTCTGAATTCTGCATATTTTAAAACTATTTTCAGATGAAAATTTTGTCTACATTTTCTGTCATTACAAAAACAGTGAAACTGCACTATTTTAAAATATTATTTTATTGTATTTGAACTTGTAAATTTCGTATCTTCGCCGTTTTAAGTCGGATTTCGATGTGCGACCCCTCGTTCTTTTCAGCAAGACGAGCTTTATGTTTTGGAACCATTTCCAGCCCTTGATTTTGGCTGTCTTGACTGTTTTCTGTTTTATCCTATGATTTGGATATTTTAATATTATTTGAATTAATTATCATACTAATTATTTTTAAACTAAAAATTATTTTCAAACCATTTTGAAACCTCGATTGGGTGGTCAGCGGGTTTCCCTATACTTATGTATTATGAATTGAACTATTTTCAATTATTTTATTTTCCAAAAATATATTTATATCTATAAGTAATTTTAAATTATCTTAAAACTACTTATACCTAAATTCTAACTTTGGGATACCCGCTACTTCATGAAATTTTAGACATGGATCTTATGTGTGAAGAGCAATCATGGGGGAGTGGGTTAGTGAATGGTTGAGTCTCAATCATTCACTAATCCTTTCTTTAGGTGTTTTTACTTTTTATCTTTCGTAGATTGCATGTGTAGGTCGTCGCACCACAAGCACTTAGTCTAAGCTCTCCTAGATTTAAGGACATGGCGTGTTTATTTTGTTTATGTACTCCATGAATTTACTACCTTGAGGGTTAGTACGAACTTCAGTTTAAACCCACATAACGTAGTGACACCTTAAGGACAATAATTAAGGACCCGTCTAGCGAACTTAGAAGTTTTCTAGGAGCTAGGATAGATCACTGATTGACACCAAAACCTCAACATTTAAACTTAGTGACATCATAAACCCCTCAGAATTTTCTAGGAATTTTTAGGAGCTTTTAGAGCCCTTAATTAACTAACCCTAATTAACTGGTTAAATAAGGCCCCGAGACCTTCTGAAAAATGCAATAATTACATATTAGGTCAGAAAATTACCTATAATAGCTTGATTTGTTCAGAATATGACCCTTGACCTTAGATAAATAGGGCTCCCTAGTTTGACTTCAGGTTAACCCTTAATTTGACCATAGGTAGAAATTACCAGTTTGCCCCTAATAAATTATTAAAAATTATTAAAAATCCCAAATCTTCTCCAAGCCCTTGGGAACACTTTCTCAGATCATTCCTGACCTTTGGGGTTGATTCCAATCAGTTTGGAGCTTGTTTGGAGCAAAACAGTAAAAAAGGCCCTTTGTTAGAAAATTTAGAAAATTCCTTAAATACCCCAATCTTAGAAAATCCATAACTAATTGTAGAAAATTCAAAATTAGGCAAACTCACTTGGATTAGACTCCAATTAGGATCTAGTATTTATTGAAAATTTTAGGTTTCCAGAAATAGGCTTAGATTAGAAAGTCAACCTTTTGGTCAACCATAGTTCATTTAGGGTCCGAAACTTAGAAAATTCATAACTTTGCCTAGAGAACTCCGATTTCAGCCTACTACCTGTCTAACTACTCGTATTAAGGTATAGTATTTTCCTAAGGTGATAGGGGATCCAGACTTAGCCTTTTTACTATAGTGACCTTTTGGACCCTTAGTCTAGTTCCTAGGAGGACCCGAGACTTTCCAAAATTGGCTAATACAATTCAAACTTCAAATATGAATACCCTTAGTTCTTAAAACTGATCAACAAATTAAAATAATTAAAATACATCCTAATTCACTAATATTTGAATTTCGATTAAAATATCCTTTTTTGGCCTACAACAGACTTGAACTTTAGACAATTTTAACTAATTACTCCACTTAGGATCTATCCAAACCACACTAGCCTTACACACACATAGAATGGTTTGCTAGGGCACCACTTCTAGATCTAGGTTAGGCCGCTGGGTTTTATTTTCTGCTGTGTGCCGGAGCTTTCTGTGGTTTTCATTGCATGTTGTTTGAAAAATGATTGGTGTGTTTGCTTACTTTTTCTGCACTCTGGATGTGAGCGTTAGACTTACCCATAGGTTAGGAGCGATATATATATATATTGTTCTTCCGTGCAGGTGGCCATGCTCAAGCTGATAAAAGGGGGGGCACCATTATACTTTCTAATGTTGTCTTATGCAGGTGTTTGCTCAGCTCCCCCTAAATAAAAATGAGGGCTAAAATTAAATAATTATAATTGCTACAGATGGAGCTGCTTAGCCCTCAGAGCATGGCTTGGCACAGGGTCAATGGTGTTAGCATTTTCGTTTTCATATAAACTGCTTGGGATGATTTTTATTAGGATAACCTTGCAGGGATTTTTTTTTAGATTTACTGCTTTCAATTCATGTAATTTATCTGTAATAATTTGTTAAGAGTTGTGAAAATAACTTTTGAGTCGGGATATTCTTATCCAACTCGGATTCCAAAAGAAGAAGGCATCCCTAAGGGGAGAGTCTTCTTCCATTTGGAAAATCGAGTTGGATGGCTTTAGATATCCAAAGAGAAAAGGAAATACACCCACATACTGGGGGAATTGTCTCTTCGTTTGGATATTCAAGCCACGACGGATCCAAGGAGTCCAAGGAGTCCAAGGAGGAGAGATCCAAGAAGTCCAAAGAGACTGAAGATGTTGAAGATTTGAAGACCCAATATCCCACTCAAAGTTGTTGGCGTCTGTCATAGGCTTAGAAACCCGGGTTGTTGGCAGTGGTGCCCGGCCACTTTACTTTTCTGCATACCCTGGGTTGTAATTAAAGGGCAGTTGGCCTATGGACATTTATTTGATTAGTTTGTGGATTTATATTGATGTGCTTACCTGATTGCGCAGTAGAATTACCTGCTTTTTCTAGGTTTCTTTCTTGCATGCCGCTTTTTTTTTCACCTGGATCGTATTAGGCTCATTAAGGACTATAAAATTCTTCTACTCGTAATTAATCTTTAAAAATTTAAGTTTTAAATAACATAGAAACTTAACGAACCTAGGGAATTGTCGGAATCGTCTGGGGTCGCATGCATATTACTGCATCTTCTCTCTCCTTCTAATAAGACATCTCCCTGCCTGCGGGTAGAGTCCGGATAATCTGGCCTATGAGGATGAAGTGCCGGACCTAGGGAGACTCAGTCTTTTCTAAAAATTTATTTTTTATAAGCCTGTTTTTAAAGTTCTATAGCATTCATGAGCTGACAATTCAACTAGCATGCATTGCATTAGAAATCAATTTAATTAAAATTTAATTGCATTAGTTAGGGGCATTCACCCAACATAAGTTCAGGACCACTTAGGAAATTCTCTAGATGTCGGTCCTCTTTCCAATAAACTGTACCACCCACCCATCTTTCATAACTGACTTGACAGCATGGTTTTAAATCGATTAGGTGGTTAGCTGGCTCCCCCATCCAGGCCGGGATAAGTCCAGGTTTTGCATCGCATTAGCTAGGACACTGGTCTTAGTGTGTGTCGAACACTAAGTCCAACCTAGATTTAGGATTCGAGGCTACTACATTCGGTCTCGTAGTAAGCCTTAAATAGTAGGTAGGTCCTTTCCTTTCAGGGACCCTAAATCCTACTTATCCGCGTTACAGGATGACGCCACCTCCATCCTTCTCTCACGCATGTGATTGAGTGCTTGATCTTTCTTTTTCTAGTTTCCATTTAGTACCCTAGAGCCTCCAAGTGCTGGTATGAACCACGCATGTCGATTCAGCCCCTTCGGACCTTTCTTCCCTTTGAGTAGGATTTCCTAGTCTATACCCTTGTGCCGATCCCATTTTAGGATAGGATAATGTATGATCCTTAATCGAGAGTTTTCTCAGGTTCCGGCCTGGGATGTAATTAACCACGGGGGCTTGCGCCCGTGGGAAACTCGGTCCCACATCTACTAAACCCCATTCGAGCTCTTACATCGGATGGGGGAAACCCGTGATTTGGTCATGTATATTACTACCCATTGAGGTGTGTTGGTGAAAGCCTCTATCCTCAATGGTTAGTCGTATGCACGATCCAATCTGTCCCTTCCAATTGACCCGTTTGCGCGGTGCTCTTTCGGAGGTCCACAGGAACCATGGGATCTTGATCGGGTCCATCGTCCATTCCCCCACCATCCGCTTTTTGTGCAAGATTGTGAAATTTCTATTTTAAATATCAAAATTTTCAAATTTTCAAATATCAATCATTCAAATTCTCAAATTTCCAAACCTTCAAACATTTCAAATCTCAATACCCATTGTTGCTATTATATGCCAAATAACATGTATCTTTATACGTATCTGATTGACGACTAGCCTTAATCGAAAGTTCTCTCTCGTGATCGGGAGGGGTAATTAACTATAGGGGCTTGCGCCTATAGGAAACCAGAACTCAGATCATAAAATCCTCGCAAAACGAGGGCGAAATCTCTGGGTACCGTCTTATCTACAAACCCATTTGCCTTCCAAAATTTATCCCGAAACTTATTCCGTTAAAACTCCCTCGCTAAAACAAAACAAACAATCATGCGGCGGGGAGGCCGGGGCTGAATTTTCGGAGCCCACAATATTCTTATAAGAAAATCCATTCAAATGAAAAGAGAATTCTTTTAGTTAGAACACTTTTTCTTATAAACAGTGCAAATTAAAAAATTCATTATAAGATTGTTACATGATGAAAGGAGGACAAAGTATGCAGAGAGCAGGAGGTCCCATTTACACTGAAGAAGCGATTAGCTGAAGTCAGTTTTCCTTTCAGATGGATAATCACTTGAACTCTCTGAAAGAAGATGCCAAATTCTTTGTCACTGCATTGATATTTCTATTCACTCTGCTAATCTTACCTTTCATGGGCAGCATTTGTTTTATTGAACTGATTTAGCTCAAGTCCTCCTTTATTTGTCTTCTATCTACAACTTTTTATGTTGAATAAAGAACACAAGTTAAACATTCTTAATAAATAGTGTTCTTAAGTATCGCACTCGGTTCCCCGGAACTAAATGACCCCATTTGCTCTTCATACCATTCACGGGGAACTCTCTTGTACATTTTCAATTTGTTTTCTATTGATTCTCACCAATCCTTAAAAATTTGTTGATCTTTGTTACTGATGACATTTTTTTTAACTTGAAGAATTGAAAATGTATTCAAACCATCAATTTTTTTTTCAACTCCTTATCTTTAATAAATGCCACTCCAATCATTTCATTAAAATAATTATTTTTCAATCTATCATTTCTAATTTTTCCAAACATCTATGTAAATTGCATCACCAATATTCATAACAGAAGTTTAACAGGCCTACCAATTAAGAGACGTCAGCTTGTTGGCATAACCTTCCCGGCATTATTGCTGCCACCAAAAGCAAGTTTCTGAAAAGAAGATGCTGTTACATGACCATGTACTGTGACCTTTATCAACGTCTCCTTACTGATCCATTATTTAATAGAGTTCTTCATCTAAATGCCTTGAAAGTTTCTATCAATATCTGCATCATTTCTCTCTCGCATGCATAACAAATTTTAAAATGCATATTCTGGACTGAAATATCACACCATGTACAAAGTGTCTTTCAGCTGCCTTTGACTTTGTTAGCATCAGACTATTTCACCCTCTTTTTTTTTTTTTTGCAAAATTACAATTAGGGGTGTCAAAATCGGGTTTCGGGTCAGGTTCGAATCGAACCCATAATTGATCCAGGTTCAAACGGGTTGACCTGAACCTAATCCAATTTTGCAAACCGGTCAAAAATATGAACATGGACCCCACACTTCGGGTTACCAGGTTGACCCGACCCAACACGGTTTTGTAAACCTAGATGTCTTATTCCCGAACGTGTTGGATTGTCGGACGGCGGACAGTGCGTCGATGACTGCAGCTAGGCCAGCACTGCACAACGGGGTAGCGCCGTAGCGGGCAGACGCAATGCCAGTGCGGTCACGTGAGTAGCGGGCTTGGTCACGCGGTAAAGCAGGTGGTCACGCGAGCAGCGGTCAGCGCGGGTCAATCCGGGTAATTCTCGGTTTCCGGGTCAACCCAAACCCAACACAATTTTTGAAACGGGTCGGTTTGTTTAACCCGAACCTGACCCATTTCACAAACGGGTTGACCCTAATCCAAAATTTTTTGGTCGGATTTTCAGGTCGTGTCAAATATTGATACCCCTAATTATAATTATGCTAAGATACGTATTGCAGGCCTTGAGCTTCATGCAAACACTGAAAGGAAAATATTAAAAATGAAAGAAGGAAACAATTGCAGACATAAACAAAGGTACTCAGTAAAGAAGTTATAATCAGTTTTTCTATGCTTATAACATAAAACAATTGAAATTGACTGTCAAAACCAACAACCAGCAGTCTGACCATGCTATATAAATTGAATTTGATTTGTCTATCAAGTCAACTTCTAAGTTGAAATAGTGTTCATTATTTCAATTCTCACTTCATTCTGTTTCTGCTAATTTTAATCGTTTCTCTGCATCGAACTCTTATGGCTTGCTAGCAATACCTGCTCAAAAACAGCAAAATGAAAATGGATGCCTACAACATGGTCCTTGAAAATGGACAAGGAATCTTCTTCTTTCAGAATTGGATACTTATTTTTACATATAAATAAATTTGCTTACTGAAATGACATGTTATGCAGGAATATAATGCCAAACTTTCAGACTTTGGATTAGCAAAAGCTGGTCCAGTAGGCGACAAGTCTCATGTTTCCACTAGAATCATGGGAACTTATGGATATGCTGCTCCAGAATACATAATGACTGGTAGGTCTATAAAATTTATAGACCACAGAGTGATTATGGGCCATGTTAACACTGCAACTAATGACTCCATGCAGGTCACCTAACGACGATGAGCGATGTATATAGCTTTGGTGTGGTGCTTCTTGAATTGATCACAGGCAGGAAATCGCTTGAGAAGTTCCGGCCAGTAAGAGAACAGACACTTGCTGACTGGGCTTTCCCTTTGCTTACCCAGAAGAAGAAGCTCCTCACCATTGTTGATACAAGGCTTGATAGAAACTATCCAGAAAAGGCAGTTCACAAGACTGCAATGCTTGCTTACCACTGCCTCAACCGCAACCCGAAGGCGAGGCCCCTTATGAGGGACATTGTTGAGACATTAGAGCCTCTTCAGATGCCAGTAGAGATCCCAAATAGCAATAAATAGCTTTTGAATTTGTTTGCGTGAAATATAGGAACAAAGTAATGGGGGTATTATTGTTGAAATTTAATGTTTCATTGCTTGGGTTTTGTATTCAAGTTGCTAGAATTAGTATGGGCCGATTAAATTTAGCTGATTTAAGATGCCTTGAAGCGAGCTTTTTGAACTGCAATCTATGTTTGTTTGCTGCCTAGAGATTTGCTGCTGTTGCCTTCTGTATTTGAGGAGGGATTATGTTGATAAATGTGATTTCCTCTATGAGTGAGAGTGACTATAGTTAATGTGTGTACATTATTTAAGCTTTGAGGAAAGTTGGTTACAAGTGTTAATGTAGTAGTAGGGTTGAAGTTTTAAGTTGGAGTCTTGCTAACACCTTTATTTTGCAATGGCATTAATCATCATAATTGTTATGATTATTCGATAAATTTTACATTAGTTGTCGACTGTCTAACACAGTCCTCCACTTTTCTCATCTAGGACTTAGGACCTAACAACGATTTGACTTATATTAAGAAAGGTAGAGATAGACCTAAAAAGTTTTGGTTATGAAATATTAGAAATATTCTTTCTTTATTAGATTTCAATGAGAGTTTGATTCTTAACAAGACACAATAGAGAAAATGATTCATGTAGTCGACCCACATAGTGGGATAAAGACTTGATGTTGTTGTTCTATTAATC
Source organism: Dendrobium huoshanense (assembly GCA_016618105.1). Classification (NCBI taxonomy): domain Eukaryota; kingdom Viridiplantae; phylum Streptophyta; class Magnoliopsida; order Asparagales; family Orchidaceae; genus Dendrobium; species Dendrobium huoshanense. Next base: position 53,982,542 of record CM028357.1, on the reverse strand, counting down.
ATCATAATTGTCTTCATTATTATTGCACTTTGGAAGCCAAGTCAGTAGAGAGAAAATTTATTATCTTATTGAGCTAAAATCAATCATGATGCAAGAAGTTTTTTAGTAAACTTGATGCGATAAAATTTTTGTGGATCTTGATGAAAAAAAAAATCAAATGAAATGTAGGACCACTCAAAATTTTAAGTGTGGGCTCCGAAAATTCACACCCAGCCTCTCCGTACCTCTCTTATTAATGGAGAGAGGTTTAAGGGATTTAGGTTCCTAGAAGCTTTCAGAAGGCATATTATGTTTTAGATAAGACACTATTAATAAATTTTGCTCTTATTTTGCAAGATTTCTATGATCTGAGTTTTGGGGGAATGAAGATGAGCCCGATCAAGATCCCATGGTTCCGTCATCCCGGATTGTCATGGTTCCTGGTCTGCTTAATCAGAGGAGGTAGTCGACCCAACCTGACAGAAGGAACCTTGTCAGCAGTCATGGGCTATTTCGTCCAACAATACCTTGTAGATTGGTGTGGATGTTTATCTAAGGTGATGAATTTAACTCCTGCACAATATTCTCAGACATTTGTATTTGCAACTTTAGCATGTTTGTTGGAGAACATGCGGGATGTGTTTTCAGCATATAAATTGGAGCTATTATAGATATATCGCCTTTTGTTCGCGTGTATAAGTGTACATATTTGGTGGCGTAAAGATAAATTAGGTTTTAGTCGTAATAAATAGAAGATATGCTGTTTAATTCATTTTGTCTCTTTCAAGTTATCATATCATTCAACATAGGTAGGGGAATTTTGTTCAATAGGCACTAGGAGATTATATTCTTGCTTGCGAGTGAGTTAAATCATTTGCCACGAATCTCTTATTGTTGCATATTGGCTAGTTATCTATTACTACCAGTCCCCTGCTCCAGCTCTTGCTCATAGGTGAATTGTATCATCTTTAGGAAGTTTAATAGTACCTTTTTTTCTTAATCTACGATTTTCTGGTGTGTCCAATTTTATCAGTAGTTTGGCATAACAGAGTGCTACATCCAACTCCCTCTGCTTCAGCATTTTCTAAGTTGAGGTGATATATTACTCTATAGTCTTTTACTTGCATGAGTTTCTCATCTTTTTCAAGCACTTCAAGTGCCTCGTCCTGCCATCCAAACTAACAAGTGTTCTACGTGAGAAAGATACACCTTATGCATAAGCACTGCTCTTCCCACAAATTTTAAAAGCTAGTAAGAGCACTTTCATACAATCCAAACTCTTTCTATCACTTGAAATCATTTTCAGTAGGTTCAAGGCAGTCGAACTATCAACCTCTCCTAGATAATTATGATGATATGTAACATATTCTAGTTAGTTTTGATTGATGAAATACATGATTTAAATTTGAATTTTAGAGGGTTTTTGTATATCATTCAATCACAATCATAATTATGTGGGGGTCCTTGATCATGCAAAATTTGATGGCCTCCCAGTTCCCCTTCCCTGCGAAGGGAGGTTGGGAGGCACTTGCCTTTCAAGTCCGCCCGTTTGGATATGACTCGATATAGATCTTCGAGTCATCAATTGCTTGCGGTACTTGTTACTTAAATATGGTTTAATTTTTTTTTTTTTAAAAAAAAGTTTTTTCTTTTCATTTTCCTTGAAAATTTGGCAGCCTCCCAGCATCCCCTCTGCGTAAAGGGAGATTGGGAGGGTACTTGCCCTTTCAAATCCTCCCTGCTGGATAGGATTTAACGATCGAGGGCTTCGGGACGTTGATTGGCCCCGTCATAAGTCTTCGAGTCTTCAATTCGCTCGTCATTCTTGTTAATTAAATATGATGTAATTTAAAAATGTCCTTTTCCATTTCTCTTGAACGAAGGTAGATTGGTAGGGCACTTGACCTTCAAATATGTCTAGCCAGATATGACTCAACAGCCAAGGGCATTTGGTTTTTAGGGAGTGAGTGTTAGAGATCGACCATTCTTTTGTGCTTGTTAGTGAGTTTTGTATCGTGGGGACTTATGTGAGTTAGTGGGTTCGTGGAATGGTTGGGTTGGTTGGTTAGAGGTCAACAATAAGGGGTCGTTTGTTATGAGATTGGATTTAATTTTAGTGAGATTTAGTAAATTTGAAGGTGTTAATTCCTGAAAACTTTTTGATATGATATAAGTTAAATTTTGGTAAATCATGAGAAACTGTTTGGCAACGTAATCCAATTAAGGCAGTTGATTCATTTAGAAATTAAATTTATTGTGCTTTGATTTTAATTTGCTTGTTAACTATGAGTTTCTTATCAACTTTAATTTTAATAACCTTTAATAAGTTATACAAGATCATGTAATCCTTGCTCCGCCCTAACCTACCCAAGGCAGGTTGGAGTAGATTTATATGTTTTAAAGGTTTTGCTATAAAATACTTGATGTTCACTTGGAAAACTATATTTGGGAGCTCAAAATAATGGATGTTCTATCTACTGAGCTAATACGCAGTAAACTTGTGCTTTATGTAACTTATGCAATAAATCCTACTCTCACATATTCTTTGAATGCCACTACTCTTTTCTTGTGTTGAAGAACTTCATCCCAGAAGGACACTTTTTCCATATGGGTTGTACCTTATCCAAAGTTTTCTCTCATATGGATACTATATCCTCAAAAATCATGAAGTTCTTCCTTTTACCTACTCATATTATTATGTATCATCTCTGAATGGAAAGAAATTATAGAATATTTCAAGATATTTCTACCTTGCCAGAAATGTTGATGGAAAAAATTCATTTTGCTATAATTAGACAATAAAGCAGGAAGAAACAATATAAAGTTGAACCACCCGACCTGATCCAAAGGTTCTATTTCAAGAAATGGTTGGGTTTTTTTCTTTCCCACTATTTCCTGTTATAATGCTTTTTTCTTAATCAAATGCTATTAGTTCTCTGTTGGTTTTGCGCTGTATTTTACTACAATTTGCTACCTGTATATTTGGTTCACTTGAATCTTTGGGTGCTAAAGGTTCATCATTTTCTACTACTATTTTTTGCAGTTTTCACTATATATGCTTAGTGCCGGAATTGTTTTCCTCTTCTTAGCACCTTAGTAGAGGTTTTTGCCTTTAACTGCTGAAGCAGGGCTGAATTCCTCTTTTTGCTGTTCTTGTGAAATTATCTCTTGCTTTTGGGTTTTGTTGATGGATATGTCTATGTTTTGTTATGAATCTGATGTCATTGGGGAGAATCTGTTCGTTTTGCTATGCTATGTTCAGTCCTCTTGCATCTTATGGCTGTTTGGATTATGTGGTATATTGAGTATTGCCTTGTGGTATACTGGGCACTTACGGAAGGTTATGATTATGAATTTTAGATATGGATGGGCCTTTCTGGCTTGCTGCGTTATATGCTGCTCCTATTGTCTTTTGATTCAGAATATATTGATGCCTCTCATGTCGCCTTTCGATTCAAACTACACCAATGCCTCTCATGTTGCCTTAGTTTTGCCAGGCAGGTTCAATCTTGGGCCTCGGATAATGATAAAGCTTGCTTCCCTCCCATCAGATGGTCTTCGAGTAACCAAGATAGATTCTAATTCGGATACAATGATATATTATGTATTTTTCTGAGCCTCTGTCTGTTTTTGTCCTTTCTTTTTTGTTATATTTTTAAGTTGTTTTTTATTTATTTTTTTCTTCAGCCTCAGGTTTTTGTAATGGCTGTTTTTTGGTTTACACTTGTACACCCAAATTTGATTTTATAGAATAGGCTATGCCCTCAATTTATTAAAAAAAAAAAAAAATAAAAGTTTTAGATGGAATGCTGTACAGGTGGAAGATTGCTATTTTTCTAGAACTTCTGTAACTGAAAATTGATGATGAGTTTATAGTTTTTAAGACTTTGGCTGGCTTTTCTGGACTATTACCGTTTTTAGAATTTCTATTTTTTTTTTTTTGGGAAATTTTGAAGCCATTATCATATTGAGCGAGCAGCATCTTCTATTTTTGGATTAGGCGATGATGAGAAATCAAAACCTCACGGTTCAACTAGGCCGTTTGTTTCCCGATACCTCCTCGATGTGTGACCCCATTACAGATACTACACTTATCTCACCGCCTGCCTTGGGGGGAATTATTGGGTCCGGATGCCGCCCGGAGCCAATAAAAATGCGTCATGTCACCCTTGATTCTGTATTGAATTCGGTACTTAGTAGTACCTAGTATGCTCCGTACTATGTGATGTAGGGTATCGGTGGAGGAATTCAGAGAACAAACAAACGAATACAGGAATCAATAAGAACACCAACTGAGTTCTTCAGTAATTTGTATATTTCATTCTATCTGCTTTGGCCTTCTTTACAAGTATATATATCAACTTGTAATAATGCAGAAAAAGAAAAAATGCTGGAAAGGGAAATAACTAACTAAAGTAGTCTTTAGTACGGTTTGGAGAAAATATGGAAATAAGGTAGTGGGAGCTACCCGAATGCAGGAATTAAAACAGAGCAGTAATGCTAAGGTATAATATAAGGTAAAGTATTCCCTTATCTTAAGATGAGCCTCATCAGTCGTCCCCTGCCGGTGAAGGTTCTACTGTCTCAGTAGAATCAGTAACTTGTGCTTCGTCAGCCGGAAAATAAGGATAGATATCAGCGACATTGAAAGTAGATGCTGTGCCCAAATGAGAGGGAAGATCAATGACATAAGCATTGTCATTTATCTTCTTCAAGATAGGATATGGGCCCATTTTCCGTCGACCCAATTTAGAATAAGCTCCAAGAGGAAGACGCTCACGGCGAATGCGAACCATAACCAACTCACCGGTTTTGAACAGTCTTTCCCGTCGATGGCGATCTGCTGCAGCTTTGTAGTTTTCATTAGAACTGGTTAACTTCTGACGGATATCGGTGAGCATAGAAGTAAATTGATCAACAGTTTGGGCTGCATTGCGGCTGCGGCACTTGGGCAATATTGCCACATCAACAGTGTGATTTGGAGCTTTGGTATATACCACATGAAATGGTGAAGCACCTGTTGATCGGTTTGGCATGCTATTATATGCGAATTCCGCTTGACTAAGAACATCTTCCCACAATTTCGGCTGTTCTTGAACTAAACACCTTAACATATTGCCCAACGTTCGATTGACCACCTCAGTTTGGCCATCCGATTGCGGGTGATAAGCGGAGCTCAAATTAACGTCAGTTTTGAGGCGTTTCCAAAGTTCGCGCCAAAAATGGCTAACAAATTTAACATCACGGTCGGATGTCAAACTTCGCGGAATTCCATGTAAACGAATAATCTCATTGAAAAACAAACGAGCAATATTAAGAGCGTCAAAGGTTTTCTTGCACGCTATAAAGTGTGCCATTTTAGAAAACCTATCTACCACAACCATGATAGAGTCATTACCTCGTTTAGTTCGTGGCAATCCGAGGACAAAATCCAAACTAAGATCCTCCCAAATTGTAGTCGGCACAGGTAAAGGCATATATAAACCAGTGTTTTGTCCATTGCCTTTATATGATTGACAAACAGAGCACCTTTCAATGAATTTCGACACGTCTCGGCGTAGATGTGGCCAGAAGAACCTGGACTGTAGCTGTTCGATGGTTTTATCGCGGCCAACATGAGCAGCCAAGCCGCCACAGTGCAATTCGCGAATCATTTGCTGCCTCCAGGAGGATTCCGGTACACACAGAGCATGCATCTTGAACAAGAATCCATGGCGTATTGCATAGTCGCCGCATGATGGCTGCTCTAAGCATTCCGCCCAGATTTTCATGAAATCTTTATCAGTGGCATACAAATCTTTCAAGCACTGGAGTCCGGTGATCTCGGTATTTAGCTGTAATAAAAGAGTTGATTGCCTGCTCAACGCATCAGCTACTCTATTTTGTGATCCTGACTTGTGTTTGAGAACAAAAGTGAATCGTTGGAGATACAAAATCCAACGGGCATGCATTCGATTGAGCGTTTTCTGACTATTGATATACTGCAAAGCTTTATGATCGCTGTGGAGAACGAAGTCTTGATGTAGCAAATACTGCTCCCACTGTTTGAGCGCTCTCACCACAGCATAAAGTTCTTGTTCATAAACGCTCCACTTTTGTCGCGACGGACATAATTTTTCACTGAAATATTCAATAGGCTTATCACATTGCATCAACACTGCACCTATGCCCACCGAGGATGCATCTGTTTCAACAGAGAATGGTTTTTCAAAGTCAGGCAATGTGAGTACAGGGGCAGATGCCAATGCCGCTTTCACTGCCTCAAAGCTGGCTTGCTGAGATTCGGTCCACTGGAACTGTTTCCCTTTTAGACAATCAGTTAAAGGAGCCGCCAATAAGCTGAAGCCACGTATAAATCGGCGATAAAAATTTGCGAGGCCATGGAAACTTCGCACATCAAAAAACGACCTTGGTGCAGGCCAATCAGTAATCGCTCTTACCTTCTTCGGATCAACCTTCATTCCGTCAGCTGTGATAATGAAGCCAAGGAAGTATGTGGTTCCTGTAGCAAATTCACACTTAGATAGATTTAAATACAACTTGTTCTCCTGCAGCACTTCAAAAATCTGTTTGAGATGTTGCCAATGTTCGGCTAAGGATTTGCTAAAAATTAAGATGTCGTCAAAATAAACGACACAAAATTTGTTCAAGAATGGTTTCAAAATCTCATTCATGAGTCTCATGAATGTTGCCGGTGCATTGCAAAGCCCAAAGGGCATAACCTTCCACTCATATAGTCCTTGACGAGTCTTGAAGGCCGTTTTCCATTCGTCTCCGGGTCGGATACGAATTTGATGATAACCGCTGCGCAAATCAAGTTTAGAAAATACAGTTGATCCAGCCAATCTTTCAAGCAATTCTTCAAGCCGTGGAATGGGAAAACGAAACTTAATTGTAATTTTGTTGATAGCCCTGCTATCCATACACATACGCCACGTTCCATCTTTCTTCGGCACCAATAATGCGGGCACGGCGCACGGACTCAAGCTAGGCTGTATAAGTTGTTTTGCCAATAACTCATCCACTAGTTCCTGCAACACCAAATGGTCCTTGGGACTTAATTTATAATGCGGCAAATTAGGCAAATTAGATCCTGGGATCAAATCGATTTGATGCTGCAATGCACGGAGAGGCGGCAAGATTGCTGGTAGAGTATCGGGTCCAATTTCCGGAAACTGCTTGAGTAGTTGCTGCACTTCAGGATGGATGGCCTCCTTGTTGTTACATTGGCTGGCTTCTTTGATGACTAAAGCAAATAAAGCTGTCATGTCCTTGCTGGCTTGCACAATTGCTGATCCCGAAATCAAATTAAGGGCTGCTGCATTACTTTGCTGAGGGTCATTACCACTAGTAAATTGTGGTAAAAGTCTGAGCCGGCGCCCCTTCCATTCAAAAGAATACGAATTGGATCTGCCATCATACATAGCGCCTACATCATACTGCCATGGTCGCCCCAAAATGATATGACACACATCCATATCTAATACATCACATAACACTTCGCATATGTATTGCTTTCCTATGGAAAAAGTAACCCGACACATGTCGGAAACCAAAATGTCCATACCTTTCTTAACCCAACTAATTTTGTAAGGGTGAGAGTTTTTAGTGGTCTTGAGTTGAAGAGCTTGCACCACCGATCGGGCTATGACGTTTTCAGTACACCCGCTATCAATCAACAAATCACATACCTTCCCGCCAATAGTGCAGCGGGTCTTGAAAACAGAGTGACGTTGGGAGTTCAGCGACTGTCTAGGTGCCAACAAGATCTTCTCCATAACACAGACCAATGGTTCGCCCGAATCCGGGTTAATTTCTTCTTCTGCCTCCTCATCAATCTCTTCGTTTTCTTCTTGCAATTCTTCATTGTCGGCAGTGGTTAATTGCAACTGGGGGCGGCTTGGACATTCGTTGGACTTGTGGCCAACTTGAAAACATCTGAAACACTTGATGGTGCTCGGTTTTGCATATGGATTATCTCTAACGGGCTGCTTCCATCGTGGTTGTATCTTAGGATCAGTTGACACACCTGGTGTAGCATTTGGTATGGGATTGGAATTGGTTTCAGGTAAACCGAGTGGCTTCGCCACCACTTTATTCTGATGATAATTGCTGGATTTGAGGTTATCATGAGAGTGCTCAAAAGAAGGTCGTCGACCCGCAAACTGCTTATTACTTCTAGATAATTGCAATTCAGCCTTTAAAGCATAGTTAACTGCTTGTGAGAGGGACCAGACTGAATTCATCTCCAGCTTATCCTGAATGGCTTCTCTGAGTCCACCGATGTATCGGGCGACCAAATGGTTGGCGCTCTCATTCAGATCATTACGTGCACTAAGTCGATGAAATTCTTCTGTGTACTCACTAACAGATCGGCCGCCTTGTGTGCAGTGCTGATACTTGTGGTATAATATTTGTTCATAGTCCGTAGGTAAGTACTGACAACGAAGAAGCTGCTTCATCCTTTGCCAATTTCGGACTGCGCCACGGCCTTCCCGCCTCCTGGACTGTAATAACTGCATCCACCACGCGCTCGCACCGCCTTTCAAACGACACGCCACGTATTTCACCTGTTTATCAGTAGAAATTTCCATATACTCAAAAAAAGTTTCTACTGACCTTTCCCAGTCTAGATAGTCTTCAATGTGCAGCCGGCCATCAAAGAATGGAATATCGAGTTTCACTCGAAATTCACCCGGATGACGACCATAAGACGCTCTCCGTCTCCTCTGATTGTGCGGTGCCGTAATTTGATCTTCCCCAGATTCAGACGAGAAATCAACATTCGTCTGCTCAGATCCTCCATCATCTGAATCATCTACCACTGGGGCTACTGGACCCCGTCGACGTCCCTGATAGCGCCCTCGATCACGCCGTCCTGGAGACAATGTGGGATTCGCCGTCCGATGGGGAGGATTTCCGCCCAACTCCGCCCGTATTGCCTGGAGTTCTCTCCGCAAATCCAATGACAATCGCTTCAGATCATTGTTTAGATCGTCTAACCTCTGATCGAGATTGTCGTGAAGTTCCCAAAGAGTTTCAAGGCTGCGAACGTCGTCGCCAGCCCCTCGCCTGCTGTTTTCCGCCATTGCCCCCAAGCACCGAGCTCTGATACCAAAACTGATGTAGGGTATCGGTGGAGGAATTCAGAGAACAAACAAACGAATACAGGAATCAATAAGAACACCAACTGAGTTCTTCAGTAATTTGTATATTTCATTCTATCTGCTTTGGCCTTCTTTACAAGTATATATATCAACTTGTAATAATGCAGAAAAAGAAAAAATGCTGGAAAGGGAAATAACTAACTAAAGTAGTCTTTAGTACGGTTTGGAGAAAATATGGAAATAAGGTAGTGGGAGCTACCCGAATGCAGGAATTAAAACAGAGCAGTAATGCTAAGGTATAATATAAGGTAAAGTATTCCCTTATCTTAAGATGAGCCTCATCACTATGAAGTACCGAACTCAGTAATTCATAGTACCGAGCTCAGTACTGCTCGGTACTGTAAATTACTGAACGGTAAACTGTGTCCGGTGTCTGAACCTAATAATTTCTCCTGCCTTCGACGGGGCCCTGCATTGATGGACATATCATTCTGGTTATCTACGAGTTCCCTTTTGAGGGGTTTTTTTCGTTTTTTGGTTTCTGAACTTTTTTACTTCTGATGTGGTTATTCATTCATTTTTCATAAGTTCCTCTTTTGATATTTTCAAGATACGTCTCTTATTGTTTTTTTGGGTTTTCTTTTGCTCTTACAAGTATCACCTGTTGCGAAGTATACCATGCAGCGAAAGAGAGCACAAATAAGAAAGGTAAAATACAGGGAAAAAGAAAAATAACATTAAGATTTAACGTAGAAAAATTCAAAAGAAGGAAAAAAATTATAGAGCCACACACACTCTCTCTCTCTCATTGTATCTCTTTACTCTTGCATCATTCTCTTCTCAGAACTAACAAAGAAACTCACTTCAATAACTCCAAGAGATGTAACCTTTCAAGTTAAACATTAAAAACGAGAAAGAAAAATGTCCAGACCTATTATTAATGCCGCGAAACTGGGGTCTGGACCGCCACGGTGCTCCGCTCTCTATCTTAAAATGTAACATTTGTACATCACCACAACGTTGAGTATCCAATATCGTAACATTATATTATTATACGGGGAAACCAAAAAACTTTTGGGGGGAAATCCCCTGAACCCAAACAGGAGGCCTCCCTGCAACCCTCGCCAAACACGATTGATATAATTGAGTTATGGGTTAACATTACAATCTAATTAATCATCATAATCAGATTCCACATATGACAAACAACAGTTTCAACTGAATAGATTCTGGCTGGACGTCCTCCAACAAAACTATGCATTGAGTTAATCCATTGACATGTGTATTCCCTGCCTATATTGCTATAGTTCACTGCATCGTTGTCACCGCTGCATTCTCCATTTCGGCTTCATTTGGGGAGGCTTTCTTACAGCTTCTTAAATCAGCTTTCTAGCTCAAACTAAACCATCTCAAATTAAACCTTCATCTCGATTAAGTGTCACTGTTTTGCTTTTTCATCATCATCGTCGTCATCAATGCATTAATTGTTTGCTTACAATGCCAGCTGATATTACTCTATTTTAGCAAAATGGTGAAGTATGAGCTGATTTTAGTACTCTGTGAAGCTTAGAAATGTAAATTTGTTTTCGCAACAGTGAACATTGTGCATGAGCTGATGCTATTTTGCTTGTCAATTTTGGGAATGCACAATCAATTTTTAGTTTCCATTGGCTAAGCAGCGGTTCACTTTTGCTTGAGCTACAGCTCCTGAAAATAAATCACATCAGGTGATGTAGGTGTGACTTATGCAAGTAAAATGCTATATTTCCCTCTCTTCATAGCTTCAAATAAATAAAATCTTGATACTAAGACACTAAAGATTTTGTAATAGTTATAATTTTTTATAAAAGTAATTATAAAGCTATTGTGGAGAAAATTAAATATTTTAAAAGTTTTTATAGAAAACAACTTTTTTATCATAAAATTTCTTTAAAGTAATGAAAATAATAGTCAACGGGATTGCATGGTGGCATAACTAATCTATTGGCGAAACCTAACGGGGCCATCCACCGGCATCGAGTACAACAAATTATACTCACCTTCCTATTTAATTCCTCGTATTGCTATAAGAACCAAGAAAAATACATTCCCTATTTTATGGAATCCTTTGCTGCAATAAGTTTGTGCTGGAAATTAAGTTTTCTGCAGTTGTATAATGTGCTCTTTAATTTTAAGTCAACTTGGGGCTAAAAAAAAGCTAATTCTTCAGAGGCATATGTAACAATGTAATGGCTGTATTAGTTATCTCTGTTTTACATTCATTAACAAAGTCAGTAGCCCTTGTGAAATAAATGTAGAATTGCTGAATAAGCAGTCCATATTTATTTTGGATATCTTAACTGTTCCTGCTGATGATGTATGACTAGAAGCTGAAACGTTAGGTGCTTCAATTAGCCTTTAATTGCCTAAAAGAAGCAAGGTGTCAAAGCGCTGCTATTTATGTAGGAGAAAATTTTGGATGAAGATATATGAGCTGAAATTTAGCTCAAGATAGTAGGAGAAAATATTACGTGCGAAGTCGGGACACAGCTCTAGTCCGGACTCTAATGAAAGACGATTACGTTATCAATACACATTGTACCACGTCGCCAATGCTCTAAACTTAAAATATCTTAGCATTTAGACTTTTAAGCAAATTTTTATAATTTTTCTTGTAATTTCTTATTCTTTAATCATTTTATTATAATAATTACTTGAATCATAGTTGTAGCGTCCTGGAGTATTCACGGCGGTAGAGAAATATATAGTTTAACGTTTTAATATTGTACGAAAATCCAGCACACAATCAGATATGAGAGAGGGTGTAGTGTTCATAAGAGACACCAGAGTTTTTACGTGAAAACCCTTGAAAAGAAGAAAAAACCACGGGGCATGGCCCATTTGAATGAATCCACTAGTATTTACAGTCGATTACAAATGAGTCCCTTCCTTGGGAGAAGGTATTGGCTTGATGGTACAAATGTACATCATATATAGCACATTACATTGTGTGAGTTACAATATAGACATGTTTGTTTGGTCAGCATGATCATAGTCGATAGGATAGAGGTCGGAAAGAGCATTATCTGGTGATGGAGGTCGGAAGGACCATAGTAGGTGATGGAGATTGGAAGGATCGTAGTCGGTAGGAGATAGGGGTCCGAAAGTCCGTAGTTAGTAGGAGACCGAGATCAGAAAGACTATTGTCTGGTGATGGAGGTCGGAAGAATCATAGTAGGAGATGGAGGTTTGAAGGACCGTAGTCGATAGGAGACAAAGTTTCGAAAAACCATAGTTGGCAGGAAATCGGAGTAAAAAAGATCGTAATAGTAGGGTGGTGCTTCGGTAGAACTCCAGACATCAGACGATGGTCCAATAGAAGTTCGGGCCTCAGGTGGTGGTCCGGCAGAAGTCTAGACCTCAGGTGGTGGTCCGATAGAAGTCCGGGCATCACGTAGTGGTCTGGGAGAAGTCCGGGCCTTAGATGGTGGTCCAACAGAAACCAGAGCCTCAAGTGGTAGTCCAATGGAAGTTCGTGCCTCAGGTGGTGGTCCGACAAAAGTCCAGGCCTCAGGTGGTGGTCCAGCAGAAGTCTAGGCGTCAGGTGGTGGTCCGACGGAAGTTCGAGCCTTAGGTGGTGGTCCGGCAGAAGTCCAGGCCTCAAGTGGTGGTCAGGTGGAAGTCCGGGCCTCAGGTGGAGTCTGGCATAAGTTTGGGCCTTTGGTGGAGTCCGTCATAAGTCCGGGCGTCAGGTGGTGGCCTGATGGAGCACAGGACCTCAAGTGGTGGTCTGATAGAAGTCCGAGCCCCAGGTGGTCTCCTGGTGGAGCACAGGGCCTCAAGTGATGGACCGACGGAAGTCCGGGAGTCAGGTGGTGGTTTGGTGGAGCACATGGCCTCAGGTGGTGGTCCGACGGAATTCAGGGCCTCGAGTGGTGGTCCGACAGAGCTCAGGGCCTCAAGTGGTGGTCCGGCGGAGGTGAGGGATTCAAGTGGTGGTCCGACGGAGGTGAGGGCTTCAAGTGGTGGTTCGGCGGAGGTGAGGGCTTCAAGTGGTGGTCCGGCGGAGGTGAGGGCTTCAGGCGGTGGTCCGACAGAGCAACGACGTCAGGCGGTGGTCCGGCGGAGCAACGACGTCAGGCGGTGGTCCGGCGGAGCAACGACGTCAGGCGGTGATCCGGCGGAGCAATGACGTCAGGCGGTGGTCCGGTGGAACTCAGTCGGTGGTCGAGGAGGAGCGAGGAGGCAAGAGGGATCTCCGATCTCTCTCTTGTTCTCTTACTTGGAGCACCCTTTTCAAGAAAATGAAGGGTCTATTTATAGATTTCTAGAGTGGCATGGCTCGTAAATAGGAGAAGGATCAATGGCAAATGGGGAGTGATTGGATGGACGGCCGATGTTGTACCCCTTGATTGTGGACTGTTTGGTGGACATTTGAAAGTCTTTGTAATGTTGGAATTAAGTGATCATGGGCTCGTTGGATTTGTCTCGTCGAGCCGCTCGATTTGACTATAAGCACGTCATGTTTGGAAATCGTTTGGTAATTCAAATTGTTGTTCGAACCCTCTAACAACACTTCGGACCCTTGATTTGGATCCATTTGGGCTCAGATTGAGTCGAATTTTGTGTCGTTAGGTTCGTATTTCCGAGATGTTCAGTTTGACTGTAAGTTTGCTGAAATCATAGTTCGGATGGTCCCAATTTTAATTTTGAAAATTTCCAACTTAATTTTGCATCGAGATTTGTGCCCGATCAAGATAATTTTTTTATGACATATCAATAGTAATTTGCTCTCTCTTTCATAAAAAAATGAGCATGCTCGAACTCGTAAAATAAAGCCCAAGTTCAAGTTCAAATTCGAACTCAATTAATTAATCAAGCTCAAGCTCAACGAAGTGTGACTCGAGCTCAGTTAGATTCATTTACACACATAAATAGAATCCTTCAAATACAAATTGAGAATCAATATGTTAAAATTTTAAGGTTTGTAAATCTATATTTAAAAGAAATAAAGCTTATCATTGATAGGATAATTAATTAACAACAATTAATACTAATTTTCTTCTAATAGTTGCAGAAATCACGTGTTACGCTTCTTAGGCAGAATGCAGAAGATTTTATAACCAATTTAGACTTAGGGCATCTCCAACCGAAAAACCCACTTTCCACTCCAAAATACAATATAACTCCAAAATGCGGTAATTCTTCTCCAATCGAACTCTATTTTGCCCGCTTCTTCTTCTCGTTGCCAAAGGTAACCGTCTTTCTCCAAAATACGGTAATCCCAAACACAGAAAAAATAACATGTGTGAACAGTGCAACGTCAATATTGGAGTTGCACAGTTCACTCCCGGAGAATAGCTGGTGAAAACGTGTTCGGTTGGATCGGTTGGATCGTTTGGCGGACGGCAATCACATATATGTCCTTCAATTGCGGATGGTCATAGGTTTCATTTGGAACTATTTTATCACTGTTTTTTAAAACAGTTTTTTAATATAAAAATTAAAAATTTTATTAAAAAAATATTAAAAAAAAAAAAACAGTAAACAAAAATAATCTAAAAAAAAATGTTATATTAGTTTATTCTCCATGTAGAATGTACATCATTTGGTATGGCTGCCGTGTTTTGTTCTACGAAAGCACATTGGTTTGGCTATTTTTTTTTTTTTTTTTTTTTGCACAAATCATTAATAGCTTTTTTATTTTCATGCAAATGTTTTAGTGGTACTGAGTGTCGGTGATCTTCTCGTTCATTATGTCCATAAGGGAACGATTTATGCTGAATCTCTTCCCATATCCTTATTTATGAACAAAGTTAATGTGCTACAGCTTTGCAATTATGAAATTAAATGATTGTCCAGTGAGATATGATTTTAAATTTTTAAAATTCCTTTCAATCTTAATGCTAATAATAACTGGAGTTGCAGAAGCCTTTCTTTTTTGCTCGAAATAAATAAACCAAAGCGTGCCAGCGAGAGCAAAAAACTGTGCTAGTTGCTATCTTTTTCGCCCTTTTTGGTGCTATAAATCTGAGTTAATACTGTCAATACTTTTTGGTGCTATAAATACAGCAGTATTATGTTATAAAAATATATACATATACTGGACACACATGCATCCACATTTTATCTTTTTAATTATTCAATCAGAGCTTTTATGAATTCATCAATATAATTAATATCCAGTAAAATCAACTAATAATCGCATACATCAAAATATTTCACTGTATTCATTCTCTCTGATATGTCATCAAAAAATTATCTTGACCGGGCATAAATCTCGGGGCAAAATTAGACCAGAAGCTTCAAAAATTAAATCTAGGACCAGCTTGTTAGTGAGGAGTTTAAATCTCGGTGAGGGCAGCGACTTAGTGAGCAAGTCGGCCAGCTGTTCTGCCGTGGGAATGTGATGAATCAGAATTGATTTGTCTTTGATGCAGTGACGGATGTAATGGCAATCGACCTCTATATGCTTAGTTCTAGCATGAAACACGGGGTTGTTTGCCAAAGCAATAGCGGAGGTGTTGTCGCAGAATAGATGAGTGGAGGTGGTCTGAACGCAGTTAAGTTCCTGTAGTAGGCGACGGATCCAGATTACTTCGGCAGCTGCTGAAGCGAGTGCTCTGTGTTAGAAATATATTGTTTAAATAGCTTTTGTCCTTTACACGTGTTCTTTTTACATTGGTTACTCTTGTACCTGGCTACTTCCTAGGCCTATATATAGGATTACTGTATTCTTCCTTTGCAAGTTAAGTAATCATATTATCTTCTTGTTTTGTCTTTTACCTGTGTCTTCTCTGCTGTACCGATTCTTGGCTTCTCTCAATGAAGCTTTCATGGTATCAGAGCGGGAGCCGTTCCAATTTCTTCATCTCTTTCTAAGCTAAGTTCTTTCGCATATTGTTTTCGTCTATTCATTCCTTATTCTCTCATTTTTTTTTTCCGGCCATCATGGCAACTTCATCTTCCACAGCTACGGTCATCTCTGAGTCAAGACAAAGCTCAGGTAATTTTGTGGAAACACAAATTATTCCTCAACAGCTCAAGTTCTTGATGAGTCATATCAAAGGCATCATCTCTCTCACCCTCACCGCTGAAAACTTTCCTATTTGGAGATCTCAAGTTTTTAAACTCTTCAAGGCTAATGGATTTGAAGGCTTCCTCGACGGCAGCTGTTCTTGTCCCAATCCGCAACATCAAACCACCGCAAACGAGCTTTCCTTCCAAACTTGGAACCTTCTTGATCAAAATCTTGCTGCCACTCTTTATTCAGTCATCTCACCCAGCATTCTTCCTTACGTTCTTTCGCTTGATCATTGTGTTGAGATTTGGGAAACCATAGCCCGACGTCTTCAGTCTAACACCCGTTCTCGCACAATTCAATTGAGAAACGAACTTCATCACCTATCTATGAAAAATCAGTCAATGCAACAATATCTTCTATCTGTTAAGTCGATCGTCGATGCCATCGCGGCTACCGGATCTCCCTTAGACCCAGAGGAGGTGATCTTTTACACGCTCAACGGACTTCCGGTGCAGTATCAGTCCTTCAAAACTTCTATCCGTACGAATCTACAGCCGCTGAGTCTTGACGACTTATATACACTGCTTTGCAGTGAAGAGCTTAATCTTGCTCAAGAGACAAGTATAGCAATGCAAAATCTCAATCTCAACGATCCCGCCACTGCCCTTGCTGCATATAGGGGAAGAGGTCGCGGACGTAACAATTATGGCAGAGGACGCAATACCGGTCGCGGTCGCAATCGTCCGGACAAGATTCCCTCAAGCAGTATAACTTGTCAAATTTGTTCCAAAACAGGGCATTCTGCTATCAAATGCTGGTATCGGAATGATCCCTCCTACAACGAAGATTCAATCAAGACTGCTCTCTTCTCGCCGTCTGAAGCCACTACTACCACAGATTGGTTTCTTGACAGTGGTGCCTCAAATCACCTCACGTCTGAGTCATCCAACCTTCAATCCGGTCGTCCTTACACTGGAAATCAACAAATCACGATCGGCAATGGATATCAACTACCTATTCAGCACACCGGAAAAGGTATTCTTCCAACCCCCAAAGGTAATCTAGATCTTAAACATCTTCTTCACGTTCCAAATTTGTCTTTCAACCTCATTTCTATTTATCGGCTGACCAAAGATAACAATTGCTCGGTCAAGTTTTCTGCTCATGAATTTCATATCCAGGACTCGAAGACGGGTCAAACTCTTCTCAAGGGACCATGCTCTAACGGGCTGTATCCCATTCGGTCCATCTCCGACACCTCCGGCTTAGCGCTTTTCTCTGCTCAAGAAATCAAAGATTTATGGCACAAACGCCTTGGACATCCAGCTCGACAAACTCTTCATGTTCTTCGCAATTTCATACCGTCTATTAATACCACTTTTACAATTTTTTCTTGTCAATCCTGTAATTTGGCTAAAAGCCACCGTTTACCTGTCAAGAATTCTACTTCTTCTACTTTTCAATGTTTTGATTTAATTCATGCCGACATACGGGGACCTTCCCCCACTACTTCGGTTCAAGGCTACAATTACTACGTGTCGTTCATCGACGATTACTCAAAATTTTGCTGGACGTTTCCGCTTATTCATAAATCCGAAACTTTTGATAAATTTTTAGAATTACATAATCAAATCAAAACTCAATTTAACAAACATATTAAAATTTTTCGATCTGACGGAGGTGGAGAGTTTCGAAACAACAAATTTCAGGAGTTATTCAAGAACACGGGCATGCTTCATCAGTTTTCCTGTCCTCACACGCCTGCTCAAAATGGTGTTGCTGAACGCAAACACCGGCATATTCTCGAGACCATGCGCAGCCTTCTAATTGACGCTCATATGCCTAAAAATCTTTGGGTCGAAGCGCTGAATACTGCTGTCTACCTCATTAACAGGTTGCCATCCAGGTCTCTTAAAAACAAATGTCCCTTTCATCTCCTGTATCAAAAACCGCCTGAATACAAACACTTAAAAATTTTCGGATGTCTCTGCTTTTCGTGGACTCGACCCTACCATACCACTAAGCTATCTCCTCTGTCGATAGCTTGCATATTCATTGGTTATGCATCGGCTCAGAAGGGTTATCGCTGTCTTGATCCCAAAACTGGTTTCGTCTACGTTTCTCGGCACGTCGTCTTCAATGAAGGTATGTTTTCTTACCAAACTACTCCTTCATCCAATTATCAGACGTCCACTACTAAATTTACACCACCACTTCTTTTGGTTCCAACTGTCATGCCCCAAGATCTAACTTGGAAAGAATGTCGATCAATAGCCAAACAATTTACCAGAGTTATCTATAATCCTTTAATAAGCAATCTATCAAACATCTATAATAATTTAAACATCAATATAACAGTCGATTCATATCTCAAAACAACATGTACAATACTCAGGAACTACACTATCAATGCAAGTAGCGAAATCTATCCTGCCCTGAGTACAAAAGAATCATCTATCGATCAAAAGAACTAAAACCTGTCAATCTGAATCAACTCCTATCTCCTGCTCCCGAGCCCTGACCTGAAAATATCAACCACATATAATGAGCTTTACAAAGCCCAGCAGGTCTCCTAATACCTATAACTGGAATCAAAACACGGCGATGCTATCAATATGCATGTCAATCTATCAATCCGAATCAGTCAATGGTCAATGAGTCTATGCAGCGGAAATCAATAGTCGATAAAACCAGTCAATGCATCGGCAGACAATTCGATAAATCAATTCAATCAATCAATGTCGTTAATCAAATCGATACGGTCAAATCAGTGAAATCAGTCGAGAAAGACAATGCGGAACAATGAATCTGTAAAACAGTCAATACAATGTAGAACAGTAGACAGTAGCGAATCTATAAAATCTATAGGCAGTTGTATCAATGAATCTATAAGCAACAATGTCAATGACTCTATACTATTCATGTCCATGCTATCCAATTCAATATCTATATTCATTCATTTATATATCAATGCTCAATGTCGATGCACAGAAATCAATCAGTGAAATCAATGAAATCGTACGATCTAATAAATCCAATCAAAGTCGATAAAGCAGTAATCTATAAAACAATGAATCCATAAATCAATACAGTAAACATGCAATTCAATAATATATATACTGGACAATGTATAATCAATGGTCATGTTGCTGTTGTAGAATTCATATTGCTGTTGTAGATATCAATACATTGGTTCTATGAAAAGAGTCGTCACTCTATTGCCCGTCGGCCTATAATCTCCTTATGACTCCCATCGTTATATCCATGATCCATGATCTATGATTTAAAGGAAAGCCCGTCGGCCCACCATCCTGTACAGGTATCATCTCCAACCAATGTTCAACCAGGTTATACGTGTTCCAGTATCAATAATCAATCCATAATCAATAGTAAAGTAATCATATCAATAATCATATCTATATCGATTCAATCTATCAGTTTCATACAATTCAGGAATCATACGAAAATTGGGCAGAGTAACAGTAGTCGGTCAAAATTACACAAAAATCCTGCAAAAAGACATAATTTCCAAATCTTTCCAAATTACAATAGAATATCTATAACATCAATACAAGACTATTATCCTATAGAAACCAATTCAAATCAAGTCCCGATTATTTTCTATTCGATTAAAATCACGTAGAATCAATTTCGACCGGTAAAATCTTCGTAGAATACAGTCAAATCGTGTACAATAATCATATCTATAACATACTAGAAGTTGTGCGGTGGAAGTTGAGTCAAATCAAAATCATGTCGAAAAGTCGACTACGAAAACACAAAACAAATCCCAACTCGGTCAAAATGCAACATCTTTGAAAACAGAAACAGGGTTCGGAGTCCTTACCACGAGATCTTCACTTTTCCCAACAGCAGCGTCGGACGAAAAGCGCTCCGCGGTCTCCGAAAATCAACTTTTCTCTTTTTCCTTTTCTCTTTCTCTCTCCTCAGATATTTCTGATTTTAAATTTGATTTTTCTCTCTCCTCAAAACGAGCTCATTTCCTTATATCATACTCATATCGGCCTGGCCGATCGCCAGATCGTCCCGGGACGATCAGACCAAATTCTGATCGTCCTGGACCATTCCCAGGGCGATGATCAGGACGGTATTGTGAACAGTGCCGATCGTCCCGGACGATCTCAATATCGTCCTGGACGATCCTGTCCAGAAATCATTCCAGAACACTCCAGAAATCAGCTGTTTTCCATGCACTGATCGGCCTGGACGATCCAAACTTCGTCCTGGCCGATTCTGGGAGGAAAATCCAAATCAGAGAGGAACAGTAAGGGAACGAGATATTACACCAACTCAATCTCATTACACTTCTACGCGAGCTCCTATCACGGTTCAAGTCCCGGACAGAATTCAGCTACCCGCAGGTCTACCAAATCAGACCACTACGACTCACATTTCCTCTTCATCCGATACGACTACTGCTTTATCTAATCAGGAACCCAGTCATCAGTCTGGTCATGCAATGCAAACTCGGTCAAAAACAGGTCGTTCTAGACCAAAGAATATTCTCAGCTTGGCTCACACCTCTATTGACACCGATCCTCAGTGCTACAAAGAGGCTGCTGGCTCTAAACACTGGCAACAAGCAATGCAGCAAGAATTTCAAGCTCTTCAGTCGCAAAACACTTGGGAACTTGTTCCTCCTGATGCTTCTCAGAATATTTTGGGATGTAAGTGGATCTATCGTACAAAATATCTTGCAGATGGATCAGTCGCACGCTACAAGGCCCGACTTGTTGCGCAAGGATTCAATCAAGAACAAGGTCTTGATTTCACTGAAACCTTCAGTCCCGTAGCCAAGATGCCGACCGTCCGCATCCTCATCGTCATGGCCCTTTATCACCAATGGCCTATTCATCAATTAGACGTCTCCAACGCTTTTCTTCACGGGACACTCAGCCATGTTGTGCATATGAAACAACCGATTGGGTTCATTGATCCAACTTATCCAACTCATGTCTGTCGGCTCAAGAAAGCACTTTACGGACTAAAACAATCTCCTCGAGAATGGTTTGCCACCCTCTCCGGTCATCTTCACACTCTCGGGTTTCAGCTCAGCGTCTCAGATCCCTCGCTCTTTCTCTATCACAAAAACGGGATCTGCATATATTTCCTTGTCTACGTAGATGATATTCTACTCACGGGAAACAGTCCCGCATACATCAAGAAACTGTTGGCCAATCTCCATTCCACATTTACAATGCGTGATCTTGGTACTCTTTCCCAATTTCTTGGCATACAGGTTACCACCACCTCTTATGGGCTTCATCTCAATCAAAGCAGATTCGCTCAAAGTATTCTCGACCGTGCGGGTATGTCTAATTGTAAACCTGTCTCAACTCCATCTCAATTAAAAGTTTCTAACTCCAATAGTCTAACCGCTGCATATTCTAATCCAACTTTTTATCGACAACTTGCCGGATCATTACAATATCTCACACTCACTCGACCGGACATCGCCTACTCTGTCAACAAGGTCTGCCAACATATGAAAACTCCTACTATCCAGCACTTCGACAACCTCAAACGTTTGCTTCGGTACATTCAAGGTACCCTGCACATCGGCTTACCTCTATTCCGCGGAGAACTCATTCTTCGCTCTTATGTTGATTCCGACTGGGCCGGCAACACATAGGATCGGAAGTCTATGACCGGCTATTGCAACTTTCTTGGCTCATCTCTCATCTCGTGGCGTGTCAAGAAACAAAATGTCGTCGCTCGATCTTCAACTGAAGCTGAATACAGAGCACTCGCTTCAGCAGCTGCCGAAGTAATCTGGATCCGTCGCCTACTACAGGAACTTAACTGCGTTCAGACCACCTCCACTCCTCTATTCTGCGACAACACCTCCGCTATTGCTTTGGCAAACAACCCCGTGTTTCATGCTAGAACTAAGCATATAGAGGTCGATTGCCATTACATCCGTCACTGCATCAAAGACAAATCAATTCTGATTCATCACATTCCCACGGCAGAACAGCTGGCCGACTTGCTCACTAAGTCGCTGCCCTCACCGAGATTTAAACTCCTCACTAACAAGCTGGTGCAGCCGCTGGATCCACCACCTTGAGGGGGATGTTAGAAATATATTGTTTAAATAGCTTTTGTCCTTTACACGTGTTCTTTTTACATTGGTTACTCTTGTACCTGGCTACTTCCTAGGCCTATATATAGGATTACTGTATTCTTCCTTTGCAAGTTAAGTAATCATATTATCTTCTTGTTTTGTCTTTTACCTGTGTCTTCTCTGCTGTACCGATTCTTGGCTTCTCTCAATGAAGCTTTCACTAGGATCATCTAAACTCCGATTCAAGCAAACTTTTAGTCCGAACACAACGACATCAAATTCAACTCGATTTGAGCCCAAATTTGCCTAAATCAAAAACCCAAAGTGCAGTTGGAAGATTCAAACCACAATTTGGATTACAAAATGGTTTCCAAACATGACATGCTTAGAGTCGAATTGAGCGTATCGACGAGACAAATCCAACGAACCGAAGATTGCCAAATTTCAATATCATTAAGACCTTCAAATGTCTGAAAATAGTCTATGATCAAGGGATTCAATATCGGCTGTCCATCTGAACCATTCCACATTTACCCTTGATCCTCCTCCTATTTTCGGGTCATGCCATCCTCAAAAAACTATAAATAGCC
This sequence comes from Dendrobium huoshanense, assembly GCA_016618105.1. Classification (NCBI taxonomy): domain Eukaryota; kingdom Viridiplantae; phylum Streptophyta; class Magnoliopsida; order Asparagales; family Orchidaceae; genus Dendrobium; species Dendrobium huoshanense. The sequence continues at coordinate 53,959,778 of CM028357.1, read as the reverse complement.
CCTCATTTCTTTTAAGAGAGGACCGAAGCAAGGAAGAAGAAGAAGAAGAAGATAAGAGAAGAAGAGGAGGGAATTGAAAAAACTCCTCAACCATTGCCGGAGTTCTGCCCGACTTTCAAGTGACGCCGGAGTTTCGCCCAACTTTCAAGTGACGCTGGAGTTCTGCCCACTTTCAAGTGACGTCAGAGTTCCACCCAACTTTCAAGTGATGTCGAAACTCCTCTCGATCTCCAAGTGACGCCAGAATTCTGTCTGATCTCCAAGTGACTCTGGAGTTTTGCCTGAAATACCATCTAACGTCGGAGTTCTCCCTGGCTATCGACTGATGTCGGACTTCTACCCGACGCTAGACCTCTTCTCATCGCCAGATTTCTACCTGATGCCTTCATTCTGACCTCTGTCGTCAGACAAAGATCCTACTGACCTCCGTCGCCCGCCGACTACGGTCCTTCCAACTTATATCGCCCATCGACTACGGTCCTTCCAACCAAACTAACATGACAAAAGTGACTCTTTGTATTCCCGCCATGTACTTTATATAATGTACATCAAGCCAAGGCCTTCCCCCTAAGGAAGGGTCTCATTTGTAATCGACTGCAAATAATAGTGGATCCATTCAAACTAGGCTAGGCCCCGTGTTTTTCTCCCTTTTCAGGGGGTTTTCATGTAAAAATCTTGGTGTCTCATAAATGCTAGACTCTCTCTCTCCTATCTGATTGCATGCCAGATCTTCGTACAAAGTTAAGACGTTAAGCTTTATATTTCTCTACCGCCGCGAATACTCCAGGACGCAACACTCTCAAAATCATATACATAATAGCTAAGAGATCTGTACAATCATTACTCTATTACAAGCTCCTGACTGTAAAAGAATAAAAGAAAATGCATAATAAATTCTAAAGAAAAACATGAAGATCTCAGTTTCTCACTCCATCTAATCCTGACCCCTTTTTTTGACCTGAAAGTATTAAAATCCACATAATAATATAAAAAGTCTAATAGTAAACCAAAACTCACTAAAGCTATCAATGCAATACTCAAGAATCAATATGCACGATCAATTCAATCGATAAACTGAAAAGCATTCAATATCTAGTGCTCATACTCAAATGATTCAATATGATCAATCATGAAAAAGCAGGAATAATTATGTAAATGATTGTACTGATCTTCTGGTTATTCTCTATATGATTTTGAGAGAATGAATACGGTGAAATATTTTGATGTGTGATTGTTAGTTACTTTTGCAAAATATTGATTATATTGATGAATTCATAGAATTCGAAGCTCTGTTAGTTATTCTCCTGCTTGTTGTTTATTGTTATTTTTACTTTTGCATTTCGGGTTTTGCTATCTGCTGTTTTGTCGTCGTGGTGGTCTGCTATTTTTTGGGCAATGATGTGGCTGGGGCTCGTGTCCTCGTCGTTTTGCTGGTGGCAACCTTTGGTGATATTCGTAGAGTTAGTTAGTTTCTGGGCGCCATCTTCACCTTATATATACATAACTTTTTAATAGTTTTAGAGAGTTTTTTTTTTTTGGTGAGATTCCCCTCTATCATATTAAATTAATAATACATCACTTGAGAATAGATATATACGTTCATTAAGACATTGCATAAAACAAATTTGATGAAGTCGTGAACAAATTTGACTTAGATTCATTTCAAATTTGTTTGTTTCATGTCGAATTTGTCTTATCGAATGGCTCATTTATATTAATTCTGCTGCAATCATTGTTAATATTTAATCTAATTTCAATAAATCTTTAATCCACTCGATAGTGATTTTATGTACTATGAAGACATATGTCAATTACTTAGGTTAGTATATAGAGCCAAATGTATTAAAATATCAATATAATAATGCATTAGTTGTTGTTGATTTTGTAAAACACAATATTTTCAAAATAGTCCTTAGACTATTCATATTTGATTAATTTAATTTTAGAATATCATACTGTTGAATTTAGTCTATCGGCTATACAAAATTGATCCAAAAAAAATTCTTATTATGTAATTGTGATATAAAATTAATCTCAATCTAATCCCTTGATTGATAAAATTGATCCCAATTTAATCCTAAAGTGACTATTTTGGATCAATTTTGTATAATCGATGGACTAAATTATAGCAACATAATACTCTAAGATTAAAATGGTTGTAATATATAAATAGTCGGGGGATTATTTTGAAATTTAACCTTTTGTAAAATATAAAATATTCAATATAAAGACAAATGTCAATTACTGGGATGAGTCAATGTAATTAAATAAATGTCATTATCATAATGCGTACGTCGAAAAACATATATTATAACTGAAAGTTATCTATAGAGATTATATATAACAAATGAAGTGTTTAAGAAAAATCTATACGAGATTTGACATTTTATATATATGAGTGGGTAAACTATTAATTAATATTTTCTTGAATAAAATATAAAAAAAATTAATTTTGTAGGTGAATAAGTGCTATGCTATAATGATTTAAATATGTCAAACTGAATATTTGATTGCTTCTGAATAAAATATATATTAAAAAATATAATAACGTCAAAAAGTGATGAATTTTTACTATTTCCTTGAATATAGATATACAAAATGTTAAATTTTAGTAAATAAAAATATTATTTTATATGGATTTAAATATACTGATTATTTGATTATTTATGAATAAAATATATATTAAAAATGTATAATATAACTTTTTTTTTTTTCAATCTTAAACTCAATGGCGATTTTTCTGTTATTGTGTTCAATGCGAAGAATGTTTTGATTAAACTAACGAACGATTTGGATTACTGTTGTGTTTTTGCTCATCGTTCCTATTTTATCAACAATTGTTATATGCGATTGATCAAGTGGTCGCCTTCGTTTGATGTGGATGTCGAATCCCCTATTGTTCCTGTTTGGGTGTCTTTCCGAATTTGCGTCCCCAGATTTTTTCTCCTAGAATCCTTCAGGGTCTCGATTCTATTTTCGGCCTGCCCCCTCAAAATTGATCAGGCTACCTCGGTTGGGTCTAGGCCTTCTGTTGCTCGTGTCTTGATAGAATTGGATGTTTCAAAACAATTTTCGGAGCATGTTTGGGTTGGCCCGGATAATCTTGAGCATGTTTAATCGGTTGTTATGGAAGATGTGCCTCCTTACTGCTTGCATTGCAAAGCTTTGGGTCATTCCAATGCGGGGTATTTGGTTTAGCTTCCCCATTTGGCTAGGGAGCGTCGTGTTCTTGAGTCGGTTATTATTGTGGAATTGGGTATTGTGGATCCTGCTTCGAACATTGGTTTAGTTCATTCGGTTGCTAATCATGTTGTGTCTTCTGTCTCCCTGGGGGTGGGTTATATTGACGGCTTTGTTGTTGCCAATATCGATTTACCTGCCTCTGCGGATATTAATGTTGTTGTTGGTTTACCCCGTGTGTGTTGCGCAAGTTCAGCTTGCTGAGGGGAGTGCTTTGGGTCTAGAGGGAGACAATCCTAATGTGGTTTCTTTTCTTGTATTTGTTCTTTCACCAAATCCCTCCCCCCCCTGCTGCTTTGGCCCAGGTGGACTCTGTTTTGCTTGTAGATGTTCATGTCGCCCATGGCCCATATTTATGTCTCAGTGATGCTGGTGGTTTGAACTGTGGTGTGAATCTGTCTCCTGTTTTGTCTTGTGCGGTGTTTGTCCCGTGTGGTTTGGCCTTGGCTGGTGTGATCGCTGAGCAGTCAGCTTCTTCTGTCTTCCCTATTCAGGTTTTATCAGTTGATGGGTGTTTCGTGAATCTTGATGTTGTTTCCTCCTCTGTTGGCTTGGAGGGCAATGTTAATTTAGTTAATATCCCTATTTCGGTAATGTCTAATGTGGAAATGTAAGAGCAGGTGGTTAAGTCTGTGAAAAACTCTATTTTGGTTCAGAATGATTGGTTGATTTTAGAGGATAATTCTTCTCCTTCTAGTTGGGAAGAATAAGAGTATCATGAATTTGAGAAGGATCGTTCTGTTATTATGCGGGGTGCCCTTAATGTGAATGACAATAAGCAAAAAAGAAAAGGTAGGAAGTAAAAGGTGCTTTGTTTAAGCCTTGCGATTAAGTTGGTGCAGTTTGCTGGTTGTTGAATGATGGTGAGGAGGCCCCTTGTTGGCTGAGCTGGCTGGCAACGTGGGTGTCTTGGCTTTGGTTTGTTTTTTGTCACCTACGGATGGTCCGTGTTTGGCTGCTAGGATGGTGCTGGGGGCCTCCGTTCATGAGTCCCCTTTTGTTGTTTTTCCCTATCAGTCTGATTGTTTTTTGGGATTTCATTGTTCTGTGTTTTGGGATGTTGGTATTTTATTGTTGTACCTCTGTTGTTATTATCAATGAATGAATCTTAAAATTTAAAAAATAAAATAAAATTATGTGGTCACCGGACCATCTATGCGCCACGTCACGTGGTACATAGCACTAGGGGGTGTCAATTTGGGTCAAATAATTGGGTTTAGGTCCTCCAGAGTTCACCCAGGCATAAATGGGTTGACTTGAACCCGACCAATTTAACTAAATGGGTCAAGATTTTCGACCCGGACCCGACCCGCATTGGTTAGCGGGTTGACTCGACCCGACCTGTGATTGCATTACTTTGCATAGGGCGATAGGGCCTGGGTTGTAATATCAGTTTTTGCTCCAGGTTCGTCCGGACGAAGTCGGATCGTCCGGGACGATCGGTACAGGTTGTGTAGAAAAATCATGTTTGGCTGTATGGTTCGTCTGGACGAAATCAGGATCGTCTGGACGAAAATAAGTCAGAGAACCCTTCGCCGGGGACGATATTTGATTTTCGTCTGGACGAAATAATTCTCTTCATGGATCGTCCGGTACGAAGCTGGATCGTCCAGGACGATCGGTCTGGATATATATAGAAATGAGATATTTTGAAGAGAGAGAAAAAGCTGAGGAGAGAGAAAAACAAAGGAAAAAGTGGAAAAGTGGATTTTTGGGCGACGCCGAGCTGTTTTCGTCCGTTGTGACAGTTGAGGAAATTATTGTACGCAAGGTAAGGCACAATCCGACTTTCTCAATTTTCAGAACCGTCGCTTTTGGCGGTATTATCTGTCCGGAATTAAGTTTTGTTCGTGATTTTCGTCCGTAATTTCCGACTGGTTTAATTTTTACCGCGTAACTTTCTGTATTTTGTTGAAGTGCCGAGTGTGCACATTTTGGTTATTTTCTGAAGATTTTTGTCCGGGTATTTTTGATTCGACTGTGTTTTTAGTCGACTGGATTTTTCTGTGAATTTGGAAATTATCTGTGCAGTAGAATAAATGTTCTGAAATGTTGATATCTATATTCTGTGCGAATTTGGTGAATTTTAATTTTCAGGAAAATTGTGTAAATTCTGTATACTACCGTTGTGCTGCCCGATTTTTGAGTAATTTTTGTTTTGGCCGGAAATCTTCTGATTTGATATGCTATCTGTATATGCTATAAAAGGGAGTTATAACGGGCCTGGATCCTATGAGATTCAGTTAGTGTCTGGAAAATCTGAAATGAGCTCAATATGAAATCTGATATCTGTTCTGTTCCGGATCCGAGGAAAATCAGTTTAGGTGCTATATGCACTATATATATATTCTGGTGCTATAAGCACATCTAATCTGATCTGTTCTGGTGCCGTGAGCACAAAAGGGAGGCATAAGGGGCCTGGATCCTATGAGATTCAGTCAGTGTCAGGGAATTTAGCTATTAATTAAATATCTGATATCTGCTATATGATTCTGATATGATTTGTTCTGTTCCAATATGATCTGTACGATTCTGATTCTGTTGATCTGATATGTCTGATCTGTTCTGTTTCTGATTTGATACGGCTTCTATTTCCGTACAATTCTATTTGATTTGATATCTGTCCGGATTCGTTCTGATTTATGTACGGATTTGTCTGATGTATTGGTTTTGAGATTCTGAGGATTTTGATTGGAGGTTTGTTGCTTTACTGAGCTGTTGAGCTCACCCTTGCTTTCTGGTGGTTTTCAGGTTCTGGGAAAGGCAAGGAAGTCCAGGATTAGTTTAGAGTCTGATCAGTTTAGGTATTATTTTGTACCTTTTGATTTTTGTACAGTCATGGCTTTTCTGTTCTGTCTTTCTTTCTGTCGAAAGCCATGTACTGTTCTGTAGATGATTGTTTTGAGGAAATGAAATCAGATAGATGTTTTGTTCCGCTGCATTTGATGATATATAGTAGCTCTGTGTTTGTTAGTCTGTGTGAATTAATTATTTGGAAGATTCAGTTCCGAACCAAATTCCAAAGCTAGATCCTGGTTAGCTTCTCCGTCGCGGCCCGGTGCGAACGGGATCCGTCTCGGGTCGGGTCGGGTCGTGACAAGCTTTTTTTTGTATCAGAGCAATGGTTTTGGAATTTGAGAATTTTGTGAAACAGAGCTATAGGAAGTGATCAGTAAGTCTGTCTGGGGGGTAGTTTTGATTTGTTCGGCTTTTTATTGTGTTGTTTTTGTGATAGTTTTCCGGATTTTTCTGGATTTTCCGTATGGATCAGCCAGACCCAGATATGACAGATGGTCAGAGTGCCGATCAGGCAGCACCAGTGGGGAGTACAGCCCCAGTGGTCGGTGCTGATACGCTTTCTCAGTTTGCTTCACTCGTTGCTCAGATGATGAGCGAGACTCAGAGTAGAGCTTCTACTGTCAGATCTGATGACTTGGATAGACATTTGCAGTTGTTTTTGAGGTTGAAACCTCCGAGGTTTGAGGGCACTGTTGAGACCAGAGCTGCTGAGGAGTGGCTGAGGAGATTAGAGAAGACTTTTGACGGGATGCAGTGTCCGTCAGACAGGAAGGTACCGTTGACAGTTTTTCTGTTGGACGGAGAGGCTGAGCACTGGTGGGAAGGCCAGCAGGCAGCCAGATTTCAGGGCAGACTGAACTCTTTGATTACTTAGGAAGAGTTCACTGAGGTGTTTCGGGATTGGTTTGTTCCCCCTTCTGCACGACAGCAGATGCAGAAGAATTTTCTGAGGCTTGTTCAGGGGAGCAAGACGGTGATGCAGTACGAGGCTGAGTTTACTGCATTAGCCAGGTACGCTCCGCAGCTGGTTAGCACTTCTGCTGAGAGATGTTACAAATTTTTGAGGGGATTGTGAGATACCTTGAGGCAGCCCCTGATACCATTCCGGATTACTGATTTCTCCGAGCTTGTGGAGCGAGCTCGATTGATAGAGAACGACCTGATGGCTACTCAGCAACGGTGGACTACGAGTAGGAAGAGGTTTGGAGGCGAGGCATCTGGCAGTGGTTCCTCTGGAAAGAGGAGATTTGTTTCTGGCTCAGGATCTGGAGATTCCAGGAGGAGCGGAGGGTCGTCTGGTACTGCTACCAGTACGACGAGTTCTGGATCAGTCAGTTCGGCACCTGTGTGCCAGAACTGTGGACGGCGACACTTTGGCCAGTGTTACAGGATGGCTGGTCTGTGCTTCCGATGTGGTCAGTCAGGACATCGGATTGCAGAGTGTCCACAGATGAGATTTGATCAGCGATCTGAGGGCTTTGTCAGACCTGCCGGTTCAGCAGCAGGAAGACCGAGGACTATTCCTCCACGCCCTGAGGGATTTACTGGTAGAGGTGGTGGTTCTAGTTCTGCACCACGGAGACCACCTACTGTTCAGAGGGAGCAGAGTAGTTCTGTTGCTTCAGCTCCTGTTCCAGTTCAGCCACGAGTTTACAGCTTGAGTCAGCAGGAGGCTCGAGATGCTCCCGATGTTGTGACAGGTACGATTTACATTTCTGATCAGCCCTGTCGTGTTTTGTTTGACTCTGGAGCGAGTCATTCTTTTCTGTCCGAGCACTGTTTTGAGATTTTACATTTGGATTCGATGGTTTTACCGGTTTCTTTGTCTGTGATTTTACCGGCTGGGAATCCTTTGATTGCTCGGCAGTTTTGTTTGTGTGAGATTGAGATTTCTGGCAAGAAGTGGAAATCAAGTTTGATTCGGTTGCCGATTTCATTGTATGATGTGATTCTGGGCATAGATTGGCTGAGTCAGTATGAAGCCCAGATAGACTGTCTGAAGAAGCAAGTGAGTTTACTTATGGCTGGAGAGAGAGTTGTATTTCAGGGATTACGAGGTATTCTCTCCAGTCTGGTTTCTGTGTTGGAAGTGAGCAGAATGTGGAAGAAGGGATGTCCGGTTTTTTACGCTTCGGTGCGGGATCTGAACCTAGAGGTTGGTTCTGTTTCTGAGATCCCTGTGGTACGGGAGTTTGCTGATATTTTTCCTGAGGAGCTGGTTGGTTTACCTCCGGATAGAGATGTGGAGTTCTCTATCAATATTTTTCCGGGTACCGCTCCGATATCGAAAGCTCCGTACAGGATGGCGCCGAAAGAACTTTCTGAGTTGAAAGTTCAGCTTCAGGAGTTGGTTGATAGAGGTTTTGTGCGCCCTAGTGTTTTGCCCTGGGGAGCACCTGTTCTGTTTGTGAAGAAGAAGGACGGTACACTCCGTATGTGTATCGATTACAGAGATTTGAACAAGGTCACGATCAAGAACAAGTATCATTTGCCTCGGATTGACGACTTGTTTGATCAGCTTTCCGGATCTTCGGTATTTTCGAAGATTGATTTGCGATCCGGATATTATCAGGTGAAGGTGAAAGAAGTTGATGTTGTGAAGACAGCTTTTAGTACTCGGTACGGGCACTATGAGTTTTTGGTTATGCCTTTTGGGGTAACCAACGCGCCTGCTTTTTTCATGGATCTGATGAACCGAGTATTCAGGGAGTATTTGGATCAGTTTGTGATCGTCTTCATTGACGATATTCTGGTATATTCTGCATCTGAGGATGATCATGCCAGACATTTGAGGATTGTGTTGGAGACTTTGAGGAGGCATCAGCTGTATGCCAAGTTCTCCAAGTGTGAATTCTGGCTGAAGAGCATTTCTTTTCTGGGGCATGTGATTAGCGGTGAAGGCATTTCTGTAGATCCCCAGAAGATTCAGGCAGTTGCTGATTGGCCAAGGCCGACTACGGTATTTGAGGTACGTAGTTTCTTGGGCATGGCCGGGTATTATAGGAAATTTGTGAAAGGATTTTCACAGATTTCGACGCCTCTGACGAGACTGACTCAGAAGTCAGTACCTTTTGTTTGGACACCGGAGTGTGAGGCGAGTTTTCAGCGATTGAAGGATTGTCTGACTTCAGCTCCAGTACTAGCACTTCCGTCAGGTACGGAAGGTTTTCAGGTGTTCAGTGATGCTTCACTGAAAGGACTGGGTTGTGTCCTGATGCAGCATGGTCAGGTAATTTCTTATGCTTCTAGACAGTTGAAACCACATGAGAAGAATTACCCGACGCATGATTTGGAGTTAGCTGCAGTAGTTTTTGCTTTGAAGATTTGGCGTCATTATCTGTATGGCGTCAGATGTGAGATTTTCACTGATCATAAGAGCCTGAAGTACATTTTTACTCAGAAGGATCTGAATTTGAGGCAGAGAAGATGGCTCGAGTTGATCAAAGATTATGATTTGACTATTCAGTATCAGCCTGGTAAGGCTAATGTGGTAGCAGATGCCTTGAGCAGGAAGTCTTCTGGATTATCAGGTATTCAGCTTACTTGTGATGACTTTCTGATTCGTGATATGGAGCGATTGCAGTTGGAAGTGATTTCCTCCATTGGTTTGGAGTTGGCTCAGATGAGCATTCGGTCTACTTTGGAAACAAGGATTCAAGAAGCCCAGAAGTCAGATTCTGATTATTCAAAGTTGATTGCTCAGATTGGATCTGGTAAGACTCCTGAACTTCGAATTTCTGATTCTGGTGCTATTTTCTGTAAGAACAGGTTGTGGGTACCTGTGTTTGGAGATTTGAGGCAGGAGATTCTGTACGAATCTCATCATTCAGGCTACACGGTACATCTGGGCAGCGGTAAGATGTACGCTGATATGAAACTTTTGTTTTGGTGGCCTGGAATGAAGAAAGATGTGACAGAGTTTGTGTCGAGATGCGAAGCCTGTCAGTTGGTAAAGGCAGAGCATCAGCGACCAGGTGGACTGTTGCAGTCGTTGCCTATCCCTGAGTTGAAATGGGAGGAGGTAACGATGGACTTTGCGATGGGTTTCCCTCGATCTAGACAAGGGCACGACGCTATTTGGGTGGTTGTAGATCGATTGACGAAGTCCGCCCATTTTCTTCCGATTAGACAGACGGATTCAGTTGACCGCTTGCCACAGATATATGTGAAGGAGATAGTCAGATTACACGGTGTGCCTCGTGTGATCGTATCTGATCGAGATGGACGTTTTACTTCCAGACTTTGGAAAGGCATTCAGCAAGGCTTGGGTACAAAACTGCATTTCAGTACAGCCTTTCATCCTCAGACCGATGGACAGTCTGAGAGGGCTATTCAGGTACTGGAAGATCTGTTGAGGCTTTGTGTTCTGGACTTTAGCGGAAGCTGGGAAGATCATATTCCGCTGATTGAGTTTGCTTATAACAACAGTTTTCAGTCCAGTATCGGTATGGCACCGTACGAGGCTCTGTATGGCAGGAAGTGTCGTACTCCTTTGACTCTGACGGAGGTTGGAGATAGACAGGCTTTGGGAGCCACTTTTGCTGATGAAACTGCTCAGAAGATCAGTTTGATAAGAGAGAGATTGAAAGCTGCTCAAGATCGACAGCAGAAGTATTACAATCAGAAGCACAGGTTTGTAGAGTTTCAAGTTGGTGACTTTGTGTATGTCAAAGTCAGTCCGATGAAGGGTGTGAGCAGATTTGGTCAGGTGAGCAAGCTTAGTCCGAGGTATGTTGGACCTTTTGAGATCCTGGAAAGGATTGGAAAAGCTGCTTACAGATTATTGCTTTCTGATTCTATGCCTGACGTGCATAATGTGTTTCACGTATCCACTCTGAGGAAGTGGGTATCCGACTCTGGGAAGAAGGTATCTGCTGATGAGGTTGAGATTCAGGAGAATCTGGTGTACAAGGAAGAGCCAGAGTTGATTTTTGCGTACGACGTACGAAAGCTAAGAAGTAAACAGATTCCAATGGTTAAAGTCCAGTGGAAGCACCGTACTGCACGGGAAGCCACTTGGGAGAAGGAGTCTGACATGAGACGGTTGTACCCATACTTGTTTTGACTGAGTTTGGACTGGATAATGTCGAGGACGACATTTTTTTTTAAGTTGGGGAGATTGTAATATCAGTTTTTGCTCCAGGTTCGTCCGGACGAAGTCGGATCGTCCGGGACGATCGGTACAGGTTGTGTAGAAAAATCATGTTTGGCTGTATGGTTCGTCTGGACGAAATCATGATCGTCTGGACGAAAATAAGTCAGAGAACCCTTCGTCGGGGACGATATTTGATTTTCGTCTGGACAAAATAATTCTCTTCATGGATCGTCCGGTACGAAGCTGGATCGTCCAGGACGATCGGTCTGGATATATATAGAAATGAGATATTTTGAAGAGAGAGAAAAAGCTGAGGAGAGAGAAAAACGAAGGAAAAAGTGGAAAAGTTGATTTTTGGGCGACGCCGAGCTGTTTTCGTCCGTTGTGACAGTTGAGGAAATTGCTGTACGCAAGGTAAGGCACAATCCGACTTTCTCAATTTTCAGAACCGTCGCTTTTGGCGGTATTATCTGTCCGGAATTAAGTTTTGTTCGTGATTTTCGTCCGTAATTTCCGACTGGTTTAATTTTTACCCGTAACTTTCTGTATTTTGTTGAAGTGCCGAGTGTGCACATTTTGGTTATTTTCTGAAGATTTTTGTCCGGGTATTTTTGATTCGACTGTGTTTTTAGTCGACTGGATTTTTCTGTGAATTTGGAAATTATCTGTGCAGTAGAATAAATGTTCTGAAATGTTGATATCTATATTCTGTGCGAATTTGGTGAATTTTGATTTTCAGGAAAATTGTGTAAATTCTGTATACTGCCGTTGTGCTGCCCGATTTTTGAGTAATTTCTGTTTTGTCCGGAAATCTTCTGATTTGATATGCTATCTGTATATGCTATAAAAGGGAGTTATAAGGGGCCTGGATCCTATGAGATTCAGTTAGTGTCTGGAAAATCTGAAATGAGCTCAATATGAAATCTGATATCTGTTCTGTTCCGGATCCGAGGAAAATTTGTTTAGGTGCTATATGCACTATATATGTATTCTGGTGCTATAAGCACATCTAATCTGATCTGTTCTGGTGCCGTGAGCACAAAAGGGAGGCATAAGGGGCCGGGATCCTATGAGATTCAGTCAGTGTCAGGGAATTTAGCTATTAATTAAATATCTGATATCTGCTATATGATTCTGATATGATTTGTTCTGTTCCGATATGATCTGTACGATTCTGATTCTGTTGATCTGATATGTCTGATCTGTTCTGTTTCTGATTTGATACGGCTTCTGTTTCCGTACAATTCTGTTTGATTTGATATTTGTCCGGATTCGTTCTGATTTCTGTACGGATTTGTCTGATGTATTGGTTTTGAGATTCTGAGGATTTTGATTGGAGGTTTGTTGCTTTACTGAGCTGTTGAGCTCACCCTTGCTTTCTGGTGGTTTTCAGGTTCTGGGAAAGGCAAGGAAGTCCAGGATTAGTTCAGAGTCTGATCAGTTTAGGTATTGTTTTGTACCTTTTGATTTTTGTACAGTCATGGTTTTTCTGTTCTGTCTTTTTTTCTGTCGAAAGCCATGTACTGTTCTGTAGATGATTGTTTTGAGGAAATGAAATCAGATAGATGTTTTGTTCCGCTGCATTTGATGATATATAGTAGCTCTGTGTTTGTTAGTCTGTGTGAATTAATTATTTGGAAGATTCAGTTCCGAACCAAATTCCAAAGCTAGATCCTGGTTAGCTTCTCCGTCGCGGCCCGGTGCGAACGGGATCCGTCTCGGGTCGGGTCGGGTCGTGACATGGGTTGGGCCAACGCAGCCGATGAGGCCACAGGTGAGGCATGGACTAAGATGACGGCCACGGCACTATCTAGCCATATAGGTCTAGAGTTAGCAAGGTCAAACTTGGGTTTTCGGTCAATCCAAACCCGACATGTTTTACAAATGAGTTGACTCAAACTCATACTTTTTCTGGTCGGGTTTCGAGTCGTGTCAACTTTTGACACCTCTACACAACATCAAAACACAATAAAAAAAATGATATGACGTGTCCTGATTTACCTCCGGATGGAATCCGACAACCGCATAAAATAGTATTAAAAAAATATTTTCATATATTTATTAAAATTCATTACTGAATTCGCTGCTTATTAAAAAAAGAAAAAAAAAAAACTTACTGCTCAAAAGATGTATAGCTGTACAGCTTAGCGAGCAATTGCTAAAAAAAGCTTAGCACTAGATCAGAATGAATAGTGTCTTTGCATTTCGTAAGCTCAGTCTGCTTGGCGTCCCAGAAACACGCTAACGTGACAAGGTCCCGGCCCGATTTAGTAACAATAATGCTGGATTTTTCTCTTTGGTTTGGAAACTTCTTAGCTATTATATGTTTTAAGAAATCAATATATATTTATATTTTTAATTATCTAAAATATATATTAATATAGAAATTACTGAAATACTGTATGTGAATTTTTATCATCGCTTTCCATATTGGAATAAGTCTAATGACAATAATTATTATATTATAATAATATATAGTAGCTTATTGATATTCAAATAGTTAAGTATCTGTTTGGATAGCTTTCAAACAACTACCACATATTTATTTGACTACTATTTTTTTTTTAGTTTTATCATTATTCTTAAGAAATATCATGATAAAAAGTTGATTCTGCAGTCATAGTAGCAAAATTATTTTATAAATAATAATTTGAACTCACAATCAACTTTAAGAAATGATGTAGTCGTTACTAATAAACCTTAATTTTCTTCTAAACCTAGACATTAATACAAAGCTATATTTTAGAAAATGAATATATGGCTAACTTAAGGCTTCGTTTATGATAGTTTTCTTATTGCTTTGCTTTTCAAATCTATTTGCTCATTATTTTTTTCGTTGCTTTTAAAAAAATGTATACTAGCAAATTATTTTCTATAATAATTTTACAAATGATTTTCTCTGCAGCACCTTTACAAAATAGTATGAAAATTCTCCCAAATGAAATCTAAGGCTTCGCTTGGGACGGCTTTTTTTAGTGATTCTTAAAACAGCTTTTTAGTGCGCAAATTCTAATTTTTATATTAAAAAATTGTTTAAAGAAACAGTAAAAAAATCGCCCCAAACGAATCTTTACACCCCTAATGACATGTATCAAACTACATACTGGCTGACAAGCCAAAATTCATGCAACTTTGCAGCCTTGCAAAATTTGTTTGGATTAAATTCTGGACATCCAATATCTGATAGCATCGGAAACCCTAGTGGAACCTCTCTTGGCCCTCCTAGAACAGACCCTTTGCCTTAATGTTGTTGGCCTCGAGGCTGCTAGCAAATAGCACTAGCATGTTGTGCGCTATCATGCATGAAATAAATAAATGTAAGGCACAATTTCAAGCTCATTTAGTAAATTTTCCTTATTATCAAAAGAGCTATGCAGAAATCCCATCCTCATTTGTAATGATGCTGATGGTGTCAAAATACATTTTTTATATATATTTTTTTCATTTATAATTGAGGGGTGAGAATTAATCAATGGGCCCTCAATGCTTGGCCTTTCTAATTGCTTAACAGACTTATTATACTAATTAAGTCATCCATTTGCTCAAAAATGGACCACCCTTACAATGATTCTACGAATTAATAGATTTCCTTTTTCACTTTTAATGGGTTAACACAAACAGACAAACTACATTTAATAAGAAACCTTCTTCTATATATTAAGATTTTGGTGGAAAAACAAAACCTTTCACGATATAATATTTGATAACTTCTACTTGTACTTTTATTTACAACGATGTTTTACTGCTATATACATATCTTCACCATATCAGTAAGTTTTGCTAGGATAGTAAGATATTTTTTATTATTTATATAAACAGAAATTTTCTATTTGTGCAGAGCAGAACGCTTACCCATATAAAGGAAAAAAAAATTATTTTCTTAGTGAATTTCAGTGTCCATTTTAATGTGTACAAGATAATAATATCATTCAATCAAATCATTGATCATATCTTAAAACATTCCTAATAAAATATAAGGTATAATAACAAAAAAAAAAAAATTCTTTTCAATGAATAGAGATATCTTAAATCACAATTTAAGAGAAAATAGTTTGTATACTTCTATATTTTATCATTCTAGTAAATTGTGCATCAAAGTTTATTTAGATTAGGCTCATCAAGTCATCTCACTACAGAAAAATGTGTCATTATCGGTAGATATAATCCGCCGACAACAACTTAAATACGCCGAAAATGTTATCTTTTCGACACATTTCCGACGAAAATCGGTCCAACGGTAATTCGGAAAGAAAAAACAGGCAAGATAGAATGAAATGAGAGAAATCGTTTGAGGGGAGGCCGAAATAAGGCTTTAACCAGCGGAATTTTCAGCGTATTATCCGCCGGTTAAAGAACCGGCGGCCCAGTCAACGGAAACAGTTTGTCAAGTTTAAGTAAGCCGACGCACAGTACGCTTACGCCGGAATGTCTGCCGGTTATTATCGTCGGAGAATGCACCAAAGACCTAAGAAATGTCGGCAAAATGACGGCGGATTGTGCACCGGTTATTCCGACGGATATTGCGCCATTAATTTATAGGCGAATCATTCAACAGTAACGGTGCCGATATTACCGACGGAAAAACGTCCGCCGGTAAGTCCGACGGTAATGACTCATTTTCCTATAATGTCTTATTATTTTGAATTTTGAACATAATACTTATATCACTTGGAGCTCATCACTAGGAACTCTTTTTAACGTCAAGCTCATCCTTATTTAAAACTCCACAACTTTGAACTCGTTCTTATGTAATACTCATCATCATCTAGAACATCTCGCTCATGCTTCCCAGTCAGCCCTGAAGCTACTAGGGGAGAGCCTTCGCCACCGCTCATGACTTTGATTGCAGTCTATGTACTATGCTTGTCCCTTTCATTCTTTGATAAATTTTTTTCTCTCTCTTTCTCTTCTTTTTTGTAAGACATAATCATATTTATCAGTAAGATTATTATGTCATTCATGAACAAATTTAAATTCAACAAATACAATTAATAGCTGGATTGCTCACAGTGAATAACGATATTGATCAAACAGAGGGCACTGATCAACACTTCGCTTTAAACTTAATACAATTTATTGGAAAGTTCCTATGTACGTATAAACCAGTAGTTTAACACACCATACTGCACCCAAAAGAAATAAAAATAGAAATTTTGTCCGCATACTCTTCTGCCGCTGTTCAGCAATCGCCGGCGGTGGTGGAAAGACCGAGGAGGAGATCAGCGAAGGCAGTTACGATATACTTATACGCGTGCTTCCGATTGAGGGAGAGATAGCACAGAAGGAGCTCTCGGAGCATGGCGAGGTCGATGTGAGCCCCGACGCCGAGTGCCGCTACCATCTCCTCCATGGATCTTCTGAAATCCCAGTAGGGTTCCGGCGAGTACGTCGGAACCGCTACGGCGGATCCGAGGACTCCGACGGAGACCGCGGCGGAGTCTATGATGGATTTGGATCGGCCGGGAAAAGCGGGAAAGAGGCGGCGGGTGGATATGGCTGAAGAAATCGCATCAGGATCGTCAATGATTCGTTTCAGGCCGGTTTGGGAAGAGGATTGGGTGGGGGTGTGGGGGAAGGAGATGGGATCGTAGAGAGAGTTGAAGTTGCTGAACAGGACGTCGGAGGGGTCGTCATCGGAGGAGGTGGAGATGTTGGGGAGTGGTGTTGGAATGGATGAAGGGCGTCTCTGCCCGTTGAAGCAGCCAAGCATATCTCTGTTGCTTTTGATGCCGGGACAAGAAGATGGAGAGCTGAATTTATAGAGTTTATAAATACAAAATTAATTAAGCAATGGGGTGGCTATTGATTATCTTAGTTAGTAAAAATTTTATGTTTATTTTCATATATAAAAATTAATTTTAAGTACAACAAATTTATATTTTTACATTTAATTTAACTTTAAAATATTAATGAGAAAAGCCATTATTTATAAAAATGTGTTCGACATATGCTGCTATCTACATATCTAAAGAGCTCAATTCAAGTCAGGTTGATCCAATTTGAGCATTATTGTATTATGAATTATTTATATTGTTTTAAGAATCACTAAAAAAATCATTCAAATAAGAAAAATTATTGCGTCCTCCCACCTGACGTAGAGATGCGTCATCTCAGAGTAAAAATCGAACTAAAAATGAGAAATACCAAGCAAATACCGAGCAATACCAAACAATAACGAGGAATATCATCATGTGAAGACCAATACCGAGCAATACAAAAAAATACATAGTTTTTTCTAGAGAAAACTCGGTATGTGCTCGGTATAGATCGATATAACTCGGCATTGGTCTTCACATGATGATATTCCTCGTTATTACCAAATAATACCTAGCAATACCGAGCAAAAATCGAGTTTTTTGGCGGTGGGAGGACGCATCTCTACGTCAGGTGGGAGGACGCAATAATTTTTCTTCAAATAAAGTCTAAGACTTCATTTAGGACGACTTATTGCTTTTTAAAGCGGCTTTTTAGTTTAAAAAAAAAAATTTACTAAAAAAATATTTTAAGAAGCAATAAGAAAGTCGTCCAAATGAAGCCTAAATCAACAACTTATTCAATCAAGTTGATGACTTCTTCAATTAAATCAATGACTCCTTCGAGCCAATCCGACAACTTCTGTAGCTAAGTTGGTGACTTTACTAACCAAATCCATTAATTATTCAATCCAAGTTAATAATTTCTCCAACTATGCCTCCAAATTTGAGTCGGATGAAGTCGATTTTTTATAATGTATCAGTTGTTAAATTTAATTTTAAATGTATATAATGTATGTAAAATAGTCAATATTTTAAATTCATAATCTCTTTCTTTAAAATGCTATGAGCTTTTTAATTTTTTACTTTTGGGATTCATTAACTATAATAAATTGGTTTTTAAATTAAATATCACTCTTAAATCTAAACTACTTAGTAATTGTCATATAAAATGCACCAACGACAAGCCAATGCATTTTAACAGCCGCAGCCGTCCTCATATTAATTGACTGCAACTCATAAATTCGAAAAATTAAATCTTAGAGTTATTACTAATATATTAAAATATTGTGTATTATTTTTTCAAATCATAAATTCTAGTCACGTGTATTATTATTAATCACTCATTATTTCGTATATTTAATATTAACTTTTGTGTGATATTAAATATTAAATTAATTTATCTACGGGTCATTATTTTATTAGCTCAACAGTAATTCGGCTTCTGAAAAAGGCTTTATTTGGATATTTTTTTTTATAAATTTTTTTAATACGAACTACCTTAAAAAATAATAGTAAAACTGTTCCAAATAAAGTCACGATTTTCTTATTATTTTTTTAATAAATTTATAGTTCAAAATTTTTAATTTATGAATTTTGTTATTAAAAAAATATTTTAAAAAATAATAAGAAAATTATTTCAAACATTTCATATGGTATTAAGACTTTCTTTGGATAAAATTTTTATTATTTTTAAAATAGTTTTTAGTATAAAAGTTTTTAAATTAAAAAATTTCTCTAAAATATACATAATGAAAATTTCTGGAAAAAATTCAAGGTCAGTCGTGCTCCAATTTCAGCAAAATATATAGTTTTACTAAACATTGTGGTAAGACGAGCCAAATGATAAATTCTTCTAATATGAGTTCAAATTATCTCAAATCAAGCCTGTTGCCTTTTGGAATATTTGCGGCGATAGAGAGTGATATAATTTAGCGTCTTAGATTTATACAAAGATCCAACAAATAAACATATAAGAAAGTATGACCATAGCGTTTATAAGAAACACCATAATTTTTATATGGAAACCCCTAAAAGGAGAAAAATCATGGGTGTGGACCTCCAAAAGAACACCGCGTGATTGGGTTGTGTATACGATTAATCATTGAGGATAGTGGCTCTCACCAGCGCACCCCGATGGATAGTAATATACATGACCTGATCACAGTCACGGGTTTCCCCCACCCGATATAACAGTTTGAATGGGGTTTAGTAGATGTGGGGTCAAGTTTCTCACGGGCGCAAGCCCCCGTGGTTAATTACATATCAGGCCGGAGCCCGAGAAAACTCTCGATTAAGGATCATACATTATCCTTCCCAAAAATGGGATTGGTATAGGGGTACAGACTAAGAAGTCCTAATCAAAAAGGAAGAAATGTCCGAAGGGCTGAATCAACATGCATGGTTCACACTAGCATTCGAAGGCTCTAGGGTACTAAAGAGAAAACTGAAGAAAGAAAGACAGGCAATCAATCACATGCGTGAGAGAAGAGCTAGAGGTGGCGTCATCCTGTGACGCGGATAAGTAGGATTTATAGTCCCTAAAAGGAATGGACCTACCTACTATTTAAGGCATACTACGAGATCGAATGTAGTAGCCTCGAATCCTAAATCTAGATTGAGTTTATTGTTCTACACAATACTAAGACCCGTGTTCTAGCTAATGCAGTGCAAAATCTGAACTTACCCCGGCCTGGATTGGGGAGCCAGCTAACCACCTAGTTGCTTCAAAATCATGCTATCAGGTCAGTTATGAAAGATGGGTGGGTGGTACAGTTATTGGAAATAAGACCGACATCTAGAGAGTTTCCTAATTGGTCATGGACTTATGTGAGATAGATGCTCTTAGCTAATGCAATTAAAATTTTATTTTAATTGGTTACTAATGCAATGCATGTCAGTTAAAACAGCCAAATCATGTAGGCATAAGACTTTAAAAACAGACTTATAGAAAATAATTTTTTGAAAAAATTGAGTCTCCCTAGGTCCGGCACTTCATCCTCATAGGCCAGATTATCCGGACTCTACCCGCAGGCAGGGAGATGTCTTATAAGAAGGAGAAGAAGAAATGCAATAATATGCATGCGACCCCGGACGATTACGGTAGTTCCCTAGATTCGTTAGATTTCTATTTTATTTAAACTTAGAATTTTAAATATTAGTTATGAGTAAAAAAAATTTTGTAATCCTTAAAGGAGCCTAACGTAATCCAGGCTAAAACAAAATCGGCATGCAAAAAAGAAACCTTGAAAAAGCATGTAATTTCTACTGCACAATCAGATAAGCACATCAATACAAATCTAGAAAAATCAACTAAATGTCCATTTGCAAACTGCCCTTATTATAACCCAGGGTATGCAGAAAGTAAAGTGGCCAGGCACCACTGCCAACAACCTGGATTTCTAAGCCTATGACAGACGCAAATGACTTTGAGCGGGATATTGGTCTTCAGGCCTTCAGTCTTCTTTGGATCACTTCTCCTTGGACTTCTTGGATCTCCCCTCCTTAGACTCCTTGGATCTCTCCTTTCTGGACTCCTTGGATCCGTCGTGGCTTGAATATCCAAATGAATAGACAATTCCCCTTGGTAGGGGGTATTGCTTTTTCTCTTTGAATATCTAAAGTCATCCAATTCGATCTCCCAAACGGAAGAACACTCTCGCAGCGATAGAGAAATATAAAATTTATTGTCTTAGCGTTGTACGAAAATCCGGCACACAATCAGATAAGAGAGATGGTCTAGCATTTATGAGACACCAATATTTTTACATGAAAAACCCCTAAAAAGGAGAAAAAATCACGAGGCCTAGCCCAGTTTGAATGAATCCATTAGTATTATAGTCAATTACAAATGAAGCCCTTCCTTTGAGAAAGGCCTTGGGTTGGATGTACATTATATGAAATACATTACATGTTGGGAATACAAAGAGTCACTGTTGACGTATTCGTTTTATTGGAAGGACTGTAGTCGGTGAGCGACGTAAGTAAGGAGGACCGTAGTCAGCTGGCGACGGAGGTCAGAAGGACTGTAGTCGGCAGGCGATGTAAGTTAGGAGAACCGTAGTCGGCTGGAAACGAAGGTTGAAAGGACTGTGTCTGACGATAAAGGTCAGAAGGACGGCGCGTTAGAGAGAAGTCTAACAATGGGAAGAAATCCATCTTCGAATAAATGTCCAGCGAAAGTCTGATAACCGATAGAAGTCCGGTGTCGGGTAGAAACTTGGCGAAGAGTGAAGTTCCGGTGTCGGGTTGAAGTCTGATGTCTGTTGGTGGACGAGGAGAACTCCGCCATCACTTGGGCGGAGTTTCGGCGTCAGGAGGGAACTTTGTCGTTAATTGGGAAGAATTTCAACATCACATGGAAGTTGGGTAGAATTCCGGCATTCTCCAGAATATCCCGCAGAGTTCCGGCGTATTCAGGCGGCGGAAAGCTAAAACTCCGACGTTGGTCGAGGAGGAGATTCTCCTTTCCCCTTCTCTTCCTCTTCTCTTCTTTTTCTCTCTTCATGCTTGAGTCCCCTCTTATGAAGAATGATGGCTCTATTTCTAGTTTTTCTGGAGTGGCATAGCTCGTAAATAGGCGTGAGGTCATGGGTAAATAGGGAATGGTCGAATGGACGGCTGACTTTGAATCTTTTGATCGTGCACCGTTAGTTGGATATTTGAAATCCTTAGTGATGTTGTAATTTGGCGATCTTGGGCTCGTTGGATTTGTCTCGTCGAGCCGCTCGATTCGACTATAAGTTCGTCAAAATCGGAGACCGTTTGGTAACTCAAATTGTGGTACGAACTTTCCAACAGTGCTTCAGGTGCTCGATTTGGGCTCAGATTGAGTTGAATTTGGTGTCGTTGAGTTTGTATTTCTGAGACGCTCAGTTTGACTATAAGCTCGCTGAAATCGGAGTTCGGGTGCTCCCGGATTTAATTTTTGAAGTTTTCGGATTAGGTTTTGCCTCGAGATTCGTGCCGATCAAGATAATTATATATATATATATATATATATATATATATATATATATATATATATATATATATATATATATATATATATATATATATATATATATATATATATATAGGTTTTCTCGTTATATTTCTCTTAAGGTAATTAGGTAAATATAAAAAATATAATTAAATCCTTTTTATTATTAAATAGACGATCTGTTCATTCAAATACCACGTGTTATTCAATTAACAGCTCCAAAAAATTTGTTGAGCTTCATGCCGTGTTTAGTTGTATTATTGTGTATTATGAAAAAAAAAAGAATTATTATTTGATCAATCATATTGAAATTGTCATATAAATAAGTGATGTAAGATTTGTGATTGCTTGTTACAAAATTATGATATGAACGAGTTGATTGAAGGATTCAATTATTTCAACATTAATTAATTAATTAATACATATGAAAGCTGGACCTTTAAAAAATTTATTTATATAGCTTTTAATGATAAATAACTAGGTCTGGTCCAATTGTAGAAATCCAATATAAAATAGGAGATGTGAGACTCCTTAATTTCTCACAATTGAAAAAAAAAAAAAAAAAAAAAAGCAAGATTATTAACAATTGGGAGCAATCGTCTAAATTCCTTTGTAGGAATCACTGAAGTCGAGTGTTCACTGGTTGCCAAGTGAAACATAAAAATAGGGTTAAATGTTGATAGAAATCTAACGATTGTGATGATCATAATTGCTAGTGGTAGTCGTAGACGGTAATAACCAAAGAATACAAGAAAGTTTTTCGTTCTCTTAGCTCTTAAACTTATCCTTATATAACGAATGAAGTCATATTTATAGGTTTTTTTATTTAGGCAACAATAATAATAAAAGCAGCTGCTTTTATCCCACCACGTAACTACAAGAATATTTTTTTCTCCATTGTGTCATATTAAGAATCAAATTCTCTTTTACATCTAATAAAAAAAGATCATTTTTAATACTTTTTAACCAAGTCTTTTTAAGTCTACCTCTACCTTTCTTAACATAGATCGAATCTAATACATCTGCTCTCCTAAACGAGTAATGGGAAGGCCAAAGTCTTATGTGACTAAATTATCTAATGCAACTCTCTCTAATATTATCCGCCACTTGAGCTATTATAAAATTTTCACTTATATACTAATTTCATAGTATGTCTCTAAGCTTAAATCTATTTATCCACCTGAGCATCCTCATCTCATATTATGTCTCTAACTTACTTTTATGCTTTACTTTTAATGGTCGATATTCTGCCCCACAAAATATTATGAGTGTCATCACCATCTAACAATTTTTTTTTTCTTAAATTTGAGGGGAATTTAATTTGCTATCAAACACACTCGATGCATTCCTCCTCTTTTTGAGATGAGCATTTTAATAAATCTGTCAAAATTTATAGCACTCCACTATATGAACCATATTTATCACATTGATCATAGATCGTTTATCAAACATTTAAATGTTTTAATGATGTGAGATTCAAATGATTTTTAGCTCTCTAAATTTGTCTTATTGAGCTGCTCGATATAGTTAAATCGTTCACTTATAATGTAGTCGAATCAGATCACTTATAATGTAGATGAGTTTGTCTCATCGATACATTCTGTTCGACTATAAATTTGTTGAAATTAAAGTTTAGATTATCTTGAATTTAATTATAGAAAACTTTAATTCAAATATCATCTTAAGACTCATGTCAATGATGTGATTTTTTTGGACAGGTATCAATAAAATTATTAAAATATATGATTTAAATTAATAATCTTAAGAAATGACTATTTCCAATAATCTGATTCTCATAAAGCTATTTTCAACTTCAAATATTTTCATTTTCTTGCCCACTATTTTCTCAAAAATCTTATATTATTTTACTCTTGAAGGAAGCATGAGCAGCTAACTTGAAGTTATTCCACGTCGACACGTATTATCTGGTGATGTGTGCTATCCAAAATAAATAAATAATTAATTCATAAATTTATTATTTAAAATATTATAAGAGAATTGGGATTTAAAATATATGTTTATATATAAACATGATGATATAATATGGGTAGATCTATATAAGCAAGTTTGGTTCAGGCCCTTGGTTTTTTACTCTCGAGCTCGTGCGCTTCTCCTCTGGTGGCTAGGGTTCGGGCTTTGGCCCCCGCCGGCGGGGGTTTCCGGTCCTTTTCTTCAGGAAAGTGTTCGTCTCTCTTTTCTGTGTTACTGGGGTTTTTTGTTTTTATTTTCTTTCGGTTTTACCGGTATGGCTCCGATCAAATTGAAAGATCCTGATTTTTTCGGGGGATCTCTCACTCTAAATCTTATCTTCAAGCTCTAGCTGGATCGTCTTCCTCTTTTCCAAATTTGAGGCCTTCTACCTTTCGTGGTCTACCATCTCTCTGGGTTTCTGATGAGGAAATTAGGGATTTGGCTGTACCTTTTCGTTTTTCGTTAGTTGGTTTCTTCCCGTCGAAACGTCCCCCTCTTGACGCGATTCGCAAATTTTTTTTCAAATTGAAGCTGAACGGTGAAGTTTCTGTTACCGTTTTGGATTCTACACACATTTTGATTAAGTTATCCAACGATTTAGACTATTGTAGAGTTTTTTGCCACCGATCATACCTGGTTTTCAATTGTTTTATGAAAATAACAAAATGGTCTCCTACTTTAGATATCGGAGTTGAGTCGCCGATCATCCCGATTTGGATTTCATTTCCTCATCTTCGTCCTCATTTCTTTGCGCCAAGGATTCTGTTTGGGCTTGGTGAGTTATTTGGCAAACCTTTAAAAATAGATGAAACTACATCGGTTGGTTCACGTCAGTCCAATGCTCGTGTTTTAGTTGAAATTGATATTACCAAAACTTATACGAAGCAAGTTTGGTTAGGATCTGAGGCTCAAGGGTATGTTCTGGATGTGGTTTTTGATGAATTTCCCCATTTTTGTAGTGTTTGTAAATGTTTAGGGCATGGTAAGTGCAAATCTGATTCTATCTCTGGTAAACCTGCTGATCCTGTTGAGGTTTTACCGAATTTTGGTGTGTTAAATGACGGTTTGGATGTTTCCTCTGTTCCGAAAAATGTGGCTAATGTTTTGGTTAATTCTGAGATGGCTGGGGTGGATTTGCTCACTGTGGAGCCTTTGGGCGATTCGCCGGCTGATGGGGTTGTCCCGGTTAAGTTGGGTATTTCGGTGGGTGTTAGTAATTGCCCGTTGTTGGCTAGTGATGGTGGTAATTTGCCGGCTGATGCTGGTGATGGTGTTCTGTCGCATAAGGCTACCCCTTTTTTTCCTTCGGGTTTGTTGAATGTTTCTGATCTTGCGGCTTTTAATTTGGAACCTCTAGCGGCTGTTAGTGACTCGGTACCGCCAGCGGGTTCTGAGGTTTCACCTGTTATGGGTGTTGTGGTTGAAAATGGCGGTTTGCAGGTGTCAAAGAATTTGGAAAGTGGTACTAATGGTGGGGTACCTGTTGTTTCTGTCGGGCTTGTGGATGAGTCTACGCATATGGTTAGTGTGGAAAGGCTTTCTTCTACCAACAACTTGGTTGTGGTGCCAGTCAATGAGGTGGATGTTCATGAGATGGTTACCTGTATGGGTAATTCACCTGGTTTGACGATTAGAAAACAGGGAGATTGGCTGGTTGATTCGTCGGATACAGAATCGGAGTCTGAGTTAAATATTTCTGACAATGATTTTGTGCTTTGATGTAATAAAAATGCTTCCACTAGGGGGAAATTTTGGGGGAGGGGCCGTCGTAGGCGATGAGTTTCCGATTGCTTTGTTTTTCTTCTTGCTGTTGCTCGATTTTTGTTGGTTTTATTGTTGGATTGGCAGGTTTTTGTGGCTATGGGCAATGATGTGGTCGGGGCTCGCGTTGTGAGATCTCGTTCCCTTACTGTTCCTCTCTGAATTGGATTTTCCTCCCAGAATCGGCCAGGACGATGTTGAGATCGTCCAGGCCGATCCGTGCATTGAAAACAGCTGATTTCTGGAGTGTTTTCTGGATGATTTCTGGACAGGATCGTCCGGGACGATGTTGAGATCGTCCAGGCCGATCTGTACTGTAGAAATTATCGGCCAGACAACAGCCCTGGGAACGGTCCAGGACGATCAGAATTTGGTCTGATCGTCCCGGGACGATCTGGCGATCGGTCAGGCCGATCTGAGTATGATATAAGGAAATGAGCTCGTTTTGAGGAGAGAGAAATTCATATTTTAAAATCAGATATTTTGAGGAGAGAGAAAGAGAAAGGGAAAAAGAGGAAAAGCTTGGTTTTGGAGGCCGCAGAGCGCTTTTCATCCGACGCTGCTGTTGGAGAAAGTGTAGATCTCGTGGTAAGGACTCCGAACCCTATTTCTGTTTTCGAAGATATTGTGTTTTGATCGAGTTGTGCACTATTTTGTGTTTTCGTAGTCTACTTTTAGACATGATTTCGTATTGACACAACTTTCACCGCACAACTTTTAGTATGTTATAGATATGACTATTGTACACGATTTGACTGTATTCTATGAAGATTTTATCGGTCGGAATTGATTCTACGCGATTTTACTTAAATAGAAAATTATCATGACTTGATTTGATTTGGATTCTTTACATTGATAGTCTTGTATTGATGTCGTGGATATTCGTTGGTAATTTGGAAGAATTTGGAATTTTTATCTTTTTGCAGGATTTTTGTGTAAATTCGATAGACTGCCGTTGTTCTGCCCGATTTTCGTACGATTTCTGATTTTCCCGGAGTTGATAGATTGAATTGTTATGTGCATGACTATTGATAGGATTGTTCTAGATTTCTTTATTATTGCTTATTGCATCGATTATTGCATTGATTGATTGATTCTGAAAGACAAGTGGAAACCTGGTTGAACATTGGTTATAGAAACCAACGTATGGATATCTACAACAGCAATATTGATAACTACAACAGCACTATTGATAATAGCCAGTTTAACCTGGTTGAACGATTGATAACTACAACAGCACTATTGATACGATTGATAACTACAACAGCACTATTGATAATAGCTAGTGTTTGTGCTTGTCGAGTAAGACCATTGTATGGATTTCCTGATATGCATTGATTTATTGATTTGATTAGATTTACTATATCGTACGATTTCATTGATTTCATCGATTGATTACTGAGCATTGATATGAACATGGATAGATATAGATATTGCATTGATAGCATGAATATGGACATCGTATAGATTCATTGATATGGCTGCCTAGATTTTATAGATTCGCTACTGCCTACTGTTTCTGCACTGATTTGACTGCTTTATAGATTCATTGTTTCGTATTGATTTTCTCGATTGATTTCATTGATTAGATCGTATTGATTCGACAGCACCGATTTGATTGACGAATATTGATTGATTGAGTTGATTTATCGAATTACCTGTCGCTGCATTGACTGGCTTTATTGACTATTGATTTCCGTACTGCATTGACTACTGATTTGATTTCCGCTGCATAAACTCATTGACCATTGACTGATACGGATTTGATAGATTGACATGCATATTGATAGCATCGTCGTGCTTTGATTTCAGTTATAGGCTTTGGTGACCTGCTGGGCTTTGTAAGCTCATTATATGTGGTTAAAATTTTCAGGTCCGAGCAAGGCAACTGGAATGGAGTTCGATCAAAATGTCAGACGAATTCTTTCGCTACACGGATCTTGGGGTCGTTACACGCGTTCCGGTCAGCTTTGCTGGTGGCAACCGTTGGTGAGGGACTCGGGTTGGCTTTTTTGATATTCACTGACTGGACGGCTTGTGCGGGTTGACGGGATGCTGGGAGTCTTGGCTGTTCGCTGAGCCGTCTTCTTAGCTTGTAGTTTTTTTGTTAGTTTGTTTTCGGTGGTTTTTTCTTTTTT
Organism: Dendrobium huoshanense; assembly: GCA_016618105.1. NCBI lineage: Eukaryota > Viridiplantae > Streptophyta > Magnoliopsida > Asparagales > Orchidaceae > Dendrobium > Dendrobium huoshanense. Next base: position 53,932,040 of record CM028357.1, on the reverse strand, counting down.
CTTACATTTGAAATGGTTGTATCCTTGGATTTGAGATTATGAATAGAATTATTTTGTTGTTGAGAAAAAAAATGATGATATAATATGGGTGAATTGAACAATCAAACTAAGACTTTGTTTGGGATGACTTTTTTTTTTTTGCTTCTTAAAGAAGCTTTTTAATACAAAAAATTTGTATTAAAAGCTGCTTTAAAAAGCAGTAAAACAGCTGTCTCAAACGAAATCTAAGACTTCATTTGGGACTGCTTTCTTAATTCTTAAAACAAATTTCTAGTGCAGAAATACTAAATTTTGTAAAAAGCTACTTTATGAAGCAGTAAGAAAATTGTCACAAACAAAGCTTAAATATTCTTGTTAAACTTTATTTGTAATAGGTTTCTTACTGCATGCTTTCTAAAGTAACTATTTAGTATAAAAAGTTTTGCACTAAAAAAATTGTTTTAATAAACAAAAAAAAAGTCTCAGACAAAGGCTTATGTTTCGTTTGGGACGGTTTTTTTACTTTTTCTTAAACCTATTTTTTAGTACAAAAAGTTTAATTTTTTGTAATAAAAAGAAGCATTAAGAAGCAATAAAAAAGTCGTCCGGCTTCGTTTGGGATGCCTTTCTTACTGGTTTTTAAAACTGCTTTATAGTATAAAAATTTCATAAAATAGAAATTTTTATAATGAAAATTCTATACTAAAAAAATGTTTTAAAAAATAGTAAAAAAGTCATCCCAAATGAAACAAAAGGTTTGGTTTGGGATGGTTTGGGACAGCTTCTTAATACTTATTAAAGCAATTTTTTAGTAAAAAATTTAATTTTTTCATTAAAATTTTATTTTAAGAAGCAATAAAAAAGCAGTCTCAAATAAAAATTCAATCTAATATAAAATTATCATCATCATCTTAATTTACATAAATATAAAATAAAATAATTAAAGTAAAGAAAAGAAGCAAGACAGTCTGGTTCTCTTCCTAAAGGAGCTAAAGCCACTGCTATTACACTGATTCCTAAAGGTTCGCATGCTTCCAACATCAATGATTATAGGCCTATATCTCTATGCAATATTTTTTATAAGATTGTGGCCAAAATTATTGCGAATCGGCTTAAAATCACTCTTCCTTTTATTATTTATAATAGACAGTCTGATTTTATCTCTAATAGATGCTCTACATATAATATTATTTTGGCTTCTGGGATTCTTATGGATTTAAAGGGACCTCATAAGAGATTTTATGCTAAACTTGATATTAAGAAGGCTTTTGACTCTGTCTCTAGATAATTTTTTATTACTAGACTTCTTCAGAAAGGTTTCCCCGAGGTTTTTGTTTCCTAGATTAAAGGATGCATTTTTTATGTGTACTTCTCTATCTGTTTGAATGATTCTTTGGAGGACTTTTTCAAATCCGCATATGGGCTTCGTCAAGGTTGCCCCCTTTCCCCTCTGTTGTTTTGTATTGTGATGGACGGGTTATCTTGTATTCTTCAAAGCACATCAAATTCCTTATGCTTCAAGGGTATTAAATGCAAGGATAATTGCATTAGCCACTTGATGAATGTTGATGACCTCCTTGTTTTTAGGGTTGCCTCTAGGGATAATGCTGATGGCTTGAATAGATGCTTGCAACAATTTGGATATATATTTGGGCTTCATGTCAATGCTGCTAAAAGTTCCTTTATTTTTTCTACCAATGTTCATGACACTCAAGTTATTAGTGATGTGCTTGGCATTCACCAAGTTAATAACTCCTTCACCTACTTGGGACTTCCGATATCCTCTAAGAGACTTAATTTTTCTCACTTCCAACCACTACTGAGCAAAGTTACTGCTCTACTTGTTGGTTAGAAAATCAAGTTTCTTTCTTTTGCAGGTAGGGCCCAGTTTCTCAAATTCACTATTACCAATACTATTGCTTATTGGATCAGAGGATCTATATTACCCAAGGCTTGTTGTGCTACCATCAATAAACTTTGCTCTATATTCTTATTCCATAACAACTTAAATGAGAAGAAATTACACCTTATAGCCTGGTCTCAGGTTACCTTGCCTAAATGCCTTGGGGGCCTTGCTATTCCTTCCATTGATGCTCTTTCTCATGGTGTTCATTGCTCTATAATCTGCAGATTCTATAAGTTCCTATCTTTTTTTAGCACTTGGTATAAAGCTAAATATGAATCGCGTTGGAAACCTCCTCCTTCACAAGCCTCTAAATTCTGGAAAAGTATATGTGCTATTGCTCTTAAGATAAAAAACTGCATCTCATTTACTGTGTCTCATGATTGTGCTTATTCAATTACCTGGGACACATGGCTTCATGGAAACTTGATTTATGATGAGTATAACACCAATGTGTTTGCGGATAAATTGTTGAAGGATTGTATTTGCAATGGCCAATGGCAATTTCCTGTTGCTATTTCCCATGCTCTATCTGCAGCGATTATAGGAATTCAAATCACTGAAAAATCAGATTTAACCTGGAAAGGCTCTTCCAAGCCTTCATTTAGAGACTTCATCAGTCAATTCTACTCTCATTTGCCAGAGATTAAATGGTTTAAATTCATTTGGCACGAAAAACATGCTCTTAGATATGCTTGTTTTGCTTGGATGGCAATGATTGGGAAACTCAAGACAGCGGATAATTTATTACAAAGAGGGATTTAGGTTCATCATGAATGCTCTTTTTGTTTAAACAATTCAGAAAACCATTCTCACTTATTCTTTGTTTGTGATTTCTCTTATAATATCCTCATTGCTATGTTGCTTGAGCTTAAATGTTTTTTACTAAGGCCAAATCTTTCTCAGATTTTTTATTTCATTGAGAATTCACAGTGCTATAGTAGGTTGGAAAATAACTTTTTTTACTTAACCATTAGTTGCATCATCTATCATATTTGGAGGGAGAAAAACAACCGTCGTTTCTCTAATTTGAGGGCTGCATCAGTCAAAATTATATGTTCTATTTCCACTGCTATCCGATTTAAACTCTCAAAATGGAAAAGCAAATACCTTTTGCTTCAAAGGTTCACTGGTATATAAGTTTTTTTGTATGTTGTTTTCCTCCTAGGTTTGGATTGTTGGTATTTTAGCTGAGTTGAATCTAATTATGTGCTATATCTTTAAGAGGTGGGTTCCTAGGTTTTTTCGGGAGGGATGGAATTTCTTTTCTGCTGCAATTTTGAAGATTGGGATGATTTTTTATTATGCTGGGACGGATACTTTTGGGAAAGACATGATATAGTTCAAAACTTTTTGTTTAGCAATTTTCCTGTTTGTGAATTGTTTCAATTTTGTTCGGCTGCAGCGCTTTTGTGGTTTCCTCTTTTTGAAAATCTGCGATGGCAAGTTGCTGTTAGATGACTGTTACAGGTGCTGGATTTTTGACAATCTAACGATGATGAGCAAGATCGAACTCATCCATTCTAACTATGGATGGCCTATGTGGCAACCTCGCTGTTGGACCGAATGGAATTCTGACGCCTGCGGTTGGAGGTTCTGTGATGGCCACACTATCATCTTAAGTGCGCTGCAGCTTCGTTTCTATTGCCTTCAGTTAATTTTGGCAATCGGAGCTTTCCCCGCTGCTATGACTGTTATCATATGATAGATTTCGTTGTTTGAGTTCTGGTCTTTTTTCGCTGAGTCTAATTATTGTAATTTTTCATCCCTTACTGCAGTTTTTCTTTGTGGTCTGATGATTTTAGTTTTTGTCCTCTTTTCTTTTGTTCCTTTAGACTTATTTGTAATTGATTTCTTCTAACACATGGGCTATGACCCGGGTTTTCCAAAAAACAGAAAAAAAAAAAAAAAGACAGAGCTATTTAGACACGTCAGTCATGAAAAGACACTGAAACGGTATCGGTGCGATCTGACTTCGGAGGCCGACATGGAAAGATGAGAAGAAGTAGCCATTTCGTGTGGGTTTTGGGCCTTAGAAATTTGGATGGCTGGATGGCTGCGGTTCTCTACAATTTCACTCTCTGTTCACGGATCTTAAAGCTTGAATCTCAGGTCGGTGAATCTTAGCCCAATGATTGGCCTGTTAACCAACACAAGCAAAGCTGCAAATTAAAGCCATTTTGTAAATGAATACAACAAACATTTCATGCAATTTATTGTGCTATGTTATTGGACATGGAAAGGTATCTGTTGGTGTGTCATTAAAGTTTACTATATATGGAAAGGTATCTGTTGAGAGTACAACATTTAAAAATTATGAATAGTTATTTGTATTTATTTAAATAAATTTATATTTGTTACTTGCTACATAACTAGTGACAATGAATAGAGTTTTGTCTTAATTTTTTTTTATAAAAATTTAATGTATACATAGATAAAAACAATTAGAATGAAACACAATATCTAAAAAATCCAAAATAAAAATAAAGATATTATATAGTGTTTTTGTAACATAATTAAAAGATTATTTAATAAATTTTTTCGTTTATGATATTTCTTTCAGGAATATAGATGTTGTGATTCTTTTGATGAGAGAAGTTTGGATCGTAAAGATTTTGTGATCTTTTAGAGTTTGGAAGTTTTTAAGTTATTTTTATGAGGAATAAGAATTATTAGCGATTAGCATAAACACCATTTGATTTTATTACTATAAGCAAGGTAGTTTTGAAAGATGAGGATCATTTGCAATGTGGTATTTGAACTAGTTCTTCTTGCATTTGATGATGTAACAGTTTTGATGACGAGTATAGATTGTGAATGGTTAAGTATCTTTTGACTACTTTTTCATTTGAATATGAGGATCCTTTAATTGCTAGCAAAAACATTCATTGATTTTGTAACTATAAGCAAGACAAGTCTGAATGATGAGGTTGTTTCGTGATGTGGTATATGTTCAAGTTCTTCTCGTGTTTGGAGATATAACAAGTTAGGTCTAGGTTTTCTTGATTCTCTACTTAATGCTAATTATATTTTGGATATCAATGCTAGAAGTTTTATTGGCAATGGTGTTGGAGATCTGCATTAGCCTAGAGATTTTCTTCCTGATTAAATTGTGAATTTCATGTCTAAAATTTCTATTGGTATGATTGAAGAGGAAGATAATTTATCAATTAAATTTTTATCATAGAATAAATGTAATATGAAAGAAGTTTGGTTGAAGATTATACCCTCTCTTATGATCTTCATCTCATTTTGAAATTGATATGGCATCAAGCTTTCCATATTCTTGTCCATTGTTTTACTCGAAAGTTTTAAAAAGGGTTCGTCTTCGTTGATGCTTGGCTTAAACAAAAAGGATTTTGTTCTTCCTTCAAAATGCTAATGTTAGTTTCATGAGAAGGATTTTCTCATGATGTTTTCATCAATGGTGATTTAGCTATCTAAGTTTTAATTTGGAATAATTTTCTTATTATTTTCTAAAATATTGTTAAGTACAAAAATTTCTTGAAAGCAACAGAAATATAATAATCAAAAGCGATATCAAATGAAACCTAAATTTGGATTTGATGTGATGATCTTTTAATAGTGCTTATTTTAGTATTGCTTGTTAATTATTAGGTCTATTCAGCCTATGGGTATGAAGGTGAAAATTCCTTCAAGGCATAAGCATCAAATAGTAACATCAAAAAGGTTAATAAATTGAATTTATTGCATGAAAAAAAAATATATTAGATGGATTAATATTTTTGGCCAATAAAAATATATATTAATGATCGATGTTGGAATTCCGAATTAACATACATCATGATAGTGTTGGGAAGATCAAAAAGTTGTGGAGAGGATCCTTACATTTTGAATTGATCAACATACCTACCAAAATCAGTTCATTATCAAAGCATATAGAATATCGGTGGGTAGGTGATCTACTTTATGCTTACTAAGTATAAAATTTTATAGGTTATTTTTATCTTGGTACAATTCATGATTAGTACTAAAAAACTTGAAAATTTGAGGATATATTATATGATTAAATAAACTTCTAGCATGTCGAGTATTTTAATCATAATAGACATAATTAATTATAATAATAAACTTTATTTTACTTATCGACGAAGTTAGAAGGAAATGTATATGAATAGGGAGTTCAAGAAATTATAAAGAATAAGAAACCATTATTCTTGATGGTTGCTTCAAGAAGAGAAGGGGAGAGACGAAGAAGATTGTGAAATCATCCAGAGAATACGCATGAGTTTTTTAGTGATTCAGTTGAATCAACTGCGCCCACTAAAAGGTATATGTTGCAAAATTCCACTGTTATATAAGAAGTGTATGAAAGAATTTCCACTAAGACTAGCGTGTTTTGAGAAGCTAAGGGACTAAAATAGAAGCGAAATTATAATAGGAATATATATAAAAAGAGTAAATGTTTGTAAGATCATTAACTCATAAGAGAAGAAAGAAGTACGGGGGCTTGATTACTTATAAAAATTAGTTAGAAGTATTACATATTTGTCCTTATGGTCATCGTAATTCCTATTATCTCTTTTATATGCTCATGTCTTGAGGAGTTACGTTGTCAAAAGGTTCGCTTGCCGGGCTAGAAAGTCGGCATTTCTAGGTATCAACATCTTTTGATATTATCTCTAGATAGGATTGTCTTTTGGGGGGAGTTTAATAGTTTCTTCATCGATACATGCATGAACACCAATGTCGATGATCGGTTAAGCACAACTATGCTAAAGTTATGCTAATTCAATTCGATCGATTATATGATATTATTAAAAGAGGTGTAACGTTCAAAGCAATGTATGGACATATTATTAATATTTTATATGCATATATTTAGAAATCATTGAAGATCATGGACATTTTGTACTTATTCAACTTCGAAAATATAGAAAACAAGTAAAAAAAAATTTGAGAATGAATCTTATACTCTTTAAATTTAAATCCTACACTTCAGTAATATTATAACAAATTATTGATAATTCAAATAACTTTTTCATCATCATAGAAATCTTAAGGCATATTTTTTGGACTGTTGCAGTTTTTTATAAAAGTAACTGTAAAATTATTGTGCTAAAAATAACTTTTTTAAAATTAGCGTAGAAAGCAGTTCCATTTCCATTGTATAAAAAATAGTACAAAATTAGTGACTAAATAAAAATTATGGTTGCATTATAAGAAATAAATTAGTAAGAAAGTTGTCTCAAATGAAGCCTAAATTAAATAAGAATAAGTATTTCTCTTATAAATAAAAATATATAATTAAAGCGTGATAGAGAAATTTATAAGAGCTGCTAAAACAATTAAATATATCAAATTTATTTAAGAAATATATATAACCATCCTCTTGAAGTATTTATGGATTTGACTTACCAAACAAATTTCAGGCTAAGCCCTATTTGGGCCCAACTTCTGCAACGAAAAGCCCACAAACCTTAGGAGAACGCCGCTTAAATGAGGGCCGAAGCGAAGCAGAACATAGAAGGAGGTTATTTAAATTTAATTAAAATCTAGATAAAATATATTTTTTATCTACAAGACGATAATTTTTGTTTCATAATCAGTACAATTTAGAAACTTAATTTTCTAAATAATAATAAAAAAATCTTACAAATTCAGATTAAAAAAAAATTGGAAATTGTCTTGCAAATATCTCATGAGACTCATACCCTAGTCCGCCTCGCTTCATCGTAGAATCTCTTCTCCGCATAGAACCAGCCGGTGCCGTGGTGCGTTGGCCATCCGCCGGTGCGTCCACCATTACTTTCCCAAGTCCGGATGAAAAAAGTTGAGGGAAGATTTTAATAAGAAATAGACTTATATTTCTCTGAATACTCAAATGAAAATACCAATAGGCAAGATGGACCTAATTACAAATCAAAAGCCTGATTAAAGGCTCATGTTCTTTAGACAAGAGATGCATTCTAAAATATGCATAAATGATTCAAAATTATACTATTAAATATCTTTGTAATGTAAGATAGATTAGATGGGATTTATAATCTCGCTCTATGGACTATACTACCCTAATGAATATGATGATTAATTATATAATATCATCTAGCTCAATATGAGAATATTTCTAAGATCATAAATTATACACATGAGAATAAGACTTCGTCGTCTATGTTCAAATATACAACTAAATGTTATAATGCCACTCATTTTCAATTTAAAAAGATGACAATATTCATTTTATAATTTGTAGAAAATAGCTTAGATGTTGAAGAAATCATAAATATTTTACTTTTAAAAAAATTTATAGAATCCTAACCAAAACAACATAAAATCACAACAAATGATAACTTGCTTATCTCTAGTTTTGCTGCTTCTCCACCCTCATTAGCATAACTCTCATCCAACTCGCTCTTATGAGAATATTCCTAACCTAAACATCCTCATGACTCCCGCTACTTCTTTTACAGATGACCCTATGAACCAGAAGTTACCCATTAATAAAACCAATATCCCATCCATTTCTACTTCTCACAAATTGTGGTCTCCTCTCTTGACTTGTTGGGCTAACTCAAAAAACTTATAGCAGTGAATACCCAATTCACTGCCAAAGCCAATATAACTGGCAATATAACCAATGAAGGGGCCAAATCAGCTCCCCCCACCCCCTCTTCACTTCTACATCTCATCAAATTGAGGTTTGCTCTCTTGACATGTTGGGCTAACTCCGAAAAGTTATAGCAATAAATACCCAATTCATTGCCAAAGTTAATATAGTCAATGAAGGGACAAAATCAGCTCCCCCCCCCCCCCCCCCCCCCCCCCCCCCCCCCAAAAAAAAGTCTAAAGAATAAATGATGAATTTGAATCTTGCCACTTGAATGTGAGAGGTTTTCATGGTCTTGATTGGGTCATTGCTTGCAAAGACCTTATTAGATCTTTCAATATCGATCTTTTTTTACATTTTAGAAGTTAAGATCATTGTTTATAAAGCTTTTTATCATTGGTTCTTCTCCTCACACACCATCTTCCCCAATGAAGGTAGCTGTCAAAACTTCTCTCTTTCTCAACCTTGCAGAATTTGGATTAAATGGCATCGTGTAAAGCTATCTTTCATCCCATCTCATTTGGACTCTCAATTAATTTATGGGGTTGTTTTTATTGGAGTTAGAATGAAGCTTTATTTGTTTGTGGTTTATGCTACAAATATTTTTTTGTGGATAAAGCTCATTTATGGCAGGACCTTATTGTCATTGGTTCTTATATTATTGATGATGCTCCGTTAGCTATTTATGAGTTGTTTTAGCTGTTGTTGAAATCACCATGAGAAGTGTGGTGGCCTTCAAATCCTTGCCTCCCAATTTTGGGATTTTAACAATATGATTTTTAATAATGGGATTAGAGACCTTGTTTTTGTTGGGTTAGAATTTACTTGGTTCAATAATAGGCAAGGCTCTCTGATTTTGATTAAACTAGATAAATTTTTTGGTAAATGAGGCTTGGTTGAGTTGTTTTCCTGCTTCTTGCTATAATTTTGATAGCCCAAAGTGTTGTCCTGTCACAACTCAATCCAATATGACTAGATATCACACAGGTCATATCGTGCATGTTTGTGACAAAACTAACCCCAATATATGGTTAAAGAAGTGTTGAAATAAAACTTCTAGTTTATATACTACATATAGTTACTATTGAATGCAATATAAAGAGGAAGATTATTGAATCTCAATAATGCTTGGCAACAAAGAAAATAATAAAATAAAAGTCAAGTCTACAAAAATTAAAAAAAAAAACCCACAACACAGATCGAAGTCTTCTATTTAAAACTACTCAGTTTGCTCCTTACCCCTCCTCTAGCCTGAAAATGAAAAAAGCAGGAATGAGCAAACATGACTTAGTAGGCGATCACAGCCTAAAATATAAATCAATAACTAAAACAAAAAGAAATTGAAAATAATGTGCTTTGAAAATATTGTATGAAAAATTATGATTAGAAATAAAGCAGAAGTTGAAACTGAAACCAAATAAATTATAAACATATATTCTTTTTATTAGAATGTCTCTTAGCCAAAATGTTTATATATTTTATATCTTTGTTAAAAGAATCTCATCTAGGTCATTAAAAAAATTATAAAAAAAGTTTCATAAAATAGCCCATATTATTTACAAAAAAAATCATAAAATTAATTTGCAAAAAAGACACCTACTGGTCCCAAAACTCCCACTTGTACCATAAAGTACAAATTTCTTAAGAAATTTTGCTAGTACCTAATAAAAATTATGAAAAAAAATAGTTAAACTAAAACATAATAACATATAAGTCGTGGCAAAGATGGTTTCTAATTTTGACTTATGATGACTACTAAAATAATTTTAGACTATTATAGGTAAAAAATATCTTTTGTAAAATTTTTAGTTATAACATGACAACTCTCCTTTGATCACATTCGTTGTTCATTATCACACCTCAAGATCTAATTTGAAAGAATTATATATTTTTATCTTTTAATAATAATAACTAAATCTATCTAATTTCTTTCAATAATAAAATATAAATAAAGATAAATTTATTGATCAAAATATCAATATATATTAGTGTTTATTACTCAAAAATCATATATATTGGCCAAGAGTCATACAATACAACATATTATCTGCCCACTCATGAGCTCAGAAGAAAAACTAAAAGATAAAATAATAGTAAAACCTAAAAAATCCTGTATTTGATCATCCTCATACTCCTGAATGTCTTCACTGAGCTGAATAATTAAACCACATATATTTAGCTTATACAACCCAATAAGTCACTAAAATCCTAGAACTAATCTCAATGTATTAAAAATATATATATAGTATGTATGAAATCATTTAGTTCATAAAAATAATAATTAATATGATCATGAATTTATATAAAAACTGTCACACATGAAAATGGTAAAACCTGTAAAACTGTATAGCGTGTATATCAAAATGATAAGATTATTAACCATCATTCTTAAGCCATTGTCATAGCAATATTATCCAAGTAAATCATATAAACTAATAAAATATAAGTATCTATAAAAACCATTAGAAATATATGACAATGCAATGTTAATAAATTGTATATGAGTACATATGATGCTTAGTTATTCTATATCTTTATCTTAATCACGTGCTCAGTAACATTGAATTAGTATAATGAATCAATAGCAACAAAATATCAATATGTGATATATATGTTCAATCTGTTGTATTACATAAGTAAGATATTCCTGTTTGTGTGGTATTTTTTTCAGTATTTTGGTAGGTTTTAGTAATCAGAGTCATCACTCTTACTTGTCAGTAAAGTAATCACTCTTTATAACTTCCAATCAATAAATCATCTAATTCACTAGAGGATATCACCACAAACTACAATAATTAAAAGAATGTTCGTTGGCCCCCCATCCTATAGAGATATTAATCAATCTCCAACCAATCTAAATAATAAATCAAATTTTCTTGTTGTTACACATAATATTATAAAAGTAATAATAATCATCTATTACTCATTCATATTTTCGTATTCATTAACAATGCTTGCATTTATAGTATATTCACATCAAAATGCCTAAAACATTATTTTTACTCAAATAGTACAAAATATAATAAATAATATTTTAACATGTGAAAATATAAATCTTCCAGCCAAAATGATCAAAATAATAAGTACTATAATATACCAAAATTTATGCAGTAAAAGGCTAAACCTAAGATTAAATCATTTATTCTTTCCCTTTATATTAGCTATCACCCTCCTTGGGCTAAGCAAGTTTGGCATAAATGTCATGCCATTAGATTTTTTTTTTGGTTGACTTGCTATCTCGGTGGCCTTAAAACTATTGATGTGTTAATTATGTTTAACATCATGATTATGCCTATCTATATCCTCTTTCACTCTTCATTTGAAAATCTAAGGCACATCTTCTTCGAATGTGAATTGTTTTTTTGAAATGATTTTTTAAAAATGAAAAATCTGAATTTCAGCGCCGTGCCTTACCGAAAAGAAAGAGGGAAGAGAGAGAGAGAAGGTTATTCGGGGCTTTTTCAACTATCAATTTTATTTAGAGATTTTTTTTATTATTATTTGTTGTAAGCAACTCAAATCTCATTTTTGTTTTTAATAATTTTAATTATTATATAAATTTTATTATAAGAATTGATTATTTCATGCTGCATTTTAATTGTGGCATTTACATAAACAAAAAATATTGATTGTTAATACTATAAAATGATTTTGCAATTAAAATATAATACCATACATAGGAGGGTGGGCCGACAGACTTTTTTAAAAAAAATGATTTGTGATGTTATCCTGATTATAGTCTGTAAAAGATGATCGATTATGCCGACGGGCAAAGAGTGATGACCTTTTATTGATTCAATGAAGTCACATGTAATTATAATTTATTAAATATATTGAAATAACAAATTAAAGCTGGATGTCCTGCCTTGCTAAATTATACATTGATGTATGCATATATTGATAGCACTTATGACATTGACAAATAAATTAATATCATTAACAGTATTGAATGTATTGATAATATATAAACAGATGTGCATATGAATATATACGATATATTCCATTAGTGATTTGTGAATAATTTTTGCACTGTTATTTTATCGATTTATCAAATGTTATATAAGTTATTCATTATATTAGATTGAGCATATCATATTGATTCTTTAGTCATTTTATTGAATGCTTTAGTGAGTTTTAAATTACTACCGAGCTTTTGAGCTCATTATGTGAATTTTTAATGATTTCAGTCCAGCAAATGAGCCATGATCAATTTGAGTAAGGTTGGCAGATATCCTCAGATTTTCTTTAGATTTTGTTATGCATTTTTTTTATTCTTTTGTAATTAGGAGCTTGTTATAGATTAGTGATTGTAGAGATCTCCTGATTAATATAAATAATATTTTGTTGAATGAATAACAAAATATCTTGATGTATATGATTTTAATTATTTTCGCTAATTATTATTTATATCGATATTTTCTAGAAACTTTTGTATATTCTTAAAACGATAAATATATAATTCTTCTAAATTTGATTATGGAGCGTTACAATTTACTCTAGGATGTTAAGAATGGATATCTATTACTTGTTTTTGACTCTATTTACTTCAATTGGAAGGAACAAAATAGAATGAAATTTAGAAGGAACATTCACTGCCTTACTTATATCACTAAGAAAAATTTAAAGGCCTCTTGTTCAAAAATTGCTAGATTAAAATGTTTGCAAGATATTTGATCTTTCTTCTCTTAGTGGTGGCTGAGGTGCTTCTTGTGGCCGGAGTGCTTTTTTGTGGTTGGGATTAGGATTGTCAATTCATGTCGGTGGGTCGTGTTCCGATCAGACCTAAAATTGACCCGGCTGTATTTGACACGACCCAGACAAGACCAAAAATAGGTTTCAGGTCAATTCTCTGGACCTGAACCTGACCCGGATTGAGTTCGGATCAACACGACCTGACACAAAATTTTGAATATAAATATCAAAGGCGCGGGTTCCTCAGCTCCTGGATGCTTTTTACCCCAGCTCAGGCAACCAGAAGAATTTGGTTATTTGAAAGTATTTTTAGGCTTTGGGTGCTTTCGTTGTTGTTTGAGTCCAATTTATTTTAGTTTATTTTCTTTCATTTTCTTATGTTTACAAATTATATTTATTTGTTTATTTTTTTTTGTTTCATAATCTTCTACAACTTTTTTGGCTCTTCCCCAATTGAGTTAACTGATTATTTGACTTCGTGCAATCTTCTTTTTACATCAATTTAAATGGGTTAGTCTCTCAATTATATATATATATATATATATATATATATATATATATATATATATATATATATATATATATATATATATATATATATATATATATATATATAAGTAAAATCACGTTCACACTCTAATTAGAGTTTTTATTTAAAATAATAATTTTTTAAATAAGACAAAAATAAAGCAGACGTACTAATAAATGTGAAAAAAATAATACTGATTAAGATAAAAAAAAGTCCGCATAAAAAGTTTATACCAATCGACGTGAAACCGCTGTCAATTAATTAAAAACAAATATTCTGTCCGTTCTTTCGGCACTTGCCGCGGGCGTAGATCTATGTTCGATCAACTAGTTGTTATTTGATTTTTGCTCGGTATTTGTTGGGTATTGTTATGTATTATTTGATAATAAAGAGAAATATCACTGGAATATCAATATTGAGTAATACCGAGCAATACCGAGTGATACCAAAAAATATACTCGGTATTTTGTCTTCACATAATCATATTTCTCGTTATTATTAATATTGCTCGGTATTTGCTCGATATTTCTCGTTTTGTGCCTGAGATCTTAGTGCCGGCCAAATGTACGTACGTTTTTTTTTGGGACATTTAGGCCATTTAAGGCAAACTCACACACACAACGCATACACATGGACTCAAACCTTAGATCTCTTAGTTGGAAGCCTATGCTCTCAACCAATAGTCCAAGGAGAGTTGTGTAAATGTAAGTACGTTCACCCCGGGCCAAATAAAAGTTCGGAAAAGCAAACTATTATTTACTGCGTTCGTGCTGGTTCTGCGTGTTTCGATTTAGGGTCAAATCTTCTCTAAATTAACGAATACGGAAATTGGGTCGCTTCGGTAAATTTTCAGTAGAATAAGCTATTTTATATAAACTAAATGCCCACCATACTTGCTTGGTTATACTGAAAAGACTTATCCCTGCCTGCTGCGAGCTCCCGTGCTCCCACGAGAGCTAGCGGGCGGAGAAAGTTATCTCAAAGCAGAATACGATGAAGAATATTTTTCGGAAGCTTCACATCGGAAGTGCCCAAGATCATATCCGATCTGGAGAGATTTCTCCGGCTCCAGCTGTTACATCAGGCGCCGTAGCCACGTCATGCGCCTCCGATCACCGGACTACTGTGGTGGAGCCTCCAGCGCTGCCGGTGATGACCCCACCATCGCCGACGGGAGGGGCATCGGCGACAGCGGTGGAGCGGGTTGATTACTATTCAACAGAGGAGGAGTTCCAGATGCAGCTGGCGCTCGCGATTAGCGCTTCTAACTTGGAGTTCAGGGAGGATCCAGACAGCGATCAGATCCGCGCTGCGACACTTTTGAGCTTGGGAAAGCACAGAGACGATTACGGGAGGCAGGAGGAGGAGGCGTCCGAGTCCCTGGCTCGGCGGTACTGGGTGAGTGTTCGTTTTCTTGAGTTCTAATTGTAATGGGAGAATTATAAATGGGTGGTCTGGCGGTTGATTTGGTGGAAGGCACTGTTACTGGAGTCGTAGATGTTTGAGATTTTAGATGGTTACTGGTCAAGCTCTTAATTAGTGCTGGGAGAAATAATTAGGTTTTGTTACTTTGATTGTAACTACGACAGCCACTATACAATAAGCGAATGGAGCAGCCACCTCAACTTATTTCCTCTACACTGTTGGATCAAAACTAACCAAGCAATCTACATTTTACAGATGTAAAAGCATTTTAGCTTCATATGACAAAATTTTATAGATGTCTTATCTCTCTCTCTCTCTCTCTCTCTCTCTTTTGCTCGTTCTCATCCTGTAACACCCTATAATACCCTTTAACAGTACAAGAAGTATTACTAACATAGACATTTTATTTTCTGATCATAAATTACTTTTGAACATTATAAAACATCCAACAGTTCAGCTCTCAGGCATCTAATCAAACGAAAGCAACTGATAACTTTAAATTTTAACATAAGATACTTATAAAGCCACTACAGAAATTCAAAGTAACACTTCATTATAAAGTTCACATACCAAGCTTAGTCTTACAAACAGACTTAAAACTATTTGAAACATTTAAGTACTTGCAACTAGTCATCTCTGATCTTTTCTTTTCCTTTTTTTTGTAATAACAACCAGTAAGAAAAATATTGATAAGATATGAGGTTCAGTAAGCATTGCAAATTAATTAACATTTAAGATACAATCATTGAAATTAATCAAATATTGAAATTAAAAAAAAAAAAAAACATAATTAACTTTAATATTTACTTCTTCTGAATTATAACTGAACATCAATTTTAATTTATAAAAGATTTGGCTACATTTTCAAAACATTATTCAATGAAGCACAAATAACTTGATATTATCGCTATTGAATTATATAGAGGTTCCCTTTTCCTCTTAAGGGGTCCATTTTTCCCCACCTGTTATATAGGTATCATAATCTCTGAAGTACCTTTTACCCCACTTATAATGTAATTTCATATATGGAACCCTTTTGTCCCACCTACATTTGTAAGTTATATATCAATTTTAGCTAAATTTTACTTTTAAATTAATATTCACTAACTTTTCAGCATTCATAAGTCATACATAAGTTGTTGCATGCTTCATAATCATTTCTGTTCTAATATGTACACAATTAAAATGTATACCATATGCAAGAAAATTGATAAATTTCCAAAATAGTATTAAATAGAAAAATGTTTAGATTAACATACAAAACCTTATTTTATACTTACACGATTAAATTATGTATCTGGTTATTCATACTTGAAAATTTGAATGAAAATTAATTTCTATACATTAAACAAGTTTAAGAACCTTTCACTTTAATGCGTTCAAAATTAATCTTCATGATTATAATTAAAAGTTGTTATATTTGAATATAAAGGCATTACTTACTTCCTTGACGAGGGTTCCCTTCCAAACCTACACCACGTAACCTTCTTCTTTGATATATTAATCCAAAACCTTCTTTCAGCATAAATATACGAATAAGCTTATAATATAATTGATATAGTTACTTTAAGAACTATTATCAAATTTATAAAAATCTGAAAGACAATTATAACATTATCACACAACAATTTGCTTACCTCTTTCGTCTTCCCTCAACTTGTTTATTATTCAAAAACATGCCACGACATTACCATATGGAGTTTGCTTTTATGGCATTATAGATTTCTGCCTTGCAGCAACACCCAATCACCTACAATGGATCAGTCGGCCAAATCTCAGCCTGGCAACAAAATATTCACAGTGCAAATCAATGATCCTCCCATCCCCTCCTCACTCAGATTCTTTATATCTAAGACCAAAACCATTATTCCTACCCAACTATCAAAACGAAAACCATCTAATGGTTTTACTGGATTCCTGGAAAGAATTGCAGACTGCCTGTGCTGTCTTGTCCTTGAAACCAATGGGCAGTCTCGACCTAACCCACCTATAACCAATGGCTTCTCATATTCCAAAACCTCACCGCTTCCATGCGCTCCAACCTAGTAGTAGCTCTCCTTATGTTATCCAGCTTGAATGCTATCAATACATTTGAAATGCGGGTGAATGGAAAACGGTGCTTACAATCCTTCAACCATTCTCCTCTCATCCAACTAAAAAACAAATTCCACAAAATCTCTATGAAAAACCTCTCTATGATCCAAAATCTTAGTAAAATCAAATCACTGATTGGCGACTTAGCAATTGTTGGATCCATAGTGGATAGCAAAGACATCTACTATAAACCCTCAATGGTCTCCCAACCCAATATCAAGCATTCAAAACCTCCATCCGGACCAAGCTCACACCCATCAACGTTGAGGATCTCTACTTCTTCTTCATTAGTGAGGAGATCAATTTGGCAACATAGTCAACCAAAGAACAAGTCTCCCATGATACACATAGGGCTCTTTTTATCTCCAGAGGACACATCTACCACGGTAGTAGCTGCAACTCCTCCAACCAAAGCCTACGCGTCATAGGTCCCACTTTGGGTGATTGAGGAGGATGAATTGCCAATCCAATATCTTGCCAAATTTGTGGCAAACATGGTCACACCGCCCTCACATGCGGTCACCGTCTGAATGCCAATTATGACCCCCAAAACTCTTGGCAATAGCCTAAAGCTTTGTTTTCCACTTCACCCTACATCTTACCTCGACAACATCATCTACACTAATCCACTCTCTATAAAGGCTTAAACCAAGTCAAGGTAGGCAAGGGTGGTTCATTTCCTATTGCTCACATCAGTAAATATTTGTTACCTACACCACATTGTAAGCTTTCACTCTTAAATATTTTATCTATGTACCTCATCTAGCTCATAATCTTCTCTTTATATCCAATCTAACCACTAACAATAATGTTTCCATTTCTTTTGGTGCCTTTTGGTTCCATTAAGGACATGAAGTGCAACTGTGTACTCTGAGGGCTATGCTGTAACTACCTCTATCCTATTCAACTATTACCATCACAATATGCTTATCTAGTTCTAACAACAACTACTTATCCCTCATTGCTTTGGCATCAACATCTCCTACATTCTCACCATCAAGTTTTGACAACCATCTCCAAGCAAAATAGCAATATCAACATTCCTACTACTTTCTCTCATTGCATTTCTTGTACCGCCTCCAAATATCATAAATTACCTTCTATAAAATCTAGCAATCACAATTACAAACCGTTGGAACTCATTCACTCAAATGTATAGGGCCTTCTGCAGCCTCATCGGTTCAAGGTTTTAACTTTAAATATTACACGTTATTTATTTGCAACTTCTCTTGCTATGTTTAGACATTTTCAATGTTCACAAAATTTGAAGTCACCTCTCACTTCATTAAATTTAAAACTCTACTAAAAAATCAACTCCTATAAAAAAAAAAAAAGCCTTCTCATTGATTGAGGAAAGTAATATCTCAATAATTACATTCAAACCCATGATATAATTCATCAAACTAGTTGACTACACCCCAGAGCAAAATGGCCTCGTCGAATGCAAACATAGGAATATTCTTGAAAAAAAAAAAAAAAGGAATATTCTTGAAACTACTCAAACCCCCTTCACATTGCCCATCTCCCTTACCACCTTTGTATTGACACTCTACTTCAGTTTATCTTATAAATCACATGCCCTTCACTAATAGAAAGCGCAAATCCCCATACCACCTCCTGTTCAAGCAAAAGACAAACTACTTCCATCTCTGCACTTTTGGATGCGTCTGTTTCACTTGTCCCCCCCCCCCCCCCCCCCCCCCCGCGTCATGTCGCCACAAATTGGCTCCTAGATCTAATAACATTTGTGTCTTCCTTGGATGTTCTTAAACTCACAAACGATACAAATGTCTCAACCATACAACTGGTCAAGTCATTATCTTCTGGCACATCAATTTTGATGAATTGTCCTTAACCTATCAAATCCCTATCTCTTAAACACTTCCCACTCCTCTCACCTCCAATCCTCATCTTCTAACATGAACATTTCATTACACCCAACTTTCCAACAACCCACACTACATTTAGTATTCACCTCATAACTCTCCAATTTTCCCTCCCATTCACAGACTATCCAACGTCCCTTTAACAACGTAGTCTTCCACCGCCTTCTCTTCATCTAACCGGTAGTAAAATCTCCCAATCCCACTGGCCACCACATGCTGATCATATTCAAATTTGGTTCTCTTAATTCATGTCAAATCCTAAATCTCTTACACTACACAACCATTCCAAAAAACCCTTCCTTCTTCAAAGAAAGCATGGAGATGAGCTATGTCGGAGTAGTTTCTTTCCTTTCCACAACTAGGTACCCTCACCAAACAATCCTAGGCAGTAGATGGATTTGCTGGACAAAGCATAATGCCGATGGCTCAATTGTTTGATATGAAGCCCAACTAGTTGCTCAAGGCCATCGACAAGAACCCAACCTAGACTACAAAGAACTGTTTAGTCTTGTTGCCAAAATACCTTTTGATATATCATCAACAAATTATCTTGATCGGACACGAATCTCGAGGCAAAAATCAAGTTGGAAACTTCAAAAATTAAATATGGGATCATTTGAACTCCGAATTCAGCAAACTTATAGTCGAACTGATCGTCTCGAAAATATGAACCCAACGACATCAAATTCAACTCAATCCGAGCCCAAATGAGTCCAAATCAAGGACCCGAAGCGTTGTTGGAAGGTTTAAACCACAATTTAGATTACCAAACGGTTTCCAAACATGACATGTTTATAGTCGAATCGAGCGGCTTGACGAAAAGAATCCAACGAGCCCAAGATCACCGAATTCCGATATCATTAAGACCTTCAAATGTCTGACGAACGGTCCACGATCAAGGGATTCAATATCGGCCATCCATTCGAACCACTCCATATTTGCCCTTGATCATCCTCCTATTTACCGGTCATGCCACTCTAAAAAAACTATAAATAGCCCCTCATTTCTCTTGAGAGGGGACCCAAGCAAGAAGAAGCAAGAAGAGGAGAAGAGAAGAAGAATAGGAGGGAAGAAACTCCTCCTTGACCACCACCGGAAATCTGTCCGACTTCCAAGTGACGTCGGAATTCCGCTCGACCTCCAAGTGACGCCCGAGTTTCACTTGAACTCCAAGTGACGCCGGAGTTTTGTCCGATCTGACGCTGGAGTTTCACCCGAACTCCAAGTGACGCCGGATTTCTGTCCAACCTTCAATTGATGCTGAAGTTCCACCCGAACTGCAAGTGACGCCAGAATTCTGTTCGATCTCCAAGTGACGCCCGAAATCCGCCTGGCCTCCAAGTGACGCCAAAATTCTGCCCGACCTCCAAGTGACACCGGAGTTTCACTCGAACTCCAAGTGATGTCAGAGTTCTGCCCGAATACCATCTAACGTCAGAGTTCTCCTCGGTTGCCAACTGACGTCGGATTTCTACCCGACACCAGACCTCCGCTCGTCGCCAAGTTTCTATCTGACGCCATACTTCTGCCTGTTGTCGTACTTTCGCCGAACATCTAGCTGATGCTGGATTTCTGTCAATTGCTGGATTTCTACCTGACACCATCTTTCTGACCTCCGTCACCCGCCTACTATGGTCTTTCTGACTTTAGTCGCCCACCGACTACAGTCTTTTCGATCTTCGTCGCTCGCCGACTACGGTCCTTCTGACTTACATCGCCCATCGACTGCAGTCCTTCCGACCTCCGTCGCCCGCCGACTACGATCCTTCTGACTTACGTCGCCCATTAATTACGGTCATTCCGACCAAACGAATACGTCAACAGTGATTCACTATATTCACATTATGTAATGTACTTAGTAAGATGTATATCAAGCTAAGGCCTTTCCCCAAGGAAGGGCCTCATTTGTTATCAACTGCAATAATAGTGGATTCATTCAAACTGGGCTAGGCCCCGTGGTTTTTCCCCATTTTCAGGGGTTTTCCACGTAAAAATCTCCGTGTCTTATAATTGCTACACCCTCTTTCTTTATCTGTTTGCGTACCGAATTTTCTTACAAAGTTAAGACGTTAAACTTTATATTTCTCTACTGTCGCGAATACTCCAGGACGCAACAACCTTCAATCCGCATCTTCCTCACAGTGGCTCTCAACCAAATTGGCCAATACACCAACTCGAGTCTTTAACATATTCTTACACTAACATATTCTTACACAACAAGTGCAATGAAAGAGCCTACATGACATAAACAAAAGTCTTTTAAGATCCCCAACATCCCAACCATCATTTGTTTAATGCATTTGGTTTGTCCTTTTTAATGATGGAATTAACGTAGAATTGAACCATACCACTAACTTAGCTAACGCAGGAAATTTTTGAACTGTGTTGCTGTTGTTGCTGTTGGATTGAATTAGAGGATTGGGCTCTCCTTTGATATTAGTAATTTCTTTGTCAAATTATATTTTATAATGTTTATTAGCCATACAAATGGGGTTCTCGTTTAATTTTCATATTTATGCAGAGGTGCGGCTCATATGGTTATATGTTCATTGGGTTTCTGGTTTTGAGTTGTTGTCACGTAAAATTTAACATTCATTATATGGTAAAATTTAGTGGGAGCTGAGTATATTCCATTCAAAAAATCAAAAGGGACATTCAAGCATAAGTTCTCTTAGTGTTTGTAATCTTTTTTGAACATAAATCTCAACTTTATTTATTTATTTATTTCCTCTTAAATTATTCTCTTTTTTGTAGTGTTTAATGTCTGTCTCATCTAATTTCAAACAAAATCTGCTCTCTTTTCAAAATTTTAATTCAGTTGTGTTTTGAACTCGATTTAAAATTTTAGGACTCATTTCATGAATATAATTTGCTAATTCAGAATATAAATAAACCTCTATTTGTTCTCACTATTTTGACATTCTGAAAGCTACACTGATTTTGATGCCATCCTCATGTTCAGGACTACAATGTGCTAGATTATGATGAGAAAGTCGTGGATGGCTTCTATGATATATTCGGGCTTTCCACTAATTTGAACCATGGGAAGATGCCATCTCTTCATGATCTTCAAACGAGTATTGGGGATCTTGGTTTTGAAGTTATTATTATAAATCGTGCTGTTGATACTGCTTTGGTTGAGTTGGAGCAAGTTGCTCATTGCATTGCTTTGGGCGTACCTGCTACTGAGGTTATGCTTTTGGTGCAAAGAATTTCTGAGCTCGTTTCCCAGAACATGGGTGGTCCTGTAAGGGATGCAAACGACATATTAGCTCGTTGGATTGAAAAAAGTTCAGAGTTACGAACCTCACTCCAGACAAGCTTATTGCCCATTGGCTTTATAAATGTAGGTCTCTCTCGCCATCGTGCCCTTCTTTTCAAGGTTTGTCTTTCTAACCTAGTTATCCTAATGTCTGATGTTTTTGCTGCATTTGATATTCAGTGCAAATTTTTTGTTGCATGTTAGAAAATTGACATTGGCAATGGCATGGATTTGCCATTGATAGCTACGGCAAGTAATCTGCATTACTATGCACATAACAAGATTATAACTGATAAGAATAAAGGCTTCATTGATATAAGATACAATATTTATGCCAATCTCTATATCATACTGATTTATAATTTTTTTTTAAATTTTTGAGGAGGATAATGATAGGTACCACTTGAATATTTCAAGTGATTCCTATCGAATCTAAGACAAATCACAAGTAACCCGCTGTTTTCTATGGGAAAACAGCCACCAAACACAAAAACAGCGAACAAACGTGAAGAAAACTGAGAGAAATTGAGGGAAATTGTTGTAGATTGCAAAAAAACAACGAACCGATACAATGATCCTCTATTCGAGAGGAGGATCCACTCTCCCGACGCTCTCTAGATGAAAATCTAGAGCCCCACGACCTCCCCCCCGGTAGCAATTCTCAAGCACCAAGCAATAATCCAGATAAAACCTAAAACCTAGGTTAATTCCCTCTTAATACAATCTAATTCAAAACAAAAGCAAAAGGACATCTCTACCCTTCATTCTCCCTCCAAAATCACTTAAATTTTATTTGAATTGCTAGTGGACCCCACCCCCAAGCCCCCCTGTTTCTTCCGCCTGCTGTGCGTCCCGCTTCCGCCTGGAGAAGACCCGGACCGGCTGGGCCGGTCCAGGTTGGACCGGCCTAACATTACCCCCTCCCCAAGTACCACCTTGTCCTCAAGGTGGAAAGCAGGAAACTGCTCTGCAATCCTCTCCTATGGCTCTCAGGTGGCCTCATAGTCTGGGAGGCCGCTCCACCTAATCTTCACCTCCCTTTCCCCCTTCTCATTGATGCGCACTCCTTCTACCGCTAGAGGCTCCAATGTCACTTCCATGTCCTCCCTCAATGTGCTGGGCAGCTCTGGGCTCACTGCATGCTCCCCCACCACTCTCCTTAACTGTGAGACATGAAAAACGGGGTGTATTCTGGCTGTTGGAGGAAGCCTCAATTTATAGGCCACCTCTCCAATTCTCTCCTCCACTTCAAAAGGGCCAAAATACCTTGCTGCAAGCTTCTCATTTCTCGTTTGGACCATAGTCCTCTGCTGGTATGGTCGGAGCTTCAAGTAGACCTTGTCCCCAACTGCAAACTGTATATCTCTCCTTTTGCCGTCCGCCTGCTTCTTCATAAGTTGCTGGGCTCTAAGTAAATACCTCTTGAGCTCTTCCAACACCTTATCTCTTTCCTTCAAATGCTGATCCATTGTAGATACTGGAGTACTACTATGGGTGTAGTGTACCAAATGTGGGGGGTCCCTCCCATATAACACCTTAAAAGGTGTCAACTTGGTAGCCGAATTTCTGATAATAAAGGATCGGGATCACAGAAACATATTTGGAAAATAGGAAAAAGGAAAAATATCCGATTAATGCGTAAATCACACTACTTTATCAAATCATTCTACTTTATCAAATCATTCATTGAAAAAATATACATAGATATTTTGCTATGTACCATTACCGTTTCTTAGATAAATGCACAACTTTTCTTTGAATCAACAAAAAAGATCTTTAAGAAATCCATTTACAATAATGAAAGAAATCAAGAATAAGAAGGAATTGATGAAACTAATCAAAATACAATGAATTTTCTTTTGACTATAAAAAAATTGTTTTCAAATATTGATAATACTAAGAATAGCAATCCAAATTCCAATACTTATGGGAACTTATCTTCCCTGTCTCAAGCATATGTTTTTTATAAAATATCACAAAACCAATTACTTAATAAGTATCAATTGAGACCTGTATTGAAATATCAAGGGAGCTATCCTTTTTTTAAGGAGAATTTCAAAAGGAGGTATTGTACCAGTATTTTGCCCAAGTTAGCTATTTGGCCCACTGCTTTGGTGTTTCAGACACAAAACACCTCAAGTATGTCTCCAAGCTCCTATTCACCTCCTCCGTCTGCCCATCAGTCTGTGGATGGTAGGCTGTGCTCCTCTTCAATACTGTTCCCTGCATTCTAAATAGCTCCCTCCAAAAATGGCTCAGGAACACCTTGTTCCTATCAGAAATAATGGACTCTGGTACCTCATGCAGGCGGACTATCTCCCTCACAAATGCTGCTGCTACAGACACCGTTGTGTACGGGTGTCTCAAGGGAATGAAATGAGCATATTTGCTCAGCCTGTCGACCACTACGAGTATAACTGTGTAGCCTTCTGATTTTGGGAGCCCATCAATGAAATCCATAGTAATCTCCTCCCAAACCTTCTCTGGTAGGGCCAGAGGCTGTAGTAATCCCCTTGGTGCCATCGTCAGGTACTTGCTACGCTGGCAGATATCACACTTCACCACCATCTCCTCTACATATTTCCTCATCCCCTTCCAGTACAATTCAGCAGCTAACCGGCTATAAGTTTTTTGCACTCTTGAATGCCCTCCTATGACACTCCCATGAAACTCCTGTAGTAGCTGAGGAATGTGGATGGAAGACCTTGAAATCACACTCCTTCCCTGATAGTACAATCTTTCTCCCACAACTGAGTAGCCTGGGTGGCTGTTCCCATCTGATAACACATCTTCTTTGATTTTCCTTAGCTCTTCATTCTGAATGCTCTCCTCTTT
Source organism: Dendrobium huoshanense (assembly GCA_016618105.1). Taxonomy (NCBI): domain Eukaryota; kingdom Viridiplantae; phylum Streptophyta; class Magnoliopsida; order Asparagales; family Orchidaceae; genus Dendrobium; species Dendrobium huoshanense. Next base: position 53,906,867 of record CM028357.1, on the reverse strand, counting down.
GATGGCTCCCCAATCTATCAGTACTGGTACTGATACAACAATCCCCTGGAGCTCCCCCATACAACATGATAAGGCATCCGCTGCCTTATTCTCTAGTCCCGGCCGATAGTGGATCTCAAAATCATATCCCAGCAGCTTGGACAACCACCTCTGATGCTCCTCTGTGACCATCCTATGCTCTAACAAGTACTTTAGGCTTCTCTGATTAGTCATGACAATAAAGTGTCTGCCCAATAAGTAAGGTCTCCACTTCTGGATGGCTAGTACAATAGCAATCAGCTCTCTCTCTCGTAGACAGACTTCAGCCTAGCCCGGGACGACAGTACCTGACTGAAGTAAGCTATGGGCCTGTGGTTCTGCATCAACACTGCTCCCAATCCATAGCCTGAAGCATCTGTCTCCACCTCAAACACCTGATTGAAGTCTGGCAGAGCAAGCACTGACACCGTCGTCATGGCCTTCTTCAGCTTCTCAAAAGCCTCTGAAGCTGCTTCCCCCCATAAGAAGTTGTCCTTCTTCAACTGCTCTGTCAGTGGCCACGCTATGGTGCTGTATCCCCTCACAAACCTCCTGTAGTAGCCTGTCAGTCCCAAGAATCCTCTGAGCCCCTTCAAGGTCTTGGGTTGAGGCCATGCCAGCATTGCCTCTATCTTGGACTGATCTGCAGCAACTCCCTCCTGGGATATCACGTGCCCATGGTACTCCACCCGTGCCTGAGCGAAGTCACACTTCTTGAAGTTGGCCTTCAACTGATGCTCCCTCAGCACACTCAACACCACTCTCAGGTGCTCCAGGTGTTCCTCCTCAGTCCTGCTATAGATTAGAATGTCATCAAAAAATACCAACATAAACCTGCGGAGGTGTGGCTTGAAGATCCGGTTCATCAAGGCCTGTAATGTGGCTGGTGCGTTGGTGAGGCCAAAAGGCATCACCAGAAACTCGTAGTGGCCCTCATGAGTCCTGAAGGCCATATTCTGTACACCTTCCTTCCTCATCCTGATCTGGTGGTAGCCTGATTTCAGATCGACCTTGGTGAACAAGGCTGCTCCATGTAGCTCACCCATCAACTCGTCAATCACAGGGATAAGAAACTTATCAGGCACAGTCTCCTTGTTGAGAGCTCTATAATCAACACAGAACCTCCAACTCCCATCCTTCTTTTTCACAAGCAGAATTGGACTAGAAAAGGGACTCATACTGGGCTGAATGATCCCTCCTAGCATTTCTCCCACCAACTTCTCAATCTCATCTTTCTGCACCTGAGGGTATCTGTAAGGCCTCACACTGATAGGGGATACTCCCTCTTTCAGGTTAATCTGATGCTCCTGCTCTCTGTCAGGTGGTAGTCCCACCGGAGGTTGGAACACATCCTCAAATTCCTGTAGAAGAGGCTGAACCAACGCGGGAATGGGCTTTTCCTCCTCCTCCTTCTGCTCCTCCAGGCTCTGCAACTCCACAAGGAATCCTCCTCCTTCCTTATGGATGATTTTCACCATTGATCGGAGTGACACTCCAGTTCTGGACAATCCTGGTTCCCCTTTCAGCTTCACCCTCTTCCCCTCTACAATCAGCTCCATCACCATGGTCCCCCAGTTCACCTTGGTTTCACCCAAGGTCTGTAGCAACTTCATGCCCAAAATGACATCTGTGCTACCCAACTTCAGGGGTAGGAAGTCCTCTACCACCCTGATCTCCTGTAGCCTCATCTCTACCCCTTTGCAGATCCCGGTGCTGGACTCAATCTTCCCTGTCCCCATCATCACCCACCCCATAACTGCCTGTCTCAGTAGGCTCCATCCCTAGCTCCTCCGCCACCTGGGTGGATATGAAATTGTGGGTTGCCCCACTGTCAATCAGAACCACTACCTCCCTCCCAAGGATCTTCCCCTTCACCTTCATCGTATGGCTAGGAGTAAATCCCATCATAGAATTGAGGGAGACCTCAGCTACCTCCAACTGGGGATCAATCTGCTCCTCATCAGATTCATCACCCTCTTCAGGCGCCTCGTCTATATAGACGAGAGGCCGAAGGGCGCGATCCTTGCACCTGTGCCCTGGAACAAACTTCTCCTCACATCTGAAAAAAAGGTGCTTGGCCCTCTTCTCTTGCATCTCCTCCTCAGTCAATTTCTTGAAGCTTCCAGCATATCTGGTCACCCCGCTATTCTCCTTTCCACTCTCTCTAGGGAAGCTAGGGCTTGACCCTTTTGGAGCCAAGTAAGTGGTAGTTGTCCTGGTGGGACCTCCTGAGTGGTTGTTCCTCAATTTCGGGCGTTGGTCTTCTGGTTCTCCACCAACTGAGCCAACTTCATCATCTCCCTCAGGTCTCTTGGTCTCATGACATTCACAACATCTCTAATTTCCGGTTTGAGGCCCTTCATAAAGTTTCCCCCCAAAGTACTGTTTGATAAGCCCTCCATGTCTCCCACCAAACTCTCAAACTTCTTCATGTATTCCTCCACTGTTCCCTCTTGAGTGAGGGCATATAACTATTCTGATATCTCCCATGGGCTGCCCCCCCTGAATCTCTCCCTGATAGCCTCCTTGAATTCCCTCCAGGTCCTCACTGGTTCCCACTTATCCATGTACTTGAACCAGACAAATGCCGCCCCTTCCAAGCACATACTAGCAACCATCAATCTCTCCTCCTCCATCAGGCCATTCACTGCAAAATATCTCTCCACCTTGTGGATCCACTCATCCACATTTTCCTCCTCGAATACTGGCATTTTCAGCTTCCTGGCCCTCGTGTCCACCCCGTATGCCATATTCCCCCCATAGCCTCCTCTGTCCCAAGCTATGGGGTCTTCCCAAGTTCCTCTCTCTTCATATCGGGGCTCATCCTCCCTCCTTGGCCGCCGGTAGCCATCTTCCCCTCGTGCCCTGCCATGGTGGTTATAGATCCCCCATGGCCGGTCCAATGGGTCGGGCCTCCGACATCGCCAATCATCTTTTCTTCCTTCCCTGAAGTCTCTCATTCTGTCATGTTCTTCCCGCCTGATGGACTCCCGAGGTGGCATCCTTCCGTTGCTGTCAAGCAATTCCACCTCCTCTTCCTCTTTTGGATTCACCTTCTCCTTACCCTTGCTCCCACTACCTTCTCCTCTTTCCTCCGCTGGCACAGCCCTTGCTTGCCCTTCCAACAACTTTTTCATCTCCTCCAAGACCATGAATTTCCCTTCCACATTCTCGCTCAATGTCGCCATCTTCTCCTCCAGATCCGCTTTAAATTGACCCATCTCAGTCTCCAAGACTTCTACCCGCTTAGATGCCATGGGAACCAAAGAGATGCCTCCGGATCCACTGGAAACGGCAGTTTTTTTTTCACCAAGTTTTCCCTTCCAATTAGCAAAAATCTACAGCGAAACAGTGGAAAAAACAGCCCTCCACCGCCTGGATCTCGCTCTGATACCAATTTGATAGGTACCACTTGAATATTTCAAGTGATTCCTATCGAATCTAAGCCAAATCATAAGTAACCCGCTGTTTTCTATGGGAAAACAACCACCAAACACAAAAACAGCGAACAAACGTGAAGAAAACTGAGAGAAATTGAGGGAAATTGTTGTAGATTGCAAAAAAATAACGAACCGATACAATGATCCTCTATTCGAGAGGAGGATCCACTCTCCCGACGCTCTCTAGATGAAAATCTAGAGCCCCACAACCTCCCCCCCCCCCTAGCAATTCTCAAGCACCAAGCAATAATCCAAATAAAACCTAAAACCTAGGTTAATTCCCTCTTAATACAATCTAATTCAAAACAAAAGCAAAAGGACATCTCTACCCTTCATTCTCCCTCTAAAATCACTTAAATTTTGTTTGAATTGCTAGTGGACCCCACCCCCAAGCCCCCATGTTTCTTCCGCCTGTTGTGCGTCCCGCTTTTGCCTGGAGAAGACCCGGACCGGCTGGGCCGGTCCAGGTTGGGCCGGTCCAGGTTGGACCGGCCTAACAGATAACTATTGTCGTGCTGTAGGAAGGCCTATATAGAAGGTCACAGGAATAAGTGCAACGTTTTTTTATTGTAAAAACTCCTTGTGTGTTTTATTCTTTTGTAGCAACACTTTAAATCAATGCATGCTATGATGCATTGACACATATACAATATGGACATGAGATATTCATATTATTAAAAATATATGACACAAACACATATTGGATATAATTTTACTATGCAAATATCTTAAAATCAAAAACCATGATGGGTAATTACACAAATTAAATAAACATAAAATGCATACAATCTAATTCATAGAGTGATAAAATTTTTGATGCAAAAAGTCATAATAAACTTAATTAAAAAAGAGAACCTAAAAAAAATTAAATTTTAAAGGCATATTTCACTTTTCTCTTTCAAAACTAAAAGCCTCTTATTTGTTTTTGACTCTTTCTTAGTTCCTTCATTTTCATTATTGATATTTCACTGAACCCATAATACGTATGTCAAATATATATTTTTATTTAATCAGACACAGAGACGGTGTATTTGACATGTGTTAGACATGTGTCGTATTCTGCATATGAAAAGAAATTGCTTGAAAGAACTGAAGTGTGAAAAGAAATTGCTTGATGATACGCACGAGGACTTATGATAAATTACTCAAAAAGTGTAGAGTTGTATTTTTAGTAAAGTGATACACCTATATGAAACTAATGTAAACTTGAGGAAACTAAAGGCGGCATTTTGCAAGCAAAACATCTGATTCAAACTTGCTGCACTTAGATGTCATTTAAATTTAAATTTATCTTATGCTGTGAGATGACCCGCTAATACTAGTTTCCAGAACCATGAAATGTACTATGCTTGAATTCCAGATTATTGAGACTAGAAAATTGTTTCTAGTTGTTTTTTTGTAATTACAAATTTCTCAGATCCTTTTACAGCCCCATGTAAAATACATGACCAATTGTATTTACCTTAAGTAGCCTATAACGTAGTGATAGGTGCATTGTTGAATTCTATTTAGTTAGGAACAGGGATACTTGTGATACTTCATGATGTAACTGAAATAATTGCATTTGAAGGATATAAAGCTTATTATTTTTTATGCTTTCAGTGACGATGCCATGCTACTATATGCCTTGAACAAATGTTGTTGATATGTGCCATTATTCATCTTCAACTCCTCAAAATGCAGGTTCTTGCTGATAATATTGGCATTCCTTGCAAGCTAGTCAAAGGAAGTCATTACACAGGGGCCGATGAAGATGCTGTCAACATAATAAAGTATGGTGATAACAGGTAAGTGCTCATATGAGTAATAGTTTCTCTTGTATGCTGTCTTCATTTGTGTTTCTTTTTGCTAATTACATGCTATTTAATTTTTAGTTGCGTTTTTATTAAGTTATATATTCCGCACAATTCTCCCAATAATATAAGCAAAAGGGAGTGCCATTTTTTTCCCAGTAAAACAAACTGCAGGATCGCATATTTAAGTGTTTCAAATTGTCATATCTTTATGAATGAACTATGATCTCATATTTAGCGTGCATCATACAATAAGTTCTCAAATGCTGTAATTTTTCACTAGGACATAAAACCCTAGTTCTATTTGTTGTTTATCGGTCTTATAAGCATTTCATAAACTTTAAACTTCTAGTTTTTAATCTCTTTTATGAGGTTTAAGGTTGGATGATAATCTTTGTTACTTTAAGGAAAATGACTAGGCTATATGGAGCTTAGCAATGTTTTGTGATATTTTAATGATAAAATTTGTGTGATGCACTTGAAATCTCTGATATGCTCGTTGTTTTAAGTTGGAGGGTAATAGTTTTCCTTGTATCTAACCAGTAGAACTGTTATGTACAGCCTTTAGTTGTTAACCAATACATGAATTAGAGCATTCAAAAGAACTTCAACACTTTTTGCAGTTAAGATTCATATGCTATTCCTTTTATATTTCATGCTTGTATGCAAGTTTTGTTTCATTCCTCATGACTATTTGTTGTTTCGCACTATGAGGAAAGTCCTCATGGAATTGATATTTTATCAATTGGAGGATTTCCTATCAGATTACTGATAAAAGAATCATCAATATGTTAATTAACTAAATTATTGTGAATGGAATAGAAAGATAAAAAAAAAGTTGGCCAAAAGTAAATTGCTAGAATTGGTATTAAAACTTTTGCAAACTAGATTTTACATGTCATTTAGGATTGGATGAGAATGGAGTATCCATCAAGCTACCTCAATGAGATAAGGCTAATGATGATGGCATGACAATGCATTCATGTCTGCTCCATGTTGGATTTTGCACACTTGGTGTTGATGAGCATGGCTAGAAGAAGGGAATTGTAAGACATTTCTCCAAATGTTCAACTCAATACTAGTTAAGTGAGCTTTCATATTGACTTGCTGTTAGTTGCTAGCCATGGTATGTGGTTAAAATGTTATATTTTTTTGAAGGTGAAATTCTCGTATTTGATTACATTTATGTTTGTATGATGCACTAATACATACATGATACAAATGATTGAAAATATAGGACACAAATATATGTTGACATTACATTAATATAATACACACTAAAAGTATGTTATAGAAATTGCAAAATTAATTAAACATGAAATATATATATATATATATATATATATATATATATATATATATATATATATATATATATATATATATATATATATATATATATATATATATATATATATATATATATATATATATATATATATATATATCCAATTTATGTAAATAATCCAATTTATGTACCGATAAAAATTTTCTTTTGTAAAATAATAAAAAATAAATATATATTATAAGAAAAAGCAATCTAAATAAATTAATTGTTGAAAGTTGCCTTATTCAAAATTAGAACTCTTATTAGTTTTATACTCTTTCATTATCACTGTATTTTGTCATCGTTATATCACTTAACCCAAAACTCACATATCATTCATTTAAATATTTTTTTTTTATTCTAACTAGCTGATGGGATGCCTAATATATGTTAGACACGTGTTGCGTTTTGCATGTGTCAAATACAATATACTTTGATGTTATAAAGTATTGGCGCATCATAGTGATAGGAAACACTTGTAGATCTCAAGTATTTCCTATCAATCTTCGAAAAACAGCGAGAATCCTTCACTAAATCCACACAAAACCACAAAAACAGTAGATAATTTGTATTTTTTTGATGAAATGAACACGAAAAATAGCAAGATACACTTGATCCTCAATTCGAGAGGAGGATCGATCTCTCCCAAATCTCTAGACGCTGCTAGAGCCCAAAAAAAACCTAAATTTAAGAGAGATCAAATTGCAGCCAAATTCAAGATCCCCTAACCCTAGGAAAACAAAATATTTAATGCATACAAATCAAAAGGAATTCCCTAAACAGTCCCTACATTCAATTTCCCTCCTAATCTTCCTCAAAATTCCTTCTTAAAATACTCCCGCAATGCTAGCGGCTCGCGCAGCCTCCGCCTAGGCAGAAAAATTTTGGTGTTTCGCCCTTAAGCCGGTCCCGCCTGGATCGACTGGTCCAGTCCAGTCCAGTCCAGTGGACCGGTCTAACAATACTCCCCTCCCAAAGATCCATCTTGTCCGCAAGGTGGAAAGACGATACCCTCCATTCCTTCTTCATCACAAACAGTAAGAACCTGAAGAGTTCGGTCCTTACACCTGAGCCCAAGCGTATACCTCTCGTCACATATGAAACAAAGCCCCTTTGCCCTCTTCTCCCTTAATTCTGTCTCGGTGAGCTTCTTGACGTTGTCCCCACTCCCTCCTCCTACTGGCTTCTCCATGGTGGTCTCATTAATTTTGCCTGATGTAGTCCCCTTGGGTGCTAAAAGAGCGGTCGTAGTTTTGTAAGAGCCTCCTGAGCTGCTGCTCCTGGCTCCCTCTCTAGATTCTTCTGATTTTCTACCAGCTGTGCCAACTTCATTGCCTCCTTCAAGTCACTAGGCATCAGAACTTTCACTGCCGCTTGGATCTCTGCTTTTAACCCCTTCATGAAGTTCCCCTCCAATATGATATCTGATAATCGCTCCACCCTACTAGCCAGGTGCTCAAACCGCTCATGGTAGTCTGCTATTGATCCCTCCTGCACCAGAGCAAAGAACTGCTCATAAAAATCTCCTCCCCGGTCGGTTTGGAAACGTTCTATTATGCAGTTTTTGAATTCCCTCCAGTTCCTGATAGGTCTCTTCTGATCTCTCCACTGATAGCACAACGGGGCTTTTCCTTCTAAGCACAATCCGGATGCGGTTAGCTTCTCCTCCTCCGTCAGCCCATTGACGGCGAAGTATCGCTCCACCTTGTAAATCCACCCATATGCATCTTCTCCTTCGAATATGGGCATCTTTAACTTTCTCACCTTCTGGTCGCCCCCATTGCCACGGATTCTTTCATAGTTTCCCCTCTCCCAAATGCTAGGTGCACCTCATGTTTCCCGATCTTCCCTTGCTCTACCATAGCCCAAACCCCCTTCGAAATCCCCCCTTCTGTCTTCAAAATCAGCAACTTGACGACCATAGCATCCCTCCTGGCGTTCCCCATATCCACCCCCTCTTTCTTCCCTCTGGACAGGCTCCAGATGGGGCCTTCTTCTTCCTCCTTCCATGATTTCCACCTCATCTTCCTCCCTACGAATTTCCGAATTTGTACTTTTTCCTTCCCCTCTTGCCACTGAAGCCGCCATTTGATTTTGAATTTCTAACATCTTCTTCATCATGTCTCGGAGATCGGCGACTTGTCCTTCCATGGAGGAAATCCTTTCCTCCACCGTCGTTTTGATTTGATTCATCTCCCCTTCAAGCCTTTCCTCCAGAGCATCAACCTTTTTGGCCGCCATCACAATCCAGAGTTTGTAAAAGCACAAATTCTGGATTTGAAACTTGAAAAACAGCAATTCCCCTTCCTTCCGGGCAATTAATCACCGCTGAAATTTGCCGAAATCAGCCCTCCACCGGTCCCACGACTTGCTCTGATACTAATTTGATAGGAAACACTTGTAGATCTCAAGTATTTCCTATCAATCTTCGAAAAACAGTGAGAATCCTTCACAAAATCCACACAAAACCACAAAAACAGTCGATAATTTGTATTTTTTTGATGAAAGGAACACGGAAAATAACAAGATCACTTGATCCTCAATTCGAGAGGAGGATCGATCTCTCCCAAATCTCTAGACGTCGCTAGAGCCCAAAGAAAACCTAAATCTAAGAGATCTCAAATTTCAGCCAAATTCAAGATGCCCAACTCTAGGAAAACAAAGTATTTAATGCATACAAATCAAAAGGAATTCCCTAAACAGTCCCTACATTCAATTTCCCTTCTAATCTTACTCAAAATTCCTTCCTAAAATGCTCCCGCAATGCTAGCGGCTCGCGTGGCCTCTGCCCAGGCAGAAAATTTTTGGTGTTTCGCCCTTAAGCCGGTCCCGCCTGGACCGGCTGGTCCGGTCCAGTGGACCGGTCTAACACATAGATGCTTACTTTTCTAATGATTTGTATTGTTGGATCTGTCAATATTTATATTTGATAATTACAATTTTAAGAATATATCATTTTTTAACTCGTGTCTTCCTCTTTGGCTGTTTGGCAATAGGGAGTTTTTGGTTGATCTTATGGCTGCCCCTGGCACCCTTATTCCAGCCGATGTGCTTAGTATGAAGGATGCTTCGTTGATTTCCTATAATCCACTGCTGACTCAAAACATACTTAATAGGGCAATAGATAATTCAGGTGATGGTTTTCCAGCAGGTAAAAATAGATATTGTAACTTGGATGGAGATAATAATTTTGATAGAAGGGCAAGCTCTGAAAAATCAGTGTTACTACCATCTGTGCTGGGAGAATCATCAACAAGTACTGCAAGCAATTCAACTGGAAATAAAGAAAGTTTTTATTTACATGGATTTTCAAATCTATTGCTATCTTCTTTTAGTGAAGCTTCAAAGCAGGAAGATTATAAGGTTCATGAATTTGCTTTTATGAATGAAAAGCCTAAAGAACCGAGATCGGAAGATGCCTTGAACTCAAGAAGGCTTTTTGCTGAGCTTAATCCATTCCAGGCTCTTGGGGTTGGCAAACATTCTACAGTATTCGAACTTGATGATAATAAAACTAATGAATATCAGAGATCTAGAGAACCAGTTGCTTTAGGACCTGGAAGGCCACAGCATCAGTCACCCCTAGTTCGTAAAAATCATTCTCCATGCAATGACGTTTCAAACATGAAATATTTCAACTTTTCCGAGGGAATTCCAGGGAAAAATCTAGAATATAGAGATCTTAATTCATCACGTTATACATCCACCACAACTGGGGGCTCTCAGGCCAACCCTATTTCATGTTCTGGTATCTCATGCTCAGTCAGTTCTAATGATACTTTCAGAACTCCTGATTGCTCGTCTGGAGCTTTTAACTTGGGTTCTGGACAGAATGGTAAACTAGGGATTAGCAGTGTTGAACCTCCAGAGGATAAAGCACTTATCCCAGTTCAATTTAAAAAACATGGTTTGGCTTTGCATAACAATGTGATTCATGAGGCAAAGGAACGTGACAAAAATATCAATGCTAAGCGTGACAGAAGGTTTTTACATGATAAATTTATGGACAGAAATATAGCGTCAATGGATACAGTTCCATCAGCACCTAGTGCATATGATAGATTTATTGGTGGTGATAAGGGATTGCAGGATGCAGATCCATCATCATCTTTGTCTCCATCCAGATCAAGCAGGATTGATCCAATGCTTTATGATGTAGCTGAATGGGAAATTCCATGGGCAGATCTTGTAATTGGTGAAAGAATTGGATTAGGTAATTCCAGTAATCCTTTACTAAGTTTTATTATTTGTAAAATGTAGTGAGAACAAGTGACATTTTAGACATGCAGTTTTTTTTTGGAACCTCCATTCATATTTTTTAGATATGAGCTCAAGTTCCAAACACTTCAATAATCTATAGAAGTTCATTTTTTTTATCAAGTGAAGCAATTCCATTCTCAATTTTTTAAAGATGTGCGATTGCTTGGTGCCAGAGCCTGTCTAGCGACGGCTCCAATACCAGCCTCTACATGAAACTGGAACAAAAACAATTTCATCTAGTGAAGGAGTTAGCTTTTAACTTTATGCTTATTTTCAAAATTACATTATCTTAAGAAACATGATAGATAACGTTTTCCTTATGAACAGGTTCATATGGAGAAGTCTATCGTGCTGATTGGAATGACAAAGTGAGTATCATTTATAATTCAATTTCTTGTCTGATTATCCTTATAATGCATTGTTTCATGTTTTTTCTTTCTTGGTAGTTCATCATATTGTGAGTAAAAATGGTTTCAGATGAGCAAAGAGAAAAACCATTAATCAGTTTGTTTTTAACCTTTTAGCAATTATATACCTTAACACCCCACAATACCCCTTAACAATATTGTAAAGTGCCACCAAAATAAATATAATATTTTTCATCATTTTTAACATATGATACTTTTCATCACTAATATATATATATATATAACATAAAAAAATATTACATTTACTCAAAGTTCTGAAAACCAGACCGGAAGAAAGAGAGGTTCACGGTTCGACCGGTCGAACCGGATGACGTAATAAATAATAATATTATTAAAAAATTAATAAAATTGATAAAATAATGAAATATAATAACCATATAATTTCCTATAAATTATTCTTAATTTATATTACATATTTAGATTTAATTTATAAATATAAATTATTTAAAAACTTAAAACTCTCAATATAAAATTATAAATATAATTAAATGTTTTAATACAAAAATATTTTATTTTGTAATATAAAAATCTTTAGAGTTGAAAAACAGAAAAACTGAAACTTTACAAATTTTTTAATATAAGAATAATTCATTTGATAAAAAATAAAAATTATTAACTAAAAAAATAAAATAAACATTTTACAAAAAAATTAAAAAAATAAATATTATTCAAATCATAAAAATTAATTTTTATATTATAATTTTTACTTGAGCTGCTTAGAGAACAAAAAAAAAATCACATAAACTTCATAATATATATAATAAAAAATATTAAAAAATAAAAATTAAATATTAATATTAATGAATAAAAAATAAATATTATTAACTTAAAAGATAAATATTATTCCTATTATAAAAATGAATTAAAAAAATTTGTTAAAAAACTATGTTGTATAGTGTGTATAAGTGTATAATTATATATAAACTTAAAAGTGACTTTTTGCTTTGTATAGTTTAGTCCCACATCACTTGGAGGTGGTACTTTGTCTTGGTTATATACCTCTTTTCTTTCTCTCATGACATTAGCAATATCATGGAGAAAGAAGACATATGAGATGATTAAAGTAATTATTTGATTATGTCTTTAATATAAAATTTAAAGTTTTATATTAACATTTAGAAGAATTTAACATAAAAGAATTTATTTAATTATTATTAAAAAAATTTGAACCGGCCGGTTTTAAAAAACCCGGACCGGTTCACTGGTTGAACCGGCGGTTTTGGCCAAAATCGGCCGGTTTGAAGTGAAGGCGGTTTTAGGGTTGAACCGAACCGGCCATCAGACCGGTTCATGGTTGAAACGGTCGGGCCGGACCGGCCGGTCCGGTTTTTAAAGCATTGCATTTACTACATAAACATAAGCATCTAATAAATTCAATTACATTAAATAAATACTTACAGAGTCACTAATACAATCCCAAAATATTACACCACTGAATTATCTACATACCTCAGTTGCAGACTTACAAACAGAGCTAAACACTATTATATAAAATAAAATAAGTTACAAATTATTCTTCATCGACATTTTTCTTTCATTTTCATGTACCAATAGCCAGTATGAAAAGAAGTGGTGAACTATGAGGCTCAATAAGTTATGCAATTTAAATAGCAGTAAAAATTGCATAATTATAAAAAATCACCACATTGAAATCATAAATTAAATAAACTTGACATTGTGTATAAAACAACATAAAATCACATTTGACATTAACATTTACTTCATCTGAAGTCTATACTGAATATCAATTTTAATATTTTGAAGATTTGGCTAAACTTTTATAAGAATATTCAATGGAGCCCTTATAAACCTTGCTTTATCATCATTGAATTATATAAGATCCATTTTGCCTCTTTAGGGGTCTCCTTTACCCCATATGTTATGCAGGTATCGTGTATTTGGGGTCTCTTTTGTCTCATTTACAATGCAGTGTTATACGTGAGGATCCTTTTGCCCCAGCTGCAATCGTAAGTTGTACATCATTTTGTAACCAAACTTTACTAAATTGACATTCACTAAACTTCACATATTCATAGTTCATACTTGTATTGTTGCATGTTTTCATAATAATCTTTATGTTATCTATTTATGTAAAGAAATTGTGTATGCCATATATAAAGAATGAAACTTCTTTCCAAGATATTTCCAACTAATAAATTTTTTAAATAAAAATAATAACTTTTATTTGAAACTCTCATGATTCAAATATATAAGAGGTCATTCATACATGAAAATTTGGCTATGAACATCCTTTAGCAAAATAATTAACTTTAATACATATTTCCTTTTTAATTAATTTAATTACAAATATACATGTATAAAATTAACAACAATTGCCTTTTAAAATTTAATTTGCATTACTTATTTTTTTGACTGTCTCTTCTAATTTTACACCACACAATCTTTTCCTTTGATATATTCTCTCAAAACCTTCTTTCTACATATATCTGATTAATCCTCAATTCGTTCCTTTCCTTCAATTCTTTATTATTCCCCTGTAACTAGAATGTCTTCACTAAATTCCACTCTCAATTACAGCTGTAGAAATTAGTCGATCTTAGCAATATACTCAAACAATTCTTTGCAAATCTTACTACATTTAATTGCAAGTTTACTTACCTAAATTTGTATTATTACCTGATTTTCCATTTGCATTCAACACTTCCTCTGCCGAATATGGATACTTCCCTTAATGACAAACTCATTTCAACTTCAACCAATTTCCATTCATAAAAAAATATAAAAATTTCTGTTAAAAAATTTACTACATGCAGCCGAGCCCTTCTTCAACAATTCAACAAATTATTGTGCAGAATGCACTCTGCAGACTCCCATAATTCACTGTGCCGAACAGCTACAGGAATTTCTACAAATTCCTCTACAGTCCCGCAGGCACTGTACCGAACTCCCTTTTTTTTTTGCACTGTTCCGAACACTCCACAGTGGCTGCTTGCATGAATTCTGAACAAATGTTGGGATAAAGGAGTGGACCCTATGCTATAACTTCTCTACCCTCAAACATCTCAAAGGAAACATCTATTCATAACATTAATTTCCATAATAACATCGCGTAGAATTTTTGTTAATATTAATTTAACAGTACTTAACCTGTAAGTAAAAATTAAATTATTTTATTGTGAATTATAATAAAAAGTACTAAAAAATTTTAAAAGAAAGAACGGGTTGAATTTCTATTACTGAAATTTCTGGTTATTACGTTTACTTTGTTTGGTAGACAAGTGCAGCCAGTGTTCAAAAGCATAGAATTTTTATGTCGAGGCTGTGTTAAATGAGATTTGAAATTTGGTCATGCTGTCTACCCTTTTAAATGAACTACTCTCTGTTGTCTAATTGCTAAAAAAATGCAGTTTTCTCCCTCCTTTCCACACAAAAGGTCTCAACAAAACATGCAATTGAAGTGACTCTTAAAGCCTTTAAACATCTAAATATGGTGTTTAGCATAACATCTTATATATCAGAACCGAAATTATACTTTATACTTTATTTCATTGCTACCTTAGTTATTTTACACCCTTGGAGGGTTGAGTATGACGCGTGCATTCATTCTTTATATTTTGATGCTTTGTTATAAGGTTTTCTTTGATGATGACACCGGAAAAGATACAAGTTGTATTTGCTGGTTCACATTGTACAAACTAATCTCAATACCGTACTTGTGACACCCAAAAAAAAAAAGAACTCAAGAGTGTTGGGAAAGTAAATTACATAGCGAACCCAAACAAAAAAGAGAAAATGCAGCGAAAAGAAAGAACATCGGGATTTGACATGGAAAAACATAAAATTGGGAAAGAACCACATAGCCACACCACACCAAGAAATTCACTATGAAAATGGGGAGAGAAATGTGTACATATATCTTTCTCTCTCACTCTGTCCTTGTCTCTCTTCACTCTTGCACCGTTCTTACACACAAACAAAGAGAAACTCACTATAATCACCAAGGGACATAACCCTTCAAGAAAAACGAGAAAGAAAACTGCCCAACCCTGCCTCGCTGGGCCGCGACGCCAAGTTTGGAGGGTCTGCAATGCTCAACTCTCTGTCTCTAGTCTACTTGACAACGTCGGAATGCTGCGGTCTGGAGCGACGCATTGCTCCCTGGTTCTGCTGCAACGCCAGGGTTTGGAGTGCCGCAGCGCTATGTCTTCTTTCTGTCTCCAAGTAAACTATATAGCGCCGCAGCGCTAGAGTAAACAACACTGCAACGCTGTACAGTTGTATGAAAAAAAAATTAGTGCAAAGCACTCAAACCTAAGCAGGGGGGCCTCTTGTAACCCCCCGACGAGCTCAACCGATTGAATTGAGGTTCTTGGCAGCAGTACAACCCGATTGCTCAATACAATCAGATTTCACACAACTAACAATCTCCCACTTAGAAATTGATTGTGATCAATCATTCTCCCAATTTGTAGTACCAAACATAATACGTATAATGTTGCTCCCCTCCACTCTCATCATTTGTGAAGACAAACTGAAGCTACACATAACTTCAATTTATCAACTGCCACCATCTTCATCAATATGTTTACTAGATTTTTAGTCATGTGAATCTTCTCCAAAGATAACTGATCACTTTACAGATGTGATATGATATCAAAATTGAATGTGCTTCATCTTGACATGGAATGCAACATTCTTGGTGTTCGAATTAAATAAAATAAAAAGTGAAAAGAGAAAAAAGAGAAATAATCACAAGACGTCAGCATATCTTGGAACTGAGCACGCACGTCGTCAAGGGAATGACTATTATAAAATAATGAAGAATCGAAAAGAAAACTTATGCTCACCATTCGGACACTCATGTACGAACAACCCACAATACTCCCTAAACCCTAAACCCTCTCTGAATCGAGTCCGCCTCTACATCGAGCTGCGCAACTTAGTCCACATTTCCGATCGGCCCTGTCCTGCGCTCACACTGCCGCTCCTAAGCTCTCGCACGGCCGAATTCGCCAACCACGACTCTCCCCTTTGTGGCCTATTCCTCCACAACTGAATTATGACACCCATCCGATCTTCCGACCTCAGTCCCGCAAGCTCTCCCGTGCCCGACTCCTTCCCATCGGGCGTTGCCTACACAAACAGGGACCGACCCCTATTCCCGAGCTCCGGCACCGACCCTCTTTGCCTGTTCGTCTTGCTCGAGCAAACCCATGCCAAGCCTCCTTGTTCGTTTGAAATAGTAGGCAAGAGGGAAGAGAAGAAGGACAACTATATAATTATAAGCATAATAATTATAATTATAATAATTAAAAAGAAAACATAAAACATCACGATTGTCAATTGGAGAGTTGAAGACATATACCAGGGTCAATTATTCCCCCTAAGCCCTCGATCGTCGATTTTAATCTGATCGAGCGAATTTGAAAGGGCAAGTGCCCTCCCAATCTCTCCGCACTGGGAGGGGGCGTCGAAAGGTTACCGAAATTCCAAGGGAACACTGAATTGCAAAATTCTTTTAACTGTTACTGCAATTGCAAATTGGAGCATTGAAAGACCAATATCAGAGTTGATTCATCTCCTTAAGTGCTTGGCCATTAATTATTTTTTTAAAACTAAATCTTCTAATTAAATAATTAATTGATTAATCAATTAATTAATAAAATAGTTAATTAAAAAATCAAATTAAAAAAAATAAATTAATTAAATTAATTGAACAATAAATTTAAAATTCAATTAATTCAAAACAAAACAAAATGAATGAAATTAAAAAGTTTGTTAATTAAATTAAATTAATGGAGTAATTTTAAGATATACTTAAAATTTAAAATTTCAATTGATGAGCTGAGCAGTTAATTTAAATTAAAATTTAATTTAATTTCATTTAATTAATAAACTAATTAATTAAAGAAAATTAATTCAAAATTTAATAAATTGCATTAAAAATATAATATTGTTCGCTCTATACAAACCTAAGTACAACACACACCAACTGAAGTTCAAACTTTTAAAACTAAAGCACCAAACTCAAAATAAAGAAAACTCCAAAACTCTGAGCAAATCTCTCCAAAGCTCAGCTCTAGCTCCTTACAAGCTCTTGCTCTTGGCAAACTCAGCTCCTGACAAACTCCAACTCCTGCAACTGCCAGACCTGTACACCTGCAAAGAAGTAAACAAAAGTCAACGCAGGGCGAAAAACAAAACTAGCACTGGAAGAAGAAAACTAGTGCTGAAAAAAGAGAAAAACTAGTACTAAAACAAAACTAGTAAGAATAGCCAATATTGTAAGTAAAGTTGCTACTATAGGCAAAGCCAACATTGAAACAAAATAATAGTGCTGGTGTCGAGGAAGTGAAGTGTGCAAAAATACATAACTGCTACCATAACCCCACTAAGCTAAGCCCTATAGGTAACTGCTAATAGAAGTAGTAAATCTTACTGATAACCATTTCACTAAGTAAATCTACTAAGTGAAGCACTTAACACCTAAAATTAAAGCTAGACAACTTTTAATAGAGGTCGTAAGTCCGACTTCAGTTAATGCATTAGGAGAAGTCTCTAGGTAAAAATAACCTACCCCTAAATCCCATATACAAGAAATTTCTAAGTGAAGCAGTAAGTCCCACATACTAGGAAAACTTCAAAATGAACAACCATAAACCTAAACCAACAAGATACTTCCAAGGGAAGCCATAAAACTTGTTGTACGAGCAACTCTCAAGCAGAGTCATAAGTCCCAACCCAAACAAAAAAAATGTCGTAACCTATGTTGCACCGATATGGATATGGCGACATGGATACGACACAATACGGATACGGGACACGACAATTCTTAAAAATACAGGATACGGATACGGCGCGGATACAACATTATGATATATAAATCATACATTAAAAATAACAAATTAATCAAAGCATAATATTTGAAAAGACAAAAAATGAAAGCAACAATATTTGTTATCAAAATAAAAGTAAGCATTAAGTATTTAAATGTCTAGTACAATAACAAAAACAAAAACATAAATTGTCCATTAGATAAAGTTTTTAATTAAAGTAAGAAGGATCGACACAATTAATCCACATGAATTTGAAACATGAAATTTTTTAATAAAAAGTATATATATGTTGCGCCTATGCCGGGGGTCCAAGGGGGCGCTGCCCCCTGGCGGGGTTCGACCTGCCCGGTTAGGTTGCGGGGTCAAGGGGCAGCGCCCCTGCCCCCGGAACAAATTTTTATTGTAAGAGTTGCTTTAAAGTTTTCTCTACCTTCTCGGCACTGCTTGGTACCATTCGGTACCCCTCTGTACCGAATAGTACCGAGTGGTACCGAGCAGTACCGAGCGGTATCCGAGTGATATCGAGTTCCGGTACCGAGTAAACTGAGTTCTAGTATCGCTCGGTATCGAGCAGTACCGAGCGGTATCGAGTACCAAGCAGTACTGAGTTCTAGTATCGCTCGGTACCAAGCGGTACCGAGCAGTATTGAGCAATACCAAGTACTGAGCAGTTCCGAGTACCAAGCGATACGCGTGTCCGATCAAATTTAAATAATATTTTAATTGGACATGGCAAAGCCGTATCCGACACGTATCCGTGCCATATCGGAGGCATATCCGTATCCGACACGTGTCCGATACAGCATGCCTCATAAATAGGTGTATCCATGCAACATAGGTCGTAACATTTAAATTTACATATATCCACTTTAGTTTACTTAGGATCCCTGAGAGGAGGCAACTCATGACTGCTAATCAGATTCCTTGGACACTACAATCAATGATTGTTAGTATTGGTAGACTAAAACCTACTATATTCTCGGGATGGTGGGATCTTGATTAGGTCTACCTTCATCCCCCATAAATAAGATTAAAACACTTGCACATCTAAACATTAATTCATCATTAATTGAGATTCTCTTCTATGTGATAGAATAGGTAATTAATTATGAGGGTTTGCGCTCATAGGAAGAAGGACCCATGTCTTAATAAACCCTGATACCATCTTCAGGGAAAATCTGGTTAACTATAATCTGCCTTAAGGAGGATGGAATCCTATGGTTGTAAAGCGGGATTCATGCCTACACGCCGTTTTCTCTGAGTGGACATTGGGCTAGATGAATAGCGCTCATGTTGTTACTATGCAAGGTCTCATTCCTTTACCTTTTGTCTAGTTCTGTTAAGAAATTTTGCAACTGTATCATCTCTTTACTAGTCTCAATAATAGCAATATACTTAGCTTATGTGGTTGAGAGCACAACAATTTTCTTTTAATTTGGAAACCTAACTCATTGTAGTCTTTTTTAAAGTGAAGATATAACCAGTTGTACTTTTCCTACCATCAAGATCTCTAGCAAGATTATGTTAGGCCAGTTCACCCTGAACCGGCCCAGTCGGCCCAAAGGCTGGCTCAAGTTTTTAGGAGGCGGAACATGTCCACCTCCTTTACTCTTGCCCACCCACATGGTGGGCCCCAACTTGCCTAATAGATTTGAAATTCAAAAGGAGGGGGCAGCTAGGTCTTGGGAGGGAGATTAGATTAGGAAAGTGTTTGTATTAAGAGTAAGAGATGTTTAGGGAAGGGGGATGTTTTGATTTGTTCTCAATTAAGGTTTCTTGGTGACTTGGGCTCTAGACTCTCTTCTCTAGAGATTTGGGAGAGACGATCCTTCTCTCGAATTGAGGATCTCTTGTATCATGTTTTCCTTATTATTGGGCTTTGATTTTCCTACTGCAATATATTGTTTTGGGCTGTTTTCACCTAGATTTTGCGTTGTCCTCACTGTTTTTCATCAATTGGAGATAGGTTTGCTTGCGAACTCAAGTATTATCCTTAGGGTTACTTGCGAACTCAAGTATTTCCTATCACAAATTGGTATCAGTGCAAGCCTTGAGACCGGTGGAGGGCTGTTTTCAGCAAATTCCAGTAGCTATTTTTGGACCGGAAAAGAGGGAAGTTGTTGTTTTTGGAGACCCAAATTCAGATTTTGTAAATCTACAAACTCCTGATAGTGATGATGGCCAAGATGGTGGATGCTTTAGAAGAAAGGCTTGAAGAGGAGACGAATCAAATCAAGACAACGGTGGAGGAAAGGATTTCCTCCATGGAAGGAAAAGAAGCCGATATCTGGGATATGATGAAGAAAATGTTGGAAATTCACAACCAAACTGTAGCTTCCTTGGCAAAAGGTGTGGAAGGAAAAAACACGAATTCTAAAATCCGTTGGGAGGATAATGGGGTGGAAATCTTGGAATGAGAAAGAAGAAGACCCCATCTGGAGCCTGTCCAGAGGGAAGAAAGAGGATGTGGATATGGGGAATGCTAGGAGGGATACTATGGCTGTCGAGGTGCTGATTTCGAAGAAAGAAGGGGGAATTTTGAAGGGAGTTTGGGCTATGACAGGGCAATGGAAGACAAAGACGTGGGGAGGGCCTAACACTTGGGAGAGGGAAAGCTATGGAAGAATAAGAAGGAATGGTGGCGATCAGAAGGTTAGGAGGCTGAAGATGCCCATATTTGAAGGAGAGGATGCATATGGGTGGATTTATAAGGTGGAGAGATATTTAGTCGTCGTCAATGGCCTGACGGAGAAGGAGAAGCTGACAATGGTAGGCTTGTGCTTGGAAGGGAATGCTCTATTATGGTATCAGTTGAGAGACCAGAGGAGACCTATCAGGAACTGGAGGGAATTCAAGGACTACATAATAGAACGCTTCCAAATCGACCGGGGAGGAGATTTCTATGAGCAGCTATTTGCTCTGACGTAGGAGGGATCAGTAGCAGACTGTCGGGATTGATTTGAGCACCTAGCCAGTAGGGTGGAGCGATTATCAGACACGATATTGGAGAGAAATTTCATGAAGGGATTGAAGGCAGAGATCCGAGCAACAGTGAAGGTTATGATATCTCGTGACTTGGGGGAGGCCATGAAGTTGGCATAATTAGTTGAAAATCAGAGAAATATGAAGAGGGGAGTCAGGAGTACTAACACAAGGAGCACTTACAAGATGACGACCACCCATCTAGCACCTAAAGGTCCAATAGGAGGAAGTCGAGAGGCCACCAGTGAGAAGACAGTAGGAGGGAGTGGAGGAAATTTCAACTGGCTGACAAAGAAAGAAATGCAGGAGAAGAGGGCTATGAGGTTATGTTTCATGTGCGATGAGAAGTATACACCAGGGCATTAGTGTAAGGATCGAACTCTTCAGGTTCTCACCGTCTGTGATGACGAGGAAACTGAGAAGGGAGGTGAGAGGAGGAGATGAAGGATAAGCTGCATTTGGATCTGGCCGATGTTTTACTGAACTCGGTGGTAGGATTCACTACGAATCATACTATGAAGGTGAAGGGGGAGATAGAGGATAGGGAAGTGGTAGTGCTAATTGATAGTGGGGCTACTTACAATTTCATTTCCATTTAAGTCGTCGACCAATTAAGAGTGAGATTAGTGGATATTGATTGTTACAGGGTGATGATGGGAATGGGGAAGGTGGAGAAATGTTAGGGGATCTGCAAAGGAGTGCTATTGACTATCCAGGGGATTCAGTTGAGGGAAGATTTTTTGCCACTTGAGTTAGGGAGTACAGATGTTATCCTGGGGATGAAATGACTGTAGACTTTGGAAGACACCATGATGAATTATGGAGCACTCACGATGGAGTTGATGGTAGATGGAAGGAAGATGGTGATTAAGGGAGATGCAGGGCTATCCAAATCCATGATTTCTCTTAAAACTATGGTGAGAGATATACAGTTGGCAGGCGGAGCATATTTGGTGGAGCTGCACAGTTTGGAGGGAGCTAGAGTGGAAGAGGGTGGGGACATACCCCTGTCAATACAGCCATTGATTCAGTAGTTCCAAGAGGTGTTTCAACCACCTCAGGGATTGTCACCGTAGAGGGAGCAGGAGCACGCAATGATTTTGAAGGAGGGTGTGTCACCCATCAGCGTACGACCTTATCGCTACCCTCAGTTTTAGAAAGATGAAATTAAAATTTGATTAGAGAGATGCTGGAGGCAAGAATCATCAGACCCAACATCAATCCCTTCTCTAGTCCAGTTCTATTGGTGAATAAGAAAGACAACAACTAATGATTTTATATGGACTACAGGACGCTCAACAAGGAAATTGTACATGACAAGTTTCTTATACCAGTTATTGACGAGCTGTTAGATGAATTGAGTGGAACAGTGATCTTCAACAAGATAAATTTGAAATCAGGATACTATCAGATCTGAATGAAGGAGGATGTGCCCAAGACTGCCTTCAAAACTCTTGAGGGGTACTATGAGTTCCCGGTGATGCCTTTTGGCCTCTCCAATGATCTAGTTATTTTCCTGGCACTTATGAAGAAGGTTTTCATACCTTATCCAGACGATCTATAATGGTATTCTTCGATGAGATCCTAGTCTACCAAAGGACGGAAGAGGAGCACTGGATAATTTAAAAAGGGTATTAGAGGTGCCGCAGGAGCACCAATTGAGGGCCAACTTCAAGAAGTGCTTCTTCGTACAAGTTAGTGTAGAGTACTTGAGCCATGTGGTATCAAAAGAAGAGGTGGCGGCAAACCAGTCCAAAATTGAGGCACAATATTGAAATAGTCAGTGCCTAAAAATCTGAAGGAGCTGAGGGGATTCCTAGGACTGACAAGTTACTACAGAAGGTTTGTAAATGAATATAGCACCATAACATGGCCACTCACTGAGCAGTTGAAGAAGGACAAATTCCTATGGGGGAAGGCAGCCATATCAGCATTTAAGAGCTTGAAGAAGGCTATGACTACGGTGCCTGTTCTAGCTTTGCCAAATTTCACTCAGATCTTTATAGTGGAGACAGATGCGTTCGGGTACAGGTTGGGAGCAGTGCTTATGTAGAGTCATAGGCTCATTATCTATTTCAGCCAGTGTTGATTGCTAGAGCTAGGCTGAAGTTAGTCTATGAGAGAGAGTTAATGACCATCGTTTTGGCCATCCAGAAGTGGTGGCCCTACCTACTTGAGAGACATTTCATTGTAAGGACAGATCATCGGTGCTTGAAATGCCTATTGGAATAGAGGATGGTGATAGAGGAGCATCAGAGGTGGCTGTCCAAGTTGATGGGGTATGATTTTGAGATTCAGTACAGACCAACAGTGGAGAACAAAGCGACAAATGCCTTGTCCAGATGTATGGGGGAGCTGTAGATAGTGGCACTATATGTTCCTTTGATGCTTGATTGGGAGGCCATCAGAGAGAAAAGTGCTAGGAATGAGGATTTGAGAAAGATCAGTTCATATTTACTGAGGGAAGAGGGTAGCCACCAATGGTACTCATTGGAGGGGGGGCATACAACTTTATCATGGGAGGTTTGTGATGCTCCGGACTTCGATCTACATACCAAACTTACTCTAGGAGCTTCATGGGAGCGTGGTTAGGGGCCATTCAGGAAGAGAAATGGATAGATAATCATTTGATAATAATTCAAATAAAGATAATATTTTTTAGGAAGAATACGGACAATGGAGAACCTGGTCAAAATGTATCTTGATTCAAGAACATAATAATTTCCTTCTAAGGGAATTAACTGAGTGGATGCTGTTATATTTTCCAAGTGTTGATGTCACCTCCAACAAAATTTCAATTCTTTCACAAGTGTCTTCTCCATTCCACCTGCAAAACAAGAAAGGAGCAGCTAGCAGTGTCAAAAATGCACAACAAGAGGAAATAATACATTCAATTTAATGCCTTGTTGCTGTCCAAATAAAAAAACGGAAGACATTCTTTACTTTTCCATTGGAATCCTACAGAAACTAGCTATCCAGGTTACTGTCCAGACCCATTTCCGACACCTAACAGCAAGAAATGATTGCTGTAATTTCCAGCAACTTTTGGAACATCAAAACCAAGCTATTGTTGACCATCGGGGATGATATTGGGGTTGGATGATTGATTGTAGTAAGATCTTGGACTCCACTACAATCTTTTCCTTCTTTCCTTCTCCAAGTTATGGGAATCTACCCCAATACTGGGAAATCCTTCCAAAACCTTGATATAACCTGAAAATTAACTCTCCAAATGTCTCCTTCCTAATATAACGTTTGAGTATTTACAGGTAAACACCTATGAACTCCTAGACCATCTAAATACTAAAGTTCCTCTCCTAATTAAATAAAAGACAAAAGCTTACTAAGTAATTTTTTTAAACAGAAATGACCCTCATATCTGTAACTATGTTAGATGATGTGATATTTGCATCTTTGAATAGTCTTATGTTAATATATATTTATGTAATTACTCATTTGCGTTACATTATTTGTTGCTTTAAACCTTTTGTACTATTCTTTTTGGATGCATTAAAATCCCTTGTGAATCTTGGATATCTAGTGGACTGTTATTAAATTCATTGAATGCATGTTCCTTCATTTTCTTTTCCCAATTTGTGTTCTTTGCTAGAATATGCACCTAGAGATTTCTGAGGCGCCATTTGCATGATTCTACTAATATGTATATTTTTGGTGGACTACAGGAAGTAGCGGTTAAGAAGTTTCTCGATCAAGATTTTTATGGGGATGCCTTAGATGAGTTTCGAAGTGAAGTAGGTGAACTAATATCAGTTGATATAAATGATTGTAGCTTAAAAAATTATTTTATGCGGTTTTTACTACTTTTTTTTTAATTTTGTTTGCAATGACGTGTTTTGAGAAAAGGATCAAAATGATCCTCTACTCTTTGAGAGGGGCCAAAATGGCCCAATTATTTTGAGGGACCAATTTGGTCCTCAACTCTTAAAAATTACTAAAATACCCTTTTAAAAATTTTGTTTGCAATGACGGGTTTTCTTGATGTTGTTTATTTATTTTATTAGGTGCGGATAATGCGTAGGTTGCGTCATCCTAATGTTATTCTTTTTATGGGTGCCGTTACCCGACCTCCGAATCTCTCAATCGTCTCTGAGTTCCTTCCAAGGTAAGATTATTTCTCCTACTGACATCATCATATTGAGATTACTGTAACTGGGTGTAGTTAAGTTCCTTGATAATCACTATGCAGCTTTCATCTTGTTGGATGATGATATGCATATTTTGGGTCTGACAGTATATATTTTTTGGGTCCATCTTGAGGAAAATATTTCCATGCATGTTGAGTCATGGACATTTTTTCTCCCTTTAGTCTTCACAATTGAATTCCAAAATATTCTTTACCAAGTGGTTAAAAAAAAGGCCAATTTCTTTAATCTTGAAGTTCTTTTTAGTTGCTGCACCTCATATTTTTTTTCCTTTTAGTTGCCAGTTCGTCTTGCAGATTCCTACATGTTGACAGGCTCTGTTTTTATCCTTCGATGAATTTGCTGCAAAGGAAAGACAAACTCTGCTGAACAGGCTTTTTTCTTTGAATCCTGTTGCAATATATTATAAAAAATATTTCAAAGATTTTGCAGTTGTTTGAAAGTTCTGATAATTTGGTATTTTGTTGATAGCGTACAAATCTTTGTTTTTGTCTTTTTATCTTTATTATTGTTAATTTATCATTTTTTTTTTATTATATTCATTGGTCTTGATATCATTTGAATCCTCCATTTCAAGTATTTGTTTTTAATAGTTGCTGGCTTTGTTATCCCTTTCCTAATTTAATAATTAGTGCTATTTTTATTCTATTTTTGTCTTAAAATCAAAGTTATACCTGAGACATAAATCTAATATCTGCATTTGTTTTCCATTCAGAGGAAGCTTGTACAGGATTCTTCATCGTCCTAACTGTCAAATTGATGAGAAGAGGAGGATCAAAATGGCTCTTGATGTTGTATGGATGCTTTTTATTCTTCTCTCTCTTGCTTGCTCTTACACCCTTAACAAGTATTTGTTTCTCTTATCCTCTTATTTTCCATTTACAGGCAAAAGGAATGAATTGCTTGCATACTAGTGCCCCAACAATTGTTCATCGGGATCTCAAATCACCAAATCTTTTAGTAGACAAGAACTGGACTGTTAAGGTATGGGTGCTCAAGTCAGAAATGTCGATAAAGATTTGTTGCGAACTTTCTTTCATGGATTAGCGTTAGTCTAACCTTTTGTTTTGGATATAAGTGTTGTAGGGATGAGGTTGCTCAAGAGGATGAGTGGCTTCACTCTTAGAGATACAATGTGAAATAAGTATATATGTGAAAACGTTAGAGTAACTCCAGTGACATATAAGATTAGAGAGAATAACTTTACATGATTTGGTCACATAAAATATCAGCCTTCTGATGACTCGATTAGAAGAGTAGATATATTAAATTTAGCCTATGTTAAGAAAGGTAGAGTTAGACCTAAAAAAATCTTGATTACAAAAATATTAGAAATGACCTTTCTTTAGTAGATTTAAATAAAAATTTGACTCTTAATATGACAGTGAATAAAAATGATTCATATAGTCGGTTGCACGTAGTGGGATAAATGCTTGATGTTGTTGTTTTGGCCTTCCCATAAACTAATCCATTGGTTCTTTTCTGTTGGTTTTTAATTACGGTGATTCACTTATATGGGAAATAAATTAAGTGTCGTTTACTTGTGAACAAGTAAAAAAATTTGGATCATTCTAATATTATATTTGTCAAGATTGGCTTTAAACTGCCTAATCCTAAGATAAATATAGTTATAGTAAATTAATCAATGCATGCATGTTGCTTTTGAATATGAACTAGCCAATACCTTGTGCAAATACTACAACAACAACATGAAGCCTTTATGAAAGCATAAATATCATATAAAAAGTGATTAGAAGGGTTAAATCAATAACTTTTATTGCAAAAGAAAAGTGATGTAAATATAAATAAATGGGTACTTTAAAAATCAGTCAACTTTATTTTACTTTATAATTTGGCCATGAGTCAAATCATAACTTATTACCTTTTAATTTATCACTTGTATTTTATGTAACTTAACTTTATCACCGTATTATTGGTAATTTTCATGAGCAATTATCGAAATGTCATGAAAATTGAAAATATAATATTTTCTTTTTTTCTTTTTAATATCATCATCCAAATTGTAAAGTAAAATAAGGTTTAAATTTCAAGAACTTAAACCTAGGTAAAATCACTTATACACTAGTATAAAATCACCTGCCCTAGATGCTTTTCCTTGAGTTTTTTTGTGCAGAATAATCAAAGCCTCAATAGTGATTGTAGATGTCACATCATCAACTCTTATTCATCTGGATGACCTTTGGTCAACATCTTGTGTGCAAATCAGTCAAACTTCTTTCGACATAGGAATCTGAAGGTTTTAAAAGTCTTAGCATTCTCCTTTGATTGGAGTCTGAAAATTCAGAGTACAAAGGATGCCACAAAATTGCAAATATTATAGGGAGTACCTGAAATATAAAGAGAAACATTCTAGGGAATCATTGACTAATAGTATTGAAGAATTTTTACAGAAAGAAGTACTTTGAAGTAAATTTTAAAAAATTTTATGAGACATTCTCTACCAAATATTTCATCTAATTTCGATGAGTAGATAAATCACGAAGTTTAGAAGTTTAGAAATAAAAAGGGCAGATATTATAGGACTGTTTATGAAATTTTAACCTTATCAAACAACTATATTTTCGTATGAAAATTCAGGGCAGTCAGAAAAGTTGTTATTTATGTTCATAAAAAATTTCAAAATTTTTAAATAAATGCCTACAACAACAACATCAAGCCTTTATCCCATTATGTGGGGTCAGCTACATGAATCTTTTTTCTCCATTGTGTCATGTTAAGAGTCAAATTCTCATTTAAATCTAAAAAAGAAAGGTCATTTATAATATTTTCTAACCAAGTCTTTGTAGATCTATCTTCATCTTTCTTAACATAAGCCGAATCTAATATATCTACTTTCTTAATATTTCGTTACCGTGTCATAGGAAGGCCTCAGTTTTATGTGACCAAATCATCTAAAGGCGACTCTCTCTAAAAAGAATGCAATTTCGGCATAGATGGATAGATCACAAAAATTCATTGAAGGAAAAAAAGATTGAAATTTTGGCATCATAATATTAAAAAAAAAATGGAAAAAAAGATAATATCACAAAAGTAATTAATATATTCTTTTTGTAGAAACACAGTCATATAGATCATTCAACTCAAAATTATGAGTATACATACAAAATCAAGTAAGATTTTTTTTGAAAATAAACAAAACAGAGTGATGAATAAAAATACAGGCATTTTTTTGAGGAATATTCCTTGTCGATATCTCAACATTGTTGCATCGAGAAAGATCACTCATAATTGGAACTGGTTGTGGGTAATGATCAACTCTTTTTAGAAAGAAATCACTAGAATTCTGATAAAGCAAATGCAAATTTTATGTTTTACTCACAACTTCGCTTGTTGGTGCTCTTGGTAGAAAAGCACTGGAGACTGCAAGGGGGAATGCAATCCGCCCATACAAGGTAGTGGTTAACCTCTAAGAGATGGAATCATAACCTATAAAAAGATAATTAGGTGTGAGATTTCCCGTCACCCATGGGCGTGGTTATAGTTTTTTTTTTTGGAAAAAGGGTAAAGATGAGTTACATTTTTCTTTGAAAATTCTGAGAAAATTTTGGATTTTCTTGCATTTTTTTTTGCTGTTAAAACCATATAGTTAATGATAAAAATATTTTTAATTTTTTCTTAAGAAAATGGACTATTATTATAGCAGCTCGCACGAGTGTATGGACCCAACTGCACACGCATCTACGTGCATGCTAGTGGTGGTAGCGGATCGACTGGCCAACATGATCCATCCTAATTCAATTTTAGGCTCAATTATGCTTATTCTGCCATTTTTTGATGTTTTGATCTCAATTTTGACTTTTTTTTTGGAACCTGAAGATGCCTCTTAAATCAAACTAATTTGGAGTATTCAAGACAACATTTTTTAACAATATTTTGCTCCAATCGATGTGTTGACTTCAACATAAGTTGAAATTATAATTTTGGAGAATTTATTTGGTTTGCAGCCCCAAGTGAAGGTCCATGTTGATGTTCAGGGAATGGCCGTGTCTTGTAATTTTTCCAAAATTGTACTTTCTTGCTAATGGATTTTTTCAAATAAATATATATTTTCGATGGTTTTCATATGAAATTAAGGGGACAAATGATTTATCTCAAAAAAGTTCACTTGATTGACACAAATCTTGATGCGCTATTTGAATTGAAAATATAATTAAATTTAGAATTATTTGAATTTGATTTCGGCAAACTTATAGTCAAACTGAGCATATTGACAAGATGAACCTAACGACATCAAAAGTGATCTGATTCGAGTCCATTTGACCCTAAATCAAGCATTTGAAGTTGAAATTTTTGAGCATTGATTGAAAGATCAAATGATGTCCAAATTTTGCATGCTTATAGTTAAATCAAGTGATTCCATTAGACAAATCTAATAAGCCTAAGTTCACTAAATTCTAAGGTTATTAAGACACTTAAATGCTGCATGAACAATTATGATTTAAGGAGTCAATATGAGCTATCCAATGGAATGTTATGAAAATGTGGTCGAAAATACCAAAATGCTACTCTCAAAATATTGTAAATAGGCTTTTATTCTACAAATAGAGAGGACCTCGACTAGATCTTGGAGATCTAAAAAACTTCTACTTGGTGTTTGACATTTGATGATCCCTACTATTGTCTGACTACCTTTTTTATGTTCGCCATCATCTTATACGACCATCACCATCTGAATATCATCTTACATCCACTATCATTGTTAGCATTGAATCAATATACAGCTAAAATCCCTTATTGGTGTTTGCTATAAAGATAGTAAGGACAAGTTAATAAAAAAAAACTCCTACTCCATTTAAAACAAAATTCATATGAGCAACTATGCTCACACCTAACACCTAACCATCTTTACCTAAAAAGACAACTTAAATTGGTCAATTCAAAATTCAGTGACTCGTAAGCTTTTTATATATATATATATATATATATATATCCAGGCTACTTTTCTCGTCGTCAACTCCTGATTGACATCTCCTGAAAACAGAAGGGCAATATGGTTAACTAAAAATTTGGCTTGCAACTAACCCATGATTGAATTTCCCTAAACAGAAGGGCAAAATGGTCTGACTAAAAAGTTGCCATCCTACTTTATGTTTATAATAAAGATTATTCCTTCATTGGCCATTTGTTGAAAATGGACAACTATCCCTGAGTGAGTTATTAACATTACCAGAAAGCTTTCCGATTCCACTACTTTCATTTCTGTTTTGTTGGTTGTTTTTTTATCCCAATTCTAGCATAATCATTTTTCAAGCATTTGTTAATGAGAGATTAATTAATTGTATGTAGGTGCATGTTTATATCACCGTTACCATATTTGCATAGCAGTGTGAATCAGTATGTGTATTTTTGCTACTCATATATTTTTGGGGTAACCATGGCGAAATTTTGTGAGATGCGGTTTACCGGGGTCATAGCAACCTTTACCTTTATGCTTTTTCATCTCTCTTTTAAATGGTATTGGTTTTGCATAACAAATAATTAAATGAGAACTTGAAGGTTTTGCTTGAAACTTATTTCGACAACTGTGTTTTTGTTCCTGTTTTTCTACTTCTATTGCTCTGTTTGTTTGTGGTTGTTTTCTGATCCAACTCGGTGCAGGTTTGTGATTTTGGTCTCTCCCGGCTGAAGCATAATACATTTTTGTCTTCCAAATCTACTGCTGG
Organism: Dendrobium huoshanense; assembly: GCA_016618105.1. NCBI lineage: Eukaryota > Viridiplantae > Streptophyta > Magnoliopsida > Asparagales > Orchidaceae > Dendrobium > Dendrobium huoshanense. The sequence continues at coordinate 53,875,975 of CM028357.1, read as the reverse complement.
AACAGTGAGTACCCTTACAAACTGCAAATTCTTTGTTCATTGTTATGAAGGCTTCCAGTACAGGTAAGCTAGGCGATCATTGTTAAATTTTAATTATCCGCTATGTAATAACAGTTTTTTCTTTTCCTGTCAGCCGGAGTGGATGGCACCAGAGGTCCTACGTAATGAACCATCCAATGAAAAGTACGTTCAGCTTCCTAAATTCTGATTCTTGTAGTTGCCTGTTTCTTGCTTGAATACGAAGCACTATTCTGCCTATTTTTTGTTATAAATTATCTATTAATATGCATAAATGTTTTATTTGTTAAACCTATCCAGATTTGTGAAGTATATGCTTTTTGATGATTAAGAGCGAAGGGTGGATTTTTTTTTTTACGTAGTTAGAAAATAGCTTCAAGTGGATGAGTGGCTTTACTCTTAGAGATAGGATATGAAATGAGCATATACGTGAAAAGGTTGGAGTAGCTCCAGTGGAAGATAAGATTAGAGAGTCACCTTAAATGGTTTGATCACATTAAATGGAGGCCTTCTGATGACCCGGTTAGGAAAGTTGAGATATTAGATTTGACTTATGTTAAGAAATGTAAAAGTAGGCCTAAAAAGACTTGGTTAGAAAATATTAGAAATGATCTTTCTTTATTAGATTTAAACGAGAATTTGACTTTTAATAAGACAATGGAGAAAAAGGATTCATGTAGCTGACCCCACATAGTGGGACAAAGGCTTGATATTGTTGTTGTTGTAGTAGTTAGAAAATAGCTTCAAGGGTAGTGTTATTTTGTGTGAGTCCATAAAATCTTAAAAGTTTAGTAGACGCATAGAGCCTTTTCTTTTAAAATGAGCAATTAGGAGGTAGTATAAAATACTTAGAAATCAAAATTGCTTGCTGGAAAAATAATCTTTGCAGGTACCAACTTTAATTTGGAAAAGCGTGAAAAGTGATGGGCTGTACTAAGGGTTGGCAATGCTATATTATTTCATCATTATCATCATTCTTATTCTAATTATTTGGGATTTGCATCATGAATACTTATTTTTTCATTTAGTTTTATTGAGTGATGTTTGTGATACTAAATCTATTAATTACAAATTATTTTGAATAACTATCCATGTAATTTAAGGTTTATCATTTTTTCCTTCTTTTTCCCTTGACATTAATTTTATCAAAACTTGCCTAACAGATTTATTTTTTATCCTTCATTGAGCATGTCTAGATTATAAGGCCTATTTTTTGTTATCTTTTCTTTAATAAATGTCACTCTATCCTTTTCTCCAAAACACATTCATTAAGTTATCCATGCCAATTTTGCAAAACATTCATTTTATCATTCTCATTTATGCCACATTCAACTTAGATATCAACAAATTTTTTATAGCCCACCATTAGGATCCATACACGATCCTTGCTTAATTGCAGCATTATGAAATTTATATTTAAGTCTCTGTAAAGTTCTCTTATCATACAAAACTCTTGATGCAATTCTCCATTTTAATTATCCATCATTAACTCTTGAAGTTATATATTCATTTATTTTTTATTGAAAAAAGAAACAAAATGGTTCCTTGACTCTTTAGGAATGACTAAAATAGTCACCAACTATATTAAAGTATCATTTTGATCTCTCAAGTTTTTAAAAAGGAATCAAAATAATCCCATTATGAGACTATTAGAGAAATGATTATTTGATTTGTGAAGGAATAAACATAAAATTTATTTGAAATAACGTACATTTACTTTTATTCGGGCTTGTTTACTAGCTTTGCTTTCTTTGCCTTATGGATTCCAAGTTTTAAAGAAGTATTGGAACATTTGGAACTCATCCCAAGTTATAGAAAAAGAAGAGATATAATCATAATTCATTGAGATTGCATTTGTATCTAATATTAAAGCACAAATGAGAATATTAAATTCTTCGATGTACTCAAGATTCTTGGAATTAATGAATATACACATGCTATTGGAACACAAATAAGCATAATAAACTTCCCATCTATTCATGATTCTTGAGAAATAACATCACTTACTAATTATTAATGCAAGCATCTTGTATGTCTTTGATAATGAATGATGCATTCAACACATAATTTGTTAAAATATAAGTGGATCATCATATATCACTATTTTTTATTGCCATTGAAACTAAAAAGAAAAATTGACTAAGACACAAGACATTCTATACTTATCAAATAATTTCATCACTAGATATTAGTACTTAGAAATTTTTTCAAAGAACACGTATACACTATTTTTTGAACAAAAAATATTGTAAACTTCATGTATATCTCTAATGGCAAGCTATGCATTCAATACAAAATACTAAAATGTAAGAGAGAACATTAAAAACTCCATCTATTTCATGTATATTTCAAGAAACCTTCATAGGCTCATTGATTCCTCCTTTCTTGATCTCAAGAAAAGAGAGATCCCAAATTTCATTTACTCAATCTGATTGAACGGAAAATTAAGTATTAGAGAATCCAAAATATCATCTCAGAACAAGTACTATATATCAAAAATGAAGGAGATATAGCAGCAGTTTAAATAGGGTTCATTGCTCGTGGGGAGGTCCACGTTTACATCCAGGAAGTGGTCACTCGTGATTACCCGGAAATCGTAATTTTGCATTGGAACACTTTGAAATGCTCTGACATGTATTTTCGGACTCTGCAAGCTTTGATGCCCAAAAATAGGGGGGCAACTGATGCATCATCAACAAATTATCTTGATCGGGCACAAATCTCGAGGCAAAGTTGAATCATAAACTTCTGAAATAATTTCGGGACCATCCAAACTCCAATTTTAGCTAACTTATAGTCAAAATGAACATCTCGAAAAGACGAACCAAAGACACCAAATTCGATCCAATCGGAGCCCAAATGAGTTCAAATTAAGGTCCCAAAGCACATTTGGAAGCTTCAAAGCATAAGTTGGATAACCAAATGATTTCAAAATGTGACATGCTTATAGTCGAATTGAGCGGCTTGATGAGACGAATCAACGAGCCCAAGATCGCCAAATTTTGACATCATTAAGACATTAAAATGCATGATAAATAGTCTATAATCAAGGGAATCAATATCGACCATCAATTCAAAACACTCCCAACCTACCCTTGATCTTCTCACTATTTACTAGCCATGTCATTTTAAAAAAACTATAAATAAACTGTGGGCTCCGAAAATTCGGCCCCGGCCTCCGCTCGCTGCACTTTTCTTTTTTTTTTTTTCGGCGAGGGAGTTTTAACGGATATGTTCCGGGGTAAATTTTGGAAGGCAGATGGATTTGTAGATAAGACACTACCCAGAGATTTCGCCCTCATTTTGGGAGGACTTTATGATCTGAGTTCTGGTTTCCTATAAGCGCAAGCCCCTATAGTTAATTACCCCTTCCGATCACGAGAGAGAACTTTCGATTAAGGCTAGTCGTCAATCAGATACGTAGAGAATGGCATATAGTAGCAGCAATGAGTTTGGGTATTGGTAGGAATTGGATTTGAAAATTGGGTTTGGATTTGAGAATTTGGAAAGATTGGATATTTGGATATAGTTGATATTTAAAATAGAAATGGCACCATCTTGAACTTAAAGCGGATGGTGGGGGAATGAGTGATAGACCCGATCAAGATCCCATGGTTCCGTCGTCCCGGGCCATCGTGGTCCCTGGTCTACTTAGTCAGAGGAGGTAGTCGACCCAACCTGACAGAAGGATCCTTGTCGGCAGCCATGGGTTGCTTCGTCCAAGGGGACCTTGTAGACTGAGGTTGAATGTTTGTCTAAGGGAACAAATTTGAATCCACCTTAGCTAACAGAGGGCTTTGTGCCCTTTCGATCATATCCTATTGATTCATATATCAAGGATTTAACGCCATTAAGGAGCGTATTGGCTCTGGCCATAACCGCTATCTATGGTGCCATTTGGCGGCAAAACCACTCGGTTCAGAGGGCCCCGGGTCATATTCGTTTACCTACAGTGCCATTTGGTGGCGAAACTGCCGGTTAAAGGACACGTATCACGTCCTTACTAGCAAGAGATTGTTTGAGAATGGATCCTAGTGATATTTTCGACTAGACATTTGGCTCTTTGTGAGCTAGAGTAAATTTCAATTTGTCCGCCTCTGCAAACTGTTGCGGAGGACGGATGGATTTTGCTTTAAGTGCGTTGATGGATTTATTTCAATTTTAAATATTTTTGGGATTTTGAATATTTTTTGGGATTTTGGTTTTTATGGTGTTTTGGATTTTTTGTTTTTGTTTTTGTGGATATTTGGGTGGAGCTTTGGAATATTTGGGAACCCCTCTAGTTGAGATATGCATTCAACACGGCCATCATCGGGGTGTTTGGGGTCATTTCCATTTAAGGCTTGAACCTTGTCGACTCTGTCTAGCTGTCGACAGAGGATCGGGTTTTGTATGCTTTATGCCCTTGATAGTAAATTCTTATTGTTATAGGCCTTGAAGGCCTAATATGAATGTATTAAGACAAATATGACGGTCCCCACAACCGTATATTTGTTTATTGGTTCGAACCCTGTCGACTTCTATTGACCCGTATAGAAGGATCAGTTTCAAACCTGAATTCACTTGTCAACCCGCGCAGCATCCCTAGACGTCACGTGTGTACCAATAACACGCTCGCCGGGGCCCATGCGGGTTGAGAATATATTTCCTTCTTTAGTGTACCTATGTGTATACAATTTATAGTGCACGTATAGGGGGTATTTTTGGAATATTTATAGACGCCTTCTGTCTGCTTGTACGGATGTTGCAGATCCGGTGGCGTAGCAGCTTCTGGATAGAATTGTTCGCTGCTTCGTACAGGTAGACTGTCGTGCACTACTTGTTTTTTTCTACATGTGGATTGTAGTGCACTAACGAATCTCCTATTTTAGATCGTAGGAGCTTGTACTTGTCGTATTCTCCATGCATTTTTTTGTGGTCATTGGTCTTTTCAGTGCATCCGCTATTGCTGCATGTAGGTAGGTAGATTTCTTCCTTCACAGACTGAAATTGACTTCAGGATACTGCATTTACTGAAGTCTTTATGTATATACCCAGAGATAGCACGTTGTACATACATCTATATCCGTAGAGAGATTGTATGTATTGCAGATCATTTGAGTTCATTTGTATGTTAGTAAAAGACTTCATTGTTTGGAAGGACTATCATGTTTTCTTGTGGAATTAATATGAAGACTACCGTTAATTTCAGTATTCATTGCTTGAAGGTTTGGATGCATTTGTTTGTGTCTTGATGTTGATTGTAGAACATTGTTGCATTCTCTAATTGATCTTTGCTTGTGGGTAGATCATATGTCCTTAATCCTTATTGATGGTTGCTTGCAAATCAAATGATGATTGAATTCTTGATTATAAATGTTTCTATTCATTATAGCCCTTTTAAAGTTGCTCACTAACATGTTACATCCCTTGTGCATGATCGTAGGTGAATACTTTGGCATTAGTTACAAGCAAACCGTGAATCATCATATTCATCAAGAGCGTTTCTAGTGAATCAATATATTCACTACAAGTAGATTAGGGATGAACTAGCTCCGATATTATGAATAAATTGGTATGGTCCAAAAGCTTATATTATGAGTTTACAATCAAACCAAGTTCCTTAGTCTTCTTGTCACTTGTAAACAAATGATATTTACAAGTTCTTTATTTTTAAAAGCAATTTGTAATTTGATTGCAATCTCATTTAATTCTCATTTTTATGTTGTTATCTTGTAGTTCAATTATGTTCAATATGAGTTCAAGTTGAGTTCAATTTCATCCCTTATTCTTGTCAGCTTCGGTCCACATTTAAGTTCACTTCAGTTCGAGTCCAGATAAAGTCCTCCATATGTTCCAACTTGCTTGAGTTCAAATGTTCAAGATCATGTTCAAGTATTTTTTTGTTCTTATCATTTGATTTTCAAATCAAATGTAAGTTCAAATCTTATATTTTTTCAATTTTATTTTAATTAAGTTCAAAATTAGTCATTTGTATTTTGTCCACAAGTTCAAGTCCAAGCACAAGTCCAAGTACAAGTTTCAGTCCGAGTTCAAGTTCAATATGTCCAAATTCTGTCCAAGTCCTTGAATCTTCAGTCAAAATTTTGGCAGCCTCCCGGCGTCTCCCCTGTTTAGGGGAAAAACCAAGAGGCAACCTGTCACGACCCGACCCGAGACGAGACGGATCCCGTTCGCACCGGGCCGCGACAGAAAAACTAACCAGGATCTGGCTTTGGAATTTGGTTCGGAACTGAATCTTCCAAATAATTTAACTCAAACAAACACACACAGAGCTACTAAAAACATCAAATGCAGCGGAACAATAGATTTATCTTTTTCTTTTCCTCAAAACAATCATCTACAAATACAGTACATGGCTTTTAGACAGAAAGAAAGACAGAACAGAAAAGCCATGACTGTACAAAAATCAAAAGGTACAAAACAATACCTATACTGATCCGACTCTGAAATCTATTCCTGGACTTCCTTCCCTTTCCCCAGAACCTGAAAACCACCAGAAAACAAGAGTGAGCTCAACAGCTCAGCAAATCAACAAACCTCCAATCAAAATTTTCAGAATCTCAAAACCAACACATCAGACAAATCCGTACAGAAATCAGAACAGAATCGGACAGTTACCAAATCAGACAGATAAGAACGGAACATATCAAATCAAACAGAACTGTACGGAAATAGAAGTCGTATCAAATCAGAAACAGAACAGATCAGACATATCAGATCAACAGAATCAGAATCGTATCGAAATCAAAAATTCAGATCATAAGTCAGAATTGTACAGAAATCAGATTATACAGATCATAATCAGATTCATATCGTACAGAAATCAGAATCAAATTCGCTTACAGAACAGATACGAAAATCAGAATCATATCAAATCAGATATCAGATATTATTTAATTCATAACTAAATGCCCTGACACTGACGGAATCTCTACGGATTCCGGCCCCTTATGCCTCCCTTCCCAGACACTGACTGAATCTCATAGGATCCAGGCCCCTTATGCCTCCCTTTGTGCTCACGGCACCAGAACAGATGTGCTTATAGCACCAGAACAGAATTCATCGGATCCGGAACAGAACAGATATCAGATTTCAGATTTGAGCTCATTTCAGATTTCCCAGACACTAACTGAATCTCATAGGATCCAGGCCCCTTATAACTCCCTTTTTATAACATATACAGATAGCATATTAATTCAGAAGAAATCCGGACAAATCAGAAATCAGACAAAAATCGGGCAGCACAACGGCAGTATACAGAATTTACACAATTTTTCCTGAAAATAACAATTTACCAAATTTGCATAGAATATAGATAACAACATTTCAGAACATTTATTCTACTGCACAGATAATTTTCAATTTCACAGAAAAATCCAGTCGACTAAAAACACAGTCGAATCAAAAATACCCGGACAAAAATCTTCAGAAAATAACCAAAATGTGCACACTCGGCACGTCCACAATATACAGAAAGTTACACGGTAAAAACTGAACCAATCAAAAGATACGGACGAAAATCACTAACGAAAATAAAATCCGGACAGAAAACATCGCCAAACACGACGGTTCTGAAAATTGAGAAAGGCGGAATGTGCCTTACCTTGCGTACAGCAATTTCTCGAACAGTCTCGTCGGACGAAAACAGCTCTGCGTCGTCCGAAAATCAACTTTTCCAAAAAGCTTTTCGACTTTCTCTCTCCTCAAAAGATATTTTCATTTTAATAAAATTTTTCTCTCTCTTCAAAACGACTGATTTCAGCTTTATCATACTCAGATCGGCCCGGCCGATCGCCATATCGTCCCGGGACGATCAGACCAATTTTGATCGTCCTGGATGGTTCCCAGGGCTATGTTCCGGCCGATATTTTGAACAGTGCCAATCGGCCTGGGCGATGCCTAGATCGGCCTGGACGATGCTTACAGAAAAACACCTGGAACAAATCTGGGCAAATTCTGGAGCAAATTCTCAACTGATCGTCCCAGGACGATCCCAGATCGTCCTGGACGATCCTGGAGCAGATTTTGATATTACACAACCTTCCCCTCGACGCTACGTGAGCGCTTCAGGTAGATGTCAAAATGACACCGCGGTCGCATTTGTATTTTTTTATCCCCGCCCGCTACGTGAGCGTTTAAGGGTTTTTAGGTTCATTTATTATAAGAAGAAAATAAAAGTTAGAAATAAGCACAGATTTCCCCCCTCTGCACCACGTGGGCGTTTGGGGGTACTTATATAAAAATAAAATAAAATAAAAACACTTTTTTTCCCCTTCGCCGCAAGCGCCGCACCGGTTTCCCGCCCTACAACGCTACTTGAACGCCTCGGGGGTTTGTCGCCTCGTTGCTAGCATTGAAGAGGGATCCTTATCTCGTCGTAATCATCGCACCGGTTTCCCGCCCTCAACGCTACGTGAGCGCCTTGGGGGTTTGCCGGCCCGTCGCAATCATCGAGAAAAGAACCATTTCTTCTTTTTTTTTTTTTGCTCTCTTTTTCTTCTTCTTTATTTTTTTGAGAAATCTCTCTTTTTTGAAACAAATCTCTTTTTTTTTTTGAAACAAACCTCTTTTTTTTGGCATCTTCTCTATTTTTTTTTTTTACAAAATATGTGCATGAACACTTAAATAAACACACATATGCAAGTACACATATATTCAACTTTGACCACAGAGATAACACAAATAACTAATAACATTAAATCAAGTTGACTATGACACAAATAGTTAAAAATATTAACCTAATCAACTATAGCATGAATGGCCAAATATATTTACTTAGATAACTTCAGCATAAATAATTAAAGACATTAACTTAGCTAACCACAACACTAATAGTTAGAGATATTAGCTCAAATAACTACAGGACTAATAGTTAAAGATATTTAATTAAATAACTATAATGCTAATAAAGGCATATGCATCTTCCAGCAATCTTCTATCCTTTTTAGACTCTTGTGAAGAGGAATGGAATGAAGACAAAATAGTGTGGAAAAACATGGACACTTCGGTTTGCTGGAGAAGAAATATAGAGGAGGTGTATAAGAGGTTGTCTTAGAGGCTAGTAAGAGTTGAGATTTGCCAAAGAAAATCAGCTGGACAAGTTGGAGGAAATATGGACGAACGGGTTTGTAAAAACAGGGATTTGGTGTGAGGGTGATCACCGATTGAGGGCTGGTTCTGCTGCAGGTCTTGGGCTTCCAACGATGCGCAAGGTAAGAGTTGGAGACTTCAGTTGGCGAGATGCGAATGAGGTTGCATAGAGAAGGATAAGGATCTCTGAGTAAGATCAGAGATTGAGATTGGAGGTCAGGTGCATGGGAGGATTGACGTCTGGCTCGACTAAGGAAACTACGGCCAGTTGAGGGTAACGGCTGCTGTTGAAGACGGGCTGAAGGGATCACAGAGAAGAGGCGGTTTTAGCTTTCAGGTGTGGAAGCAAGGAGTTAATGGGGTGGAGTTCTTAGAGAGGACTTAAGCTTGCCAATGTAATAGAGAGCCCAGAACCCTCATTTTCTTCTACTTTAACGAGAAGGCTGACCTTTCAATCGAGGTCATTGGCAGATTTTACAGGATTTCCGGGATTCTGCAGAGGATTTGAGCAGGTTTTCGACGGTGCCGAGGCTGGCATTCAATGTGATTTTGATTTTCGTTTGACTTGCTAGTTTAGGTTAAATTTATTGGCAGAGATAATAATAACATGCTATTATAAGCAATGTCATTAATTAAGCTGATGGTAACACGGCTATCAATAAATATGACTTCGATTTTTGTGCATTTCGACTTGAAATGCGTGTAATCATCTCGTTTAGCGTGTTGAATTTGTCGAACATAGACATTAGATAAATTGATAGTCTATTTAGGGTATTGACGATGTCCCGATTGCAATGACGTAGCCCGTTTTGCGATCGGAAGTTGTTTGGATGGCGACGAAGCTTAATTCCCTTGGAATGCCTATGTCTCGATTTGCGCGCAAAACCTCATTCGAATAAATTGGCACTGCATTCATAGTATTGACGGTGTTTCGGACCCAATGACGTAGTCCGTTTTGCAATCGGACATCGTTTGATCATCGTCGAGGCTAATCTCCCTCGAAATGAGTGCCTTTGCAACATATTTGAATCGCCTTTGAAATTTACGACGCCACCTCAAACGATCCAATTTATTCAAATAAAATATATATTCTTAATGCCAACAACGTTCTGGACGCAATGGCGCTGTTCGTTTGTCGATCGGACTTCATTTGAGTATCGTCGAGGCCTCGTTTCCCTTGTAATGCGTGTCTTTGGATCATATGCGAATTGCTTTTGAAATTTACAACGCTACCTTAAATGATCCAATTTAATCATATAAAATGTATATTCCTAATTTTGACAACGTTCCGGATGCAATGGAGCTGTCCGTTTGTCGTTCGGACTTCATGTCGTTTCCAATGAGGCTAATTTCCCTCGTAATGCGAGCCTTTGCATCATATTTGGATCGACTTTGAAATTTGCGACACCACATCAAACGATCCAATTTGATCAAATAAAATGTAGACTCTTAATGCCGACGATGTTCCGGACACAACGACGCCATTCGTTTGTCGATCGGACGTCGTTCGAGCATCTTCGAAGCCTCGTTTCCGTCGTAACGCATGCCTTTATAACATATTTGCATCACCTAGAAATTCACCACCATCTCGGATGATTCAAATTAATTAAATAAAATATATAACCTCAATGTCGACGATGTTTCGGACGTAATGGCGCTGCCCGTTTGTCGATCGGACGTCGTTCGAGCATCTTCGAGGCCTCGTTTCCATCATAACGCAGGCCTTCAAATCATATTTGCATCGCTTAGAAATTCACCACCACCTCAAATGATCCAAAATTCCAAATTTATTAAATAAAATGCATATTCTGAATTTCGGCGACGTTCCGAACACAATGGCGCTATCCGTTTGTCAATCGGATGTCATCCGAGCATCTTCGAGACCTCGTTTCCATCGTAATGCATGCCTTTATATCATATTTGAATTGCATAGAAATTCGCCACCATCTCAGACAATTCAAATTCATTAAATAAAATATATATTTTGAATGTAGACAATGTTCCGGACGCAATGACACTGTCCGTTTGTCGATCTGAAATCCTTTGGGCAACATCGAGGGCCAAATTCCTCAATATGCGTGTTATTACCTTGGGATCCATGTCACCATTACGATTGATCCCAATTAATCACAAAAGATGTATATTTTGAATGTCAAGGACGTTCCGGACGCAATGACATAGTCCGTTTCATGATCGGACGTCATCTAAGCGACGTCGAGGCCTGATTTCCTCGAAATACGCGTTATCTCGAAATTCATGTCACTCATTAGGATGATCCAAATTGAATAAATAAAATACAGTTTTTGAGTATTTGCAATATTCTGAACACAATAACAAAGTCCGTTTGTTGATCCGACATCATTTGATCAGCCTCGTGCTTTATTTTTGGGTGTCGGTCGCCGTTTTTGACCAATCTCACCCGATTCAATTACGAGAGGCCTCAACCTAGCAGAATTCGACGTCCTGATCGCAACGACACAATCTGTTTGGCAATCAGAGGTTTTTTGAACTTTCAAGTGACGCATGATGCCAAGGTGCGTAATGCTTTATTCGTCAATTGAGGTCCTTTCTCACGTGGTTTGAGATATAGGGGTCAACATAGACCCCCTATTTTTCACAAAAGAAAAAAGAAAAGAGAGAATGAGAAGGAAGATGAAGAAAAAAAGAAATCTAAGATCTCTCTTGCCACCAAGCTCCTCCTCGACTACTATCGGGCCACCAATCGTCGTCAGACTTCCGCTCGGCCACCGACTGTCGCCGGACTTCCGCCCAACCACCGATCAAAGTTTCACTTCCGCCCGGCCCCTGACCGACACCGGACTTCTGCTCGGCCATTGACCAACGTCGGACTTCCGCTTGGCCACCGATCGTTGCCAGACTTTCGCCCGGCCATCGACCGTCGCCGGACTTCCGCCCAGCCATCTACCAACATCGGACTTTCACCCGACCACCTACTGATGTCGGACTTCAGCCTGGCCACTAACTGACATCGAACTTCCACCTAACTCTCTGTACTATTTTAATTTTACCGTCTTCGATTTACAGGACGGATTAAGCTTTGCAATTCATCCAAATACTAGTGGAACCATTTGAACTGGGCTAGGCCTCGTGATTTTTTTCCCTTTTTTGGAGTTTCCATGTTAAAAATATTGGTATTTTATCTTTTCAAATTTTGTACTGGATATTCGTGGAACGCTAAGATGAAAAACACCCTCACTCTACTGCTGCGTATATTCTAGCACGCAACAACAATAATCCTTAGTTTTCTTAGATTTTTGTGAAAGCAAAATAAACGAGAAGAAAATCCAACCGATTTTTTTTTTAAACTTATTATTAAAACAAGATCATAATATATTTGTCAACATTCCTTAAGATTAAAGTTAATGAGGTTAATAATCATTCCAAGAGAACTTTTCTTCTTTCTCTACTCTCTTTTGCTCAAAAATAAGAAGAAAAAGAGTGCAGCCACTTAAGGAAGAGGAAGCCATTTGATGCTATAAGAGAGGAAAAGTTTAGAGATAACACCTCTCTCATTTTTCAACAAAAAATTGCAAGCAAGGGAGCTTTCTTCTCTTGTTTTTGTCTCCATCCAGCATGAACAAAAACACTTCTCTCCTTGGCTCAAACGAAAAATGAAACCCATGCCCAAGCAGCTGCCCTCTTCGTTTCCTTGCTGGTTGGAATGAAAAAAAAAAAAACTCACAGCCCTCTTTACCCCTTGTAAAACCTAATAACTGTATAGGAAATGAAAGACCATCAAGCCCCTCATCCAAACGATTCCAAAGGCTCAAATTAATTGCTTGATTTGAGAGTTATTGAGGGCCGAAATTTGAAATAATTTTAAATCTTGTTTAGATTTAATTTAAATGAATTTGAGTAGATTTATTTTTATCTTTTTTCTTATTATACAAATATATTTTTTTAGAATTTATTCTTCTATATTTAGTTTTTTATTTTATGTTTTAATTTTGTAGATTTTATTTATCATACATGTTTATTTTAATTTATATATTTTATGTTTTAATTTTGTAGATTTTATTTATTATACATGTTTATTTTAAGTTATATATATATATATATATATATATATATATATATATATATATATATATATATATATATATATATATGTGTGTGTGTGTGTGTGTGTGTGTGTGTGTGTGTATGTTTAATGAACATTCCTTTAGATTTTAAGTTTATTATTATTAGTAAAGTTATCAAAAATAAAATAAAATTATCTCTCTTCGACACACATCAATTGGTGTTCGATTTGGTCAGCAATTGGTTATTTCTTTGGACAACCAACTAGAAAGTGAAGCTCGCTACTCAGAAAAAAAATTAGATGATGTTGCTCATGTTGTGTCATAACCCAACTCGATAAGCCGACTAATGGGATAGGTCCTATCGTGTTGGCTTGCAACAGACAAATACCAAGATCTAGTTTTGAAAAATTTCCAATTTTCTTCTAATATAAATGTTAAAACAAACAAAGATTACAAAGATGCTAACAATGTCCAATACATTGAAAATAAATTCATCCACAAGGACTATTTCATTTTATCATCAAAATGTATATACATTGGTTACACTACAGTACATGAATACAAACAATAGAGTACTGAGCAGAATGTAACAAAAGCTAGCCATAACTATAAAAAAATCAAAACATAAAAATACTTAGAAAGACTTAAGTCAGATTCCTAAAACAACCACTCATTCGGATCCTTCCCTTTCCCAAACCTTGAAAACATAATGCAAAATAACGGTGAGCTAAAACAGTTCTACATGCCACATTTCAACTAATCTAAATTCTCAAATCATTTCGTTTATTAAACATTCACTAAGTATTAAAAGCGCGACTGAGTAGAAAAATAAATGTAGTTATCAGAATTTTAGGTAAAATACACAAGCACTTCATATATCCCTCCCAACTGACAGAATTTAATAACTCTGTCCCTTATGCCTCGCAACAGACAAAGTTAAATAACTCTGACCCTTATGCCTCACAATAGACAAAGTTCAATAACTTTGAGTAACAAATAGAGTTCAATAACTTTGAAGCATACTGTGTATAGTTCACCAGAACAAAACTTCCTTCTCCCCTTTCGGTCTCTATTGAATCACCCATTACACCTAATTAAACACAATTTCAATGCATTATAGTGATTGATGCATAAAAAATACATAGAATTTGCCAAAATGCTCTAATGATAAACAATATAAAATCTTACTAAGTAAAAATGCACATTTTCAGAAAATAATCAAATTATTAGAGATCGTGTAGAACATTGTTTTAAGACTTTAATTGTAATACATTATTAATCAGAGTTCGTATTATTTTATATTCAATAAAAACATTATAAATTCCAAAATTTTGATTAGAACATTTTTTAGAAAATATTCAAAATGTTTATAATCCCGATCTCTATAACATACAAAATATTAGGCGGTGAAAGTTTTACCAATACAAAGTTATTCGTATTTTTTTGTAACAGAATTATAAATTTAATAAAAAAATTTAGGAAAACATTGTAGGTTTAAAAAATGAGATAGACAATACGTGGCCTAGCTCGATATGGACAATATTCAAAACTGGGCTGACATCAAATAACGGGCCGAAGCAGCTCAAATCATCTTCTTTCCCTCTCAAAATCCCTCTCTTGATTGGCTGCGAAACAAACAGATGAAATGGGATAGTTAAAAAAGATATTTAAGAGTAAAAAAATTGGCCTAGTGGTGGGGCACCCGAAAACACAGTGCCAGGGTGCAGTTCTTTTTTTCAAATTCTAGAGAGCACAATGCCTTGACGCTAGAAAATATAGCGTCAGGGTGCTCCAGGGAAAAAATCAATGCCACAGATCATTCTCAGATCATGCAAAAGAACTCAAACACAAACATTTAATAGATTACCTGTCTTCTAATCGGGTCAGACCGATTTGAAGAATACTCTAAATGTCAAGGTGTCACATGTTTAGTCTCTTATCATCCCTCTAGGTGCTGGCTACATATGTCTAATCTAAGTAGTAGCGTGTATGAAACTATACTTATCACTTATTGGGAAGATCACGAAAGGATTTTCAACCTAACTATGCGAGATCAGAAAGCCTGACTACAAATCTGACATGCTATGGACCATAAATTACATGAAATTTCACCTAAGTTTAAAAGTTATGTCATTTAATCTTTATGCAATGCAAAATGCTAAATAGTCTAATTGATGAGGAAGAGAATGATCCTACAATCTTTACCTCTGGACAAAGTGACCCAACATGCACATAAGGATGATTATGCAGATCATGATTGCAATATTAGCCTAGTATACATATAGGCATGTCTAGGAGTTGTTAATAAATTTATAAATTGATTGATGTTTGCTGGCTATTCCTATATTTAAGGGTACATAGCCTACGTTGATGTATCATATGTGACATTTGGCCATTTGTAGCTTGATATGCTCTTTCGGTCTTTTGGATATGTGATGCAGAACATCTTAGTTAAATTGTTCCTCAAGCATATATTAGTTATTTTGTTAAAAGTTTGTTATAGGATTCTAGAACGTTCTTGATTTCTCTAGGTTTCTTTGCTAGCTTATAAGTATAGGAGTTGTGAGAGGAAAGCAATATG
The DNA here is from genome assembly GCA_016618105.1 of Dendrobium huoshanense. Taxonomy (NCBI): domain Eukaryota; kingdom Viridiplantae; phylum Streptophyta; class Magnoliopsida; order Asparagales; family Orchidaceae; genus Dendrobium; species Dendrobium huoshanense. Next base: position 53,860,240 of record CM028357.1, on the reverse strand, counting down.
AATGAATATTTTTGGATTTTAGAACAGCTTGGCTGTTTTGGTTTCTTAGGGCTGTTTAGCCCTTCTTCTTCTTCCCCATCATGCTTCTTTGGTGATTCTCCCCACATCAGATGGTATCAGAGCGAGGTTTGACCCTTGACGTCAATCAGGGCCCTGGGCTGCTGCTACATCAACCCTTGACGTCGATCGGGGTTTTGGATGCTTAGGGAAGGCCATATATGAAGCTAGGCTGTCGACGACGTTTGAAGCCTCCACCAGCCGGCAACCATACCGGCGAATCTACACATCCCGCTGGCAACCTTACCAGCGAATCCATCGTCTGGCAATCATACCAGCGAATCGCTCTCCGATGGCAACCATACCGTCAGAGATATCCACACATGATTCCCCCGCCCGCGACCTTGGTCGCGTTCCTCGCAGTCGACTCGTCGACCTGTGATCTGTGCCAGTGCTTGTGCAGTTCGCGCGAACGGCCATGCCCGCCGTCCACGCCGCTCGCGACAACAGGCATCTGCCCATTCTCGCGCCCGTCTACACTCGTGTAATCCTTCTCGCTCGCACTCGCTTCCCCCCCCCCCCCCCCCCCCCCCAGCACGCGATTTCCCCAACGACCAGATCCATCCCGTCAGACAGCCTCTCGCGCGGTACAATCCTGCCCTGAAACCCGTGGATCCGCCTCCCGTTCCCATCTCACACACGAGTCCGACCATTGTCCATACTCTCGTGTTACTCGTCCGCCTGTCCAACCCCATTTTTGATGTCTGATTTCGTTCATACCAAGATCTCTGGCTCTATTCCTGCTTCGATTATCCGCCATCTCCTCACCAGCTCCGGATGGTTCTGATCGTCGATTAGCCGCCTCTCCCGAAAGACACGCCAGAACCGCTGAGGCTGTACCGGGAGGAGAAGCTCCAACACCTACGAGGAGATGACGTGAGCCGACAGCTGGCTCGGCAACCCGGATCTAATCTATGGCGGCCTCCGTCGGCCCGTTCTTCTTTGCCTACGTCGGCTTCGACGCCGTCTCCACCATGGCGGAAGAGACTACGAATCCGGCCAAGGATATACTGATTGGACTCGTCGGCGCCATGTCGATCACCACCTCCTGTTTCTGCCTCCTAGCTTTGGTTCTCTGTTTGATGCAGCCGTACACCAAAATCGATCCCGACGCTCCCTTCTCGGTGGCATTCTCCAATGTCGGCCTGCATGATACTAGGAGCATTGCACTTCGCGCCCTTACTCGCTTATCGGTCGTCATTCTGCTCACATGATCACCTATCGCCATGTTTCTTCTCGCAAGAATGCAGTAGATAAGCCACCGTTCTTCTTGTCAAGTTGGACCGGGATGTATGCCGTGAATCTCCCAAAACAGTTCGGCAATCTCTCATCCTCCATATAATTGATCTTTCAATCAATTCGATTTCTTGTACCATCCCGCTTTCTGTTGGAGGTGCAGACGTGCAGTTCAACACGAATCAGATATATGGCAAGTCCCCTGTTTCGGGACCAATCCCTGCTCCTCCGGCTGACAAATACAGGTCATGTGCTGATATTATTCTGTCAGAGTGACTCACAGTTATATTGTAGCACTTACAGGTGCTTCCTGCTCATGCCCACCACATTCTGGAAGGAGAAGCCATGGCCAAAGAAAGGTCCAATTATCTCAAAGCTCGTCTTGGTGACCGCACCAACAGCCAAAGACATCTCCCTAGTCCGCACACATATCCTAACTTGACGAGAAACTTAAAGATGTCCTCAGTGCTCAACCCGCATTGATGGAGAAATCCAAATTCTGAAAGTAAGCTTTCTCTCGGCAAACAGTGAAAATGCTGGGGTACACAAGAGCTATCTTGAAGACTGGCTCAACAGTGAGGCTAGAACCTTCTGATGGATTCTTTCGCAAATGCTGCAAGGACTAATCCTCAGCTATTGCAGTTATTATAGACATAATTGTTATTTCAATAGGTGGATTGTTCACTGAACTTTGCAAGCTCAGGAGTTCCAACACCAGCTTTCCATCTCTTTGCTCTCAAACTTCACGACCTCTGTACTTGAGCATATGCACGGTTCTCGGATCTGAATTCTGCTCGCAAGATATTTGATGAATTCTCTTACCGAAATGTTGTGTCTTAGACGGCTTTGATTTCTGGTTATGCTCGAGTAGGAAGGGTAGGAAATCAGCCATTGCTTTTGAGAAGGCTCCTCCAATGGAACCAGATGAAAGGACGCTCAGTATTTGTGGTATATTCGCTCCCAATGGAATTCAGGCTTCTGATCCATTATAGGTTGTTGCACTAGTTGGGGAGCAGATAAGTTCACTCTTGATCCACATCCGTGTGTTCCATCCCGACTCCGCCCCTGCTTGACTTTCTTCATACCGGAGGAGAATGATGCAGAGCATCTTAGTTAAATTGTTCCTCAAGCATATATTAGTTATTTTGTTAAAAGTTTGTTATAGGATTCTAGAACGTTCTTGATTTCTCTAGGTTTCTTTGCTAGCTTATAAGTATAGGAGTTGTGAGAGGAAAGCAATATGAATGAATATTTTTGGATTTTAGAACAGCTTGGCTGTTTTGGTTTCTTAGGGCTGTTTAGCCCTTCTTCTTCTTCCCCATCATGCTTCTTTGGTGATTCTCCCCACATCAATATGCATGACTAGTGCTTATCTTTAAAATATTTGATAAAAAAATTAGCCTGAGTGGCCGAGGAATTCAAAGCTTTTTTTTTAATTCCTTTTTTAGTTTTGGATAGAAAATTTTATCTTTTCATCTTATGTAAATGTTCATAAATCATAATATACTTGACATTATAGAAATTTATTAAAAAAATAATAAATTCTTTATGTAATACTAAGAAATCAATTAAAAAGAAACATACACTAAATTGGAAGGAAGATATCAATAAACATTCTAGATCATCACTTGCTTGAGTATTTATCTTAACACTTAATGAGGTGTAAGGCTTGTTTTGATTGCTTGTTATGATTGAAGACAAAGGATCATGTTAGGGTGAGACGGCGGGTCATCTTGGGCTGAGGTAAGATGATCGGAGGTGGTAATAGAGAAGCCAAATGGTACCTAACGAGTTGAGTTTTCTCTAAACTTCTAATGTAGGCAACAAGACCCTCCTCAAAGTCACTTATAGGAAACTCTAGGGTATTTCAATGGCTGACAACCCTCGTTACTTCCGAAGGATGTGAGAAGAGGGAGAGTTGTCAAGTTGAGTATGGTGGCGACTTAGGAGAGACTGAAATGTTCACTCTGAGAGAATAAAGAGGGAGAGGCGTGATGACCATATCTATCTTAGTGATGTGCTCAGGGAAGTCCTTTTGGGTTCTAGCTCCAAGACCATGTGCTTGATGTAGTCAGGCAGCTCTTAAGGGCAATGGTTATTGCGTTCTTTCTTTCTCAATAAGAATGGAAGGAGACTAGAGGGGAGGTGTTATTCCTCATTCTATTTTAAGTTCTCAAACCATTAAAAAGAGTTAGACAGTGGACTTTATAACCCCAAATTTGGTAGAGGATTTCTCAAGCTGCATCCTGTGTAGGATAGTTTCCAAAAAATGAGAAGCACGAAGAGAAAAGGACAAGATCCATTCATCGATTCACCCCCTTTTTTGGAGAGCATGCTTGGAAAACCAAAACATTAAGGGTTAAATGATTGCATTGGCTCTTATGCATTGATCATAGGCGAGGATCTTAAGTTGGCTTGGCTTGCATGTGTGAAGGAATATTGGTCGGTGTTGGCGTACGCGAAAGGAGAAAAATTGACGATTTAAGCGATGTGTGCGTTGGCGCAACGCTTCACTTGAAGGGTCAAATGACCTATGATCGTCAAACGGACTGCGTCGCTACAATCATAGCATCGAACTCACCTAAGAGGGAGCTTCTCGCAGACGAATCAGATGAAAACGATCAAAATAGGTGACAAGTACCCAAAATTGGCACGCAATGCTGCCCAAACGATGCCCGATCGCAAAACGGACTTCGTCATTGAGTTTGGAACATCAACAATATTTAAAATCAACTATAAATTTACCCAAAGAAACTCGTCCAGGAAAATTGACATGCAAAATGAGGAAATCGGCGTGCAAAACGAGGCGACAAAGTGCAAATCAAGACAACGACATGCAAGTCAAAATCAAAATGAAATTCCACCTCATTTTCCTCTGTTATTTTAATATTGTTATTGTTATTAATTATTATGAAAAGAATTAGTTAATCAATCAAATTACCTCGGCCTGTCGAAATATCTCGCAAATCCCGCTGAAACCTCAGATGGTTGCTTCGCGTCTCTTCCCGTAAATCCCGCGACTTCAGCTTGCCTCAATCGCCCACCTTTGCCTTACTGTCAAAACGAAACTAAACAAGGCTTTGAGGGTTTTTCGTCGGTCTTCTACATGCACCAACCTCCATGATTAATCCTATAAGCTTTCATCTCTGGTGCCAATCCACTATACGCCAGCTCCCTCCGTCCCCTGCATTTCGTTGACTACACATGAGTCTCCACTCATATCTACTTGCTTCAACACTTTCTTCTTCCTTCAAATAATCCAATCGAACTTACCAAATATGCCATCTCCTTTTCGCCTTGCCAGAGCCGATCCCCTCAACTCATTCTGTCCCTCAATCCCGTTAACTATCGAATACCCTTCGAATCCGATCCTTCCTCCCATCAGCATGCGAACAAGATCTGATTCGTCCTTGGTTTCATCCAACCCAAGCACACAGCACCAGGCTCCTTACAGCCCATCCTCAACCATTGCAGTCGTTCTCCCTATAAGCCGCACAGCCACTATAGCCTCGATCGGACCCTGTTCCCCTCGATCGAACCCTGTTCCGATCCCATCTGCCTCACACAGATAGGCCAAAATCCGCACCAGGAGCTTGAGCCAATCCTTTTCGGTCCTCACCCAATGCTGACCCCTATTTGCAAACAAGTTCCGATCAAATCCTGCTCGATTTGGCCCCGCACACATCACCAGCCCAGTTCAGCTTCTTATCTTCAGATCCATACCTGATCCACAACCATAGCCCCCTCTACTTTCTAGCTTCAAGCCAAACTTTTTTTTTACGCATAACAACGATAGTAGCCCTACTTTCTATATTACCTCACTCAAAATCCCCTCCTAACCCACTAAACTAAATTCCTACAGCAAATCACCTTCATCTTCTCTCTAACAGAGAGATTATTATTATTATTATTATTATCGTCTAAAAAAGGAGAAAAAAGAGAAAATAAAAAAGCAAAGGGAAAAAAAGAGGAAAAGAGGGATGATTTTTGTGTTTTGTGATCATCGTCACCGTCGCCTCCATCTTCATGCCTTCAACACCGACACCGCCGACCTCCTATCGCCAAGGTATAATGCCCATTAAACTCAAAAAGTCTCAACTCCGCTTTTGGCTCTCGCGGCGCACCGGTGGACCACCTTACATGCTCTCATAGCGTGGTGGGAAGGAACTTGGTGCGACGTTTGCAGCGAGGCAGATAGGCTTTTAAGCACTCTCATAGCATGACGAGGACAATCTTAAGTACTTGTGTATGAGTTACAGTGCTTGCTCGAAAAAAATGCAAGTCTTTACACAGGTACCTCAAAGACCTCTATTCGCTCTCGTATCATGGTGGGATTGAAAACTACGGCCACGGTGTCACTTAACACTACGTGCTCTCGCAGCATGATAGGGATGACCCAGCTCCCGAAATTTCTCCTAAATGGGGAGATGCCAGGAGGCTACCAAAATTCAAAGGATAGAGGACTTGAACTTATACAAAATGATAGAAGACTGAACTTGCAAACTTAAATGAACGAAGGGGACTTGAACTTCTACGGACAGTAGGAAACATAACCTAAAATGATGAATAGGGAATTGAACTTTAATTTGAAAAACACATAATCACATTAATACAAATGTTAATTAAAGAACTGGATCATTCAAATGAACAAAAATGAACAAGCAATGACTTGTGATGGGTTAGGGAAAATTCTTGCATCTCATTTGCAAGTAATAATTAATATGAATATATAATTTGATTGCAAACAATGTTCCAAAACCTTTAATTTACATATGGGAAACATGAAGCTTGCTAAGCATGCATTAACCTGCCTTTCCCATGAACACTAAAATACATGCAAGCAAATGCAAGATTTTACCTGTAACGCCCCAGAATCAAATTTGAAAGAATAGTTTATTTATTATTTTAAGAATATAGTAGAGATTTTATAAATCATCAATATAAATAATAACCGGTGAAAACAACTAAAATCATATACATTAAGATATTTTACTATTCATTCACCTAAAATATCATTTATACGAGCAAGGAGATCACTTTGTTGACCCCTACAGCAAAACAAAAAAAAAAAAAGAAAATCAAATCCTACCTGCCCTGCCGAACCACGTCGCTCCCCACGTCGCGCACGACTTCCTCCCACGTCGCTGGCAGATCGACGTCTCTTCACGCACGATCGATTTCGGCGTTAAAATGAAACCGAGCTCCCATTCGCGCTGGCCTTTCTCCGATCGTTGGCTCTCGCGATCCCGCTCCCTCTCTTTCTTCCTTCGGCTCTTCGAGGCTGTTCGACCGCACTCCTTTGACGACTTCTCCTTCCAGTCGGACCGGAAGGTGCGACATTTTGATCGGAAGCAAGACAGGAGCTCGAGGGCTGTGAGAGTAACTTTCTCCCTATCGCGTGCGGTTCCCCCCTCCTTCCTCCGACTTTGCTCCTCCGACGATCTCCGCCCTCTCAATAGGATCGGGAGTCTGACATTTTGATCGGAAGCCATACAGGAGCTCGCTAGCTGCGATCGTGACTTTCTCCCTTTCTCTCCTGCTCCTTCGCGGTCGATCGACTCCGCCCCTTCGTCGACTTTCCCTTCTGTCTGATCGGAGCAACAACGGGATTCGCTTGTTGTGAAGGTAACTTTCTCCCCATCACACGCTTCTTTGGCCGGGTCCCGTGAACAGAGAAGAGGGGTGGGGGATTAAAAATATTTTAATTAATATTAATTAATAATAATAATTATTTAATTATTATTATAGTTAATTAATTAATTATGATTAATTAATAATTAATAGTTAATTAATAGTTATAATTATTTAATTAATTATAATTAATTTTGATTAATTATAATTAATTATTAAATAATTATAATTGTAATTATCTTATTAATTATAATTAATTATTAATTATTAATTATAATTACTTAATTATTATTATAATTAATTATAAAGTACAAATGCTCGTGCCTTCTCCCGCCTCGGTCCCCGAGCCTTCACCGACAACCGGCCCCGAAGGTATAACCCCCTAAACTCAAGCTTCCATCCTCGACGTGTACGACGGACCGGAAAACCGCCTATACACGCCTTTATTGCGCGTGGTAGGATGGGACCCTGGTCCGACGCCTACGACGAGGCGGACAGTTGCCTCCCCTCTCGCTCTCTTACCTCATCATGCGTGACGAGTCAGTGGTCTACCCATACACGCCTTTATTGAGCGTGGTGGGAGGGGCAACTGGCGCGACACCTACGATAAGGTAACCGAGCAACCTTCGCCCTCTTATCTCAACTAACGTGTCGGGCTGGCGGTCTACCTATGCACGCCTTTATTGAGCGTGGTAGGAGGGGCAACCGGCACGACACCTGTGTTGAGGTAAGCGAGCGACCCACGCTTCCTGTCTCGACATGCGTGTCGGACCGGCAAACCACCTAAGCACGCCTTTAGTGGCCGTGGTAGGAGGGAAACCGGTTCGACGCACACGGCGAGGCCAGGCGAGCCTGGCGTACTCCTCTTTGCGCGGCCGGAATGATTTATAAGTACCCCCGGGCGGGGGGAAAGCAACTGCTTTTCTTCTTGTAACAGGTACCGTCAAAGACCCCATACACGCCTTTATTGCGCGTGGTGGGAAGAAAAATCACGGCCGCGGTGTCCTCGAAAGAGGACACCTACCATACACGCCTTTATTGCGCGTGGTGGGAAGGCCCAGTTTTCTCGTAGTTTTCCCCTAAACGGGGGAGACGCCGGGAGGCTGCCAAAATTTTGGGTGAAATATTACTACACGGACCTGTTTTGAACTCAAAAGAATAAAAATTTGGACTAAATGAGAAAGAGCAGTGGACTTTTGAACTTGATTGAACATGTGCAGAGGACCTGAACAAAATTCAAATGATTTCTAAAGAATCAAATCCGAATAAAGTAAAACCAAATTGAAATCAAATTCAGATCAAAATTGAACTCAAAGCCAATTCAATATGAATTTGAAATATAATTTGCAAGGACTGTAGAAGACTTTGAACTAAGTGTGGACATGCAATCGAACTCAAATCAGACTTGATTTGCACATCAGATATGATTCACATATTTGAACTCAAGCAAAAACAATATATGAAGAGCAAAGCACTCAAATTGAACTCAAGTTGGATCCAAACTTGTCATGAGCAATAAAAGAACTTGAACTTTCGAGAACAATATACAAGATCTCAGTGCTTAAAAGGAAATAATGTATCGGACTCTTACAACAGTCTCTACAAAATCGGGAGCACCGTACCTGCAAGAATGAGATGCATTGGTGTCCCTCCTACATGCACCCGAAACCACTCTCCAACACTAGCAACTTTGCTTGTTGATTGAGATGGCGATACGGGAGACCAATGATGAATGATCCGCCTTCCTATAAACAAATGCAAATATAAAACCACCTGAGATTGGTGAAAGGTGGTTTCAATGCAAAAGCAAGGGATCTCCTACAAATACTACTAGGAGGTCGTAGCGGATACGACTGATCTCTAGCAAATGAATACTTGTGGATAACAACGGTGGGCATATCGTAAGCATATCAAACCACTGTGGGCACAAGTACAAGTATATCCTACGACGATCTCTATGAGGTCAAACAAGTACAATCAAACCACCCGAGATTGGTGAAAGGGTGGATATGATACGGAAACAATGGGTCTTCTACAAACACTTTTAGGAGGTCGTAGTAGATGCAAATGGATACTTGTGGATAACAACAGTGTATTGAAAGTACAATGAATCACTGTGGACACAAGTACAAATATCACCTACGACAGTGGTGATCAAGAGCTTCAAGTATGTCGAGTACAAAGACAGCCCGATGTACGAAAAGGACACCCACTGCATAAAGGAGGGAAATGTTTGAATAAATTAGAATCAAACTTCCTGATGTTCTAAAGTCTCTTCTCAGTTATATACTCAAGAAGAAAACAGCTCTGGTACCCACAAATACCGGAAATAACAAGTCTGCCACATTGAAGATCCTAAAAAGGAGTTCTCCCCAAATCAGCAATCATTGACTCCAAAGTCCAGAAAGATCTCCCCCCCGGTGAATGAGAAATGGGGAGGGAGTCAACATCAAAATTGATCGCCACTGGATCTGCAACACGCATACAAGCAGACAGAAGGCGTCTACAAATACGTCTAAATCAATATAAAAATCACCCGCATGGGCCCCGGCGAGCGTGTTATTGGTACACACGTGACGCCTAGGGATGCTACGCGGGTCGATAAGTGAATTCTAGTTTGAATCCGATCCTTCTATACGGATCAATAGAAGTCGACAAGATTCGAACTATTTAATAAAATACACGGTTATAGCGACCGGTGTATTTGTCTAAATACATTCTTTTTAGGCCTTCAAGGCCTAAAATCAAGAAAATTCATAAACAAAGGCACAAAGCCTACGAGAAACCCGATCTCCTATCGATAAGTTAATAGTGTCGACAATGTTCAATCAAATGGAAATGATCCCCAAACACCCCGATGATGGCCGTGTTGATTGCTTATCTCAACCGGAGGGGTTTACAATATATTTCAAAAATGCTTTCAAACCTATACAAAATCCAAACATTTCACCCTGATGATGGCCGCGTTGATTGAAGATCTCAACCGGAGAGGTTCTCAAATATTTCAAATGTCTCCCAAATACCCACAAAGTCCACAAAAAATCCATACTCCAAAAATTCAAAAATCAATCCCAAAGCCCAGATATTTAAATCTGAAATCAATCCATCAATCGCTTAAAGCAAATTCCATCCGCCCTCCGCCCTCCGCAACAGTTTGCCGAGGCGGACAAATTCAAATAAACTCTAGCTCACAAAGAGCCAAATGCCTTGTCGAAAATATCACTAGGATCCATTCTCAAAACAATCTCCTGCCAGTAAGGACGTGGTACGTGTCCTCTAACCGGCGGTTAGCCGCCAAATGGCACCGCAGGATAAACGGTTACGACGACCCGGGCCCTCTGAACCGAGTGGTTTCGCCGCCAAATGGCACCACAGATACCGGTTATGGCCAGAGCCAATACGCTCCTTATTGACATCAAATCCTTGAGATATGAATCAATAGGATATGATTGATAGGGCACAAAGCCCTCTGTAAGCTAAGGTGGATTCAAATTTATCCCCTTAGACAAATATTCACCCCAGGTCTACAAGGTCCCCTTGGACGAAGCAACCCATGGCTGCCGACAAGGATCCTTCTGTCAGGTTGGGTCGACTACCTCCTCTGACTAAGTAGACCAGGGACCGCGATGGCCCGGGACGACGGAACCATGGGATCTTGATCGGGTCCATCATCCATTCCCCCACCATCCGCTTTAAGTGCAAGATGGTGTAATTTCTATTTAAATATCAAATTTTCCAACCCAAAATCCAAAAAAGTCCAATTCTTCAAATCTCAAACCTATTGCTGCTACTATATGCCAGATAACACGTATTTCTATACATATCTGATTGATGACTAGCCTTAATCGAAAGTTCTCTCTCGTGATCGGGAGGGGTAATTAACTATAGGGGCTTGCGCCTATAGGAAACCAGAACTCAGATCATAAAGTCCTCACAAAATGAGGGTGAAATCTCTGGGTAGTGTCTTATCTACAAACCCATCTGCCTTCCAAAATTTACCCCGGAACTTAGTTCGTTAAAACTCCCTCGCCGAATAAGAAATCGCGCGAGCGGAGGCCGGGGCCGAATTTTCGGAGCCAACACACTTTAATCACTATTCTATCATAAGTTCATGACTACAAAAGAATAAATGAATATACAAAATAAAATTTAAAGAAAACTTGAGGATCTCTGATAATCTCACTCTAATTGATCATGATTCTTTTCCCAACCTGAAATCATTCAATCCACATAATGAATTTAAAAGCCCAGCAGTAAACCAAAACTCACTAAAGTTTTCAATGTAAGGATTAATGAATTAATATGATATGCTCAATCTAATATATTCAATAGCATTCAATATAATTAATGATCAAATATTATCAATAAGACTCTAAATGATCAATAAAAAAAGCGGGAAATCATTATAATGAATCTAAAAATCAATAATTTGTATAAAATTCAATAAATCAGTGAAACAATGATGCAGAAATCATTCATAAATTACTAAAAGAAATGATCTTATCTATTCATATGCATTTTCTATTTATGTATTATCAATGCATCTAATATTGTCAATGATATTAATGTATCTATTAATGTCAACAGAGCTATTAATATATGTATGCAAAAATGTATGATTTAGTAAGGCAAGACATCCATCTTGAATGTGGTATTTTCAAGATCTTTTATCCTAACTGATTCCCAGTTAGTCATTAGTCATATTAAGTATCACTCATCCAATTAATCAATTATCATATTCAATTAATCAATTATCATTACATGTGGTTTCATTAAATTAATAAAGAGTAGTCACTCTCTACTCGTCTGCGTAATCAGTCATCTGTTACAGGCTACAACCGAGATAACACCATAATCTATCTTTAAAGGAAAGTCCGTCAGCCCACCCTTCTACGGAGGGTATTATGTTTTAACAACTAATTCATTTTATAGCATTAACAACCAATCTTTCTTGCTTATGCAAATGCCACAATAAAAATGCAGTATAAAATAATCAATTATGTTCAATATAAAAAAAAATCTATATAATAATCAAAATTATTAAAAAGAAAAATGAGATTTAGGTTACTTACAACGAATAGAAGAAATCTCTGAACAAAATTTATGGATGAAAAGCATTGATGAACATTCTCTCTCTTCCCTCTCTTTTCTTCGATAAGGCTTGGTGCTGAAATTCAGAATTTTCATTAAAACTTATTTACAAAAATTCGGATTATTACATCAACGATCATCGTGTATAAGGAAATGGATGACGAATGCAACAATTCACCGATGAACAGGTAGGGAGGTATTGGCGATGAATGCAACTCACCTGACAATCATCACTAATTTGCAGATGAAACACATTCGCTTGCAAACCATAACCCTGACAACTGCCCTATGAATGCACTCAAAGAGACTGTTAAGAATATAATGACATGTTTATGAGCGAAGCATGAGAGTTACACAATAAATGGTGCAATCCCCCTACAGTCAACATTAATTTGCATATGAACACAAACTAATCTGCAAATGTACACAGAGAAACGTGCAATGAATGCAGCTTACCCTTACAGTCAACAATAAGTAACTATCTAGCAAATACGTTAATCCACAACAAGCAATGGTAGTTAATACAAACAAATGCAAGTGTTTACGAGTAGCAATAAAAAATTTGTATCAAGTGCAGCTTGCCCACAGATAATAACAGAAGGCTTATAGTGCATACAACGGTTCCACTTACGTGCAATGACAGTGGACGTACTGCAAATATGATGAATCCTCTACATGCATGAGTAAGAGGATAATAATGAATACTACACACTACATGTGTGAAGAAGTAACAAACTTGTGGTAAATGCAGACATCTACAAGACGCTACAAGAAATGTGTCGTGTGTGCAGCAGTCTGCATACAATGGCTAGTGACCTTTAGACACCCACTGAAAACCTGCAAGCAGATTCAATAAAACTTGCAATGCACGACAACTTGCATGTAAGAAGCCACGGGCGACCCATAGTGCAGTGCTACGACCTGCCTACGAGTGATATACACGTCGAATGCAGTTCACTTGCATGCAATAGTGGGCAACATTTGAATGATTGTTGACGACGTATTACCCACGAGCAAATTAAATAAAACTCTCCGACGCTACAATTCACTTGTAAGCAGAAGCAAAGAATTTGTAGTGAAAGCTGTGAATTTGTAGTAGAAGCTGCAAGCCACTGATGAGTTAAAGCAGTAAATTTATGGAACCAGATTATCATGCCAGATAAATTAGGCTCGCTTGCAAATAATAGATGGAAGACTAACAAAGACATCAAATTATCATGCCAGATTGTTGGAATCAGATTATCGATCAGAATATTTATTTTATTCATTCATATTAGGCCTTCAAGGTCTATAATAAGGGAAATTCACTAATAAAGACATCAAACCGACTATGAACTCAATCCTCTATCGGCAAGTAGACCGAGTTTACAAGGTTCAACAGATAAAGTAAAATTGCCCATAAGTACCTTGATGATGGCCGTATTGACTGAAAGTCTCAACCGGAGGGAAAATGCCTCCCAAATGCCCATAAAATTCCAAGATTTCAAAAATCACCCTAAAATCAAGATATTTAAAATAAAATAAATCTCAAATGCTTAAAGCAAAATCCATCCACCTCCGCAAAAGTTTGTCGAAGTGGACAATTTTGAAAATCACTTCAGCTTACAAAGAGCGAACATCACTAGGATTCATTTTCAATCCACATATTGCCGGTTGGACATGACACGTGTCCTCTAACCTGTAGTTTCTCCGTCAAATGACACCACATGTAAACGACTTTGACCGGGATCCTCTAACTATATGATTTTGCCGCCAAATGGCACCATTAAATTACTGTCATTGTCAGAGTCCGTATGTTCCCAAGGGAAGTTTTAAATGTTAAAAAAAAAAAAAAAAAAAAAAAAAAAAAAAAAAAAAAAAAAAAAAAAAAAAAAAAAAAAAAAAAACAAAGAAAAAAAAACAAAAAAACAACAACAACAACATTTAAAGGAGTTAAACTTGGGCTTCATCGTGGGCTCTTACACTTATGTTTTTGTGTGCTGGGACTTGGGCATTTTCTTTTATTTTTAGACTTTCAGTTTAATGATGTCATGTATAGGAGGCCATTCATTCAATTTAGAAATTTCATTTGCTATTTTAAAAGATTCATATCCTTCTATTTTATGATTTTTACTGAAAGTGAGCTCCTATTTTACATTTTCAAACATTGGAAGCAAGGTGCTAACAAAGGTAAACTAGGGATCTTCATCCAAATCTAATTTGATTCAAGATATTCGTGGATGGTGGATTGAACACCCTTTTCAAGCTTATGTGGTGCCTTTTTGAATTCGTCCTCACATCATCATTCACGCTTTAACCCTCATTTGAGATGGGTGACCAAGTTGTAGGTGATATAATCTATGCTTTATACATGCATTAATAAGAGAAACTCAAATATTTTCATTGGTAATGTTAAGATCAAACTCTATAGAGTTTAAATAACCAAGACCCTGTGAGGAACCCACTCTAATGGGCAAAATGACAATATCGAGATCAAAGCATAGGAAACCTAGCTACTGCTCCAAGCTCACCCTCCTAGTTTTATGAAAACTGTTTTGTCCATATTTTACTGAAAAATTTCGTAAAAACAACCTGCAATATTGCCTCTCGGTAATCCTGATTTAATTATATGCAGATGTGATGTCTATAGTTTTGGAGTCATATTATGGGAGCTTGCAACGCTCAGAATGCCTTGGAAAGGGATGAATCCAATGCAGGTTGTAGGTGCAGTCGGGTTCCAAGAACGGCGACTTGAGATTCCCAAGGAAGTTGACCCCCTCGTTGCAAGGATTATCTGGGAGTGTTGGCAAACGTAGGTGGATCACATGCCATTTGGTTACTTTGAACCCAACCATATTGACTTTCTCACCTTTGTTGTTCTTTTGTTTCTTTACAGAGAACCAAGTTTGCGACCTTCTTTTGCACAACTGACAACAGCTTTGAAGTCATTACAGAGGTTAGTCATCTCCTCACACCACGACACACAAAATCCATCGATTCCTCAAGAAATTCCAGTAAACTCAACACCTTAATTTCCTTCTCAGAAATGTGAATAAAGCAAAATCACCATACTAAAGTATATAGTTTGCAAATCACTGAACAATTTGGCGAGTTTTGATGAGTCCAGGCATCTGGTTTTCTCTTTTCCTGCTGCAGCTAAGATAACTGCGGGTGGATGTAGAGTGAGATTGGGCCGTCAATGGCTTTATTGTATAGTTTGTATAGTAATCGCCAATATTTCTTTATTTTTCTTTTTTTGCTTTGCTTTTGATTGCTTGTATGCTTTGCTGGTAAACCGGCAGGCTCTAGTGAGAAACTCTTTAGTGAGGGAAAGCAATGTATCCGATCTTAGTTTATGAATATTGATTGAATCAATTGTAATCCATACTTGATTTGCTTTCCTTATTGAGCTTTATTCCAGGAATGAAACTGCTTTGTAGGTTTTGTTACTCTAAAAAAATTCAATTTAATTGACACAATGAGATTGTTCATAGAGCCTTTTTTTTTTTTTTAATATTATGATATTTGAGTTTTATTTGTGGTGCAGCTGTCTTATCTTTCTTTTCTGAAGTTTAAGAATTATTGCATGCCAAAATTTGAGCCGATAGTGTTGGGATTAATCTCCATTTATCTTTAGTAGAGAAAAAAATATAGTGCTTAATTTAGCTTAATTTATTTTTTTTCATCTTCAAATAATTGGAGTAATACATGGATTTACTTGTTCAATTATGAAGAATAATGCAGAAGGCATCAAGATAAGTTCTCAAGTGTGTTCTGATATAGTGCTATGGTTGGAGGCAATTATAGTGTTATTTTGCTTAAGATGGTTTTTTACTAGGTCCAACTAGAGGATCAAAGTGATACATGTCTTGAGGAGAAATTATTCTGTGTAGAGTCCGGACGATTCGAATCGTCCGGACATGTGAGTGTATATATTATGTATAAATTTGTGTATAGTGTGTGTCAAAGTTTTTGTACGTATTATGTGTACACAGTGTGTACACTCATAGTCCGAACAATTCTTTATGTCCGGATTCCGCACAAAATAATTTGTCTTGAGGGGCTGATTTTGACCGAGGTTCTTATGGGGTGATGATTATGACAAGTGAGATCATGATGTAAATCTTTAGAGAAATTAACTGATGTTTTTGAGGTTGTGTTGTATGTTCAAAAGGAGATAGATGCACAATATAGGATTTGAAGGAGATTTGAAGGAGATGATAGTGATACAAGTGAGGTTGTGAGGTAGATTTGGATAAAGATGGTTGTGAAGCAAGGGAGGATATGGTGCATGTCTTAAAAGGGCAATTGAGCCACAAATATTATTGTGTGGGATTATGATGAATGTGAGATTGCAATAAAGGTCTTGATGTTGTGACAATCTTTTGAATTCAATAATAAAATTCATAGATGAATCAGATTATAAGTTGAATTCTCAAATGCTTCATGTAGCAGCAGTCACAAACGCGTCCCCAATAAAGTGAATCATTAAAGGTAAAAAAAGCAGGAAACTTTCGAGGTTTTTAATGAGCTTTACCTAACTAAAGTAGGCTCTCAAGTAGTCAAGTACAATGCCTTCACTAAGCCAATGCCAATAATAAAGAAGCAAACATAGGTGTTGGGAATTGAAGACCCCCTTTACCTTTTTATACTGAGTTCTCTTTCTTAAAGTTTTTCTTTTTAATTTTTATTTTGAATGGGGAATCCACCCACTGCCACCCCAAAAGTGTGTTTGGCGGCGTGACTAATCCTCGGCTAATCTATAAGAGGCACCCACCGTAGAAATCTCCTGGCCCATACTTGATTAGGCCCCACTTAGAAGGCGCTGTCGTTTGAGGGGATTCAAATACTGTTTGGAATCGGATTTGGGGGTTCTCAACCGTACTCGTCCATCAAACAAATTAAGCGACGATGGATACTCATTTCTTAAAGTTCAACTGTGATGTTGTTGGAGTACTCTTTTCTTTTGTTTTTTGTTTTTCTTCAGCCAGCTTAAATTAGCATAACTCTTTGGCCTTTATTAAGGATGCGGTTGAACTCATTGAAGTGCCTTCGTGCACAAGAATAAGACAATTCTTTGACTATTTTACAATTTAGATGACACTTTTTCCAAAAGCAAAATCGTATCTGCTATAAATTTGGGATAGCTTTTTATTATTTTTAAAACAATTTTTTAGCACAAAAATTTCTAATTTAAAAGATTTTTGTATTAAAAAGTAATTTAAAAAAATAGTAAAAAAATTATCTCGATCAAACGAAGCCTAGGTTGATAAAAATGTTCATTTATGCTCATGATGATGTCTCTTAGCATGGATATGTGATGAACTACCATTGATGCACGGCTCATAGGTCTCACTTTGAAAAAAAAAAATTAGGTCTGGTATTTATGAACTAATTATAGAAATTTTTCAATATTTTATGTAGAAAATGGAAAATATTTGCCTTGATGACTATATTGGTTAAGTTTCCAGAGCAGGAAAGTTAGAAAACTCATTTAGAAGAGAAATTATTGTGCGGAGACCAGACGTGGAATGTCATCCGGAGATCAATCAGAATTCGCCACGCAACGGTACCAAGCCGCGGTATTGAGCGCAAGATGACGTGCGTGGAATGTCATCCGGAGATCAATCAGAATTCGCCACGCAACGGTACCAAGCCGCGGTATTGAGCACAAGATGACGTGGCACATTTTGGTTGATCTCCACAGAATAATTAATCTATTTAGAAAGAGGAAGAGAGCCCTGAGACCCTAACTAGCCAAGGAAAATACTCAAGTAGAGAATTACCTTATAAATACATGTTATTAAAGAAAACTAATCCTTAAAAAATTATTTATCATTGGACAAATATCATTTCTTATTTTATAAAAAATTATATGTTGGTGAGAATTTGTTGGATTCAATATTGTTTGTGAAAGATATAAAGACTCTAATGCTAAATATTATTCAAACTCAAGTAATAGAGAGCAAGAGAGGTCAGAGAAAGATAATGCTTAGATATTCTTGATACGTAATGCAAAAATTATCTTGATCGGGCACGAATCTCGAGGCAAAAAGCTAGCCGGAAACTTCAGAAATTAATTTCGGGAGCATATGAACTCCGATTTCAGCGATCTTATAGTCAAACTGAGCGTCTCGGAAATACGAACCCAACGACACCAAGATCAATCCAATCCGAGCCCAAATGAGTCCGAATCAAGGGTTCAAAGCGCTGTTGGAAGGTTCAAACCGCAATTTGAGTTATCAAACGATCTCCGATTTTGACGAGCTTATACTCGGATCGAACGGCTCGACGAGAAGAATCCAACGAGCCCAAGATCATCGAATTCCGACATCATTAAGGCCTTCAAATGACCAACGAACGGTGTATGATCAAAGGATTCGATATCGGCCGTCCATTCAAACCACTCCCAATTCGCCCTTGATCTCACGCCTATTTACAGGCTATGTCACTCCAGAAAAATTATAAATAGAGCCCTCATTCTACACCAAGGGGGGGAGTGAAGGAGAGAAGAAGAAGAGGAGAAAGGGGAAAAGGAGATTCCTCACCTTCTTGACCATCGCCGGAGCTCTTCCTGCCGCCTGAAGACGCCGGAACTCTGCCGGATTTTCAGGAAACGCAGGAATTCTGCACAACTTCCACGTGATGCAGAAATCCTTTCTAATTAACAACAGAGTTCCCTCCCGACGTCGAAACTCCGCCCAAGTGAAGCCGGAGTTCTTCTCTGCCACCAAAGACGTCGGACTTCTACCCGACGTCGGACCTTCACTCTTCGCCAAGTTTCTACCCGACGCTGAACTTCTACCGGTTATCAGACTTCGCTGGACGTCTATGCGAATATGCATTTCTTTCCATTGATGGACTTCTACCTGACGCTGTCCTAATGATCTTCGTCGTCAGACTACAGTCCTTCCGACCTCCGTCGCCAGCAGACTACGGTCCTCCTGACTTACGTCGCCCGCCGACTACAGTCTTTCCGACATCCGTCGCCCGTTGAATACGGTCCTCCTGACTTATGTCACCCGCCGACTACATTCTTTCCGACCTCAGTCGCCCGCCAACTACGGTCCTCCTGACTTACGTCACCCGCCGACTACAGTCCTCCGTCGCCAGCTGACTACGGTCCTCCTGACCTACGTCGCCCGCCGACTACATTCCTCCGTCGCCAGCTGACTACGGTCCTCCTGACCTACGTCGCCCGCCGACTGCAGTCCTTCTAACAAAGCGAACTTGTCAATAGTGATTCTTTGTATTTACATCATGTAATGTACTCCATAAGATGTTTATCAAGCTAAGGCCTTCTCCCAAGGAAGGGCCTCATTTGTAATCGACTGCAAATACTAGTGGATTCATTCAAACTGAGCTAGGCCCCGTGGTTTTTCCCTCTTTTTAGGGGTTTTCCACGTAAAAATATTGGTGTCTCATAAGTGCTAGACCCTCTTTCTCTTATCTGATTGCGTGCTGGATTTTCGTACAACGCTAAGACGTTAAATATGATATTTCTCTACCGCCGCGAATACTCCTGGACGCAACAATTCTCTTATAGTGGACTGATTTAAAGAAGACAATCTTGGGATAGAGAATCCAACAAAAGATCTCAAAGAGGTTTAGTATGATAGAATTGTTGGCAAAAATACAAGATCACAGGATGCTAACACCTGACTTATGATTGCTCTTCATACAAGAGAATCAAGTTGGTGATATAAAATTCGCTACGAAGACGAATCACATAGAAAATTTCTAAAATAGGCATCAATCTACTGAGCCAAAATTTTAGGAAATTTTCTTAATTAGTTCAAGTATCCTTGACGAGTTCTCATGACGAGAACTAGATCTTCATTAGCTCGTTGAGAACTCCATATAGGGGTGCAACGAGTCTGAGTCGAGCTTGAGCCAGGGGTATTCGAGTCGAGCTCGACTGCCAAAAACCGAGCTCGAACTCGAGCCGAGCTCGAGCTTAATATTTGACAGTCGAGCTCGGCTCGTACACATCCTGACTTGAGCTCGACTCGACTCATTTGCACCCCCTATATAACATCAATAATTTTATATATATATATATATAGAAACATTGATCAGTTGATGGTCATTATCTAAAAGCTTAATTTTTTATGTTGAAAACAAATTTGATTATTGATATATTGGAGAAAACTTTGATCTTCTTAGATCCACACTATCTGGTAAACACCCACTTGATACAAATGATGTGATGATGGAACAAAGGCAAAAGTGTGTATGATAAATCTCTTATGTAAGAGAAACTGAAACTTCCATCTCTAAGCCAAAACTAAAGATCAGAAAAGTAACCAAGCTTTTATTCATTGATCCAAAGTAAGTAAGGATTGTAACTTATAAGTACTTCAACTTAATCTCGTTTCTTCTCTGTACATAGCAATAGCAACTAAATGAAGTATTGAATTAAAAAAAAAAAATACAAAGCTTAAGTTAAACACTCTTAACATTATTCCAAATCAAAGCAACCTCTCCTGTGAAGCAATCTGCAAGAAGAGTAAAGAGATAGAGAGCTCTCCTACTTCTTCGACGACGACGATGATGAAACAGAAGCCGCCGTGGAAGCTGAGAGATCCCTTGACCTTCTTCTCAGCATCAGCCTCATACCATCTGCAACAAGAATTGCTGGGTTCGTCTTATATTTACTACAGAATGACATATGAGCCTTCAAAGCAGCCTCAGTTCCATTGTATTCCTTCTTCCATCCATTCTTGATCTCATCTCTCACTGCTTCAGAGCAGAGACCACAAAGCCATTTTCCTTCAAAATTTGCCTTCACCTGGCTTATGTATTCCTCTGTACACTCTTCTCTTAAACCACAGCACTCGCAGTTTACTGAGTCTACCTCCATTACTGAGTCTTTGAAAGAGCTTTCAAAGTAGAAGAGGAGTTGGAGAGGTTGAGGAGAGGCCTTTTAAAGAAGAAAAATGATATAAATTTATCTAAATTAGACCGTATGACTGAAGCAGTTTAAAGAATAATATGCTGAATTTGCTCCTTGCTTTAAGGGAATTTGTCTGTTACTTAAAAACAAGCTGAGACTGATGTGGGGACGGTGATAAGGAAAGAGACTTTAATACTTGATTTTGGCTTTGTTGATGGCTTCGTCGATTACTTAGGCTGGAATTGGATGGGCGGCTAATGGCTAAGATTGGGAATTTAATTATTTCAACTAAAAATTTATAAGCATAAGGAGGAACCTTCTTACTTTCGAAGCTATAAATATTTAAAATTTATTGCCTGGTCGGTCACGGCCCGTTTATTACCTTTGCCTAAAGGGTTTCAATTCAGTTGTTCTTAATTATAGCAAAAATCTATTTATTTAAAAAAATATGAGCAAATATACGAAATTTAACTCATTTCTAATATTTATTTGCAGGGAAATTTCTCCACTTCTACAGTAATAATCATCCATTTATTTTACATAATACAATATATTTAGAAAAAAATCAAATAATTTGATTCCAATAAAATTATAAATAAATAATAACTTTATGATCCGTTTGGGATAGCTTCAGCATTTTATAAAGTTAATTATGAAGATGTTGCAGAAAAAATAACTTCACAATTATGATAGCAAAAAACATACTTTCATTACTAAAATTCCGTTGGAGGTAAAAAAAGCAGCACCCAAATGAAATTATAATTGCTATTTGAAAGGGAGATTTACATACATACCACTCCATACTACTCAATTTGCATATCTAACACCTAAAACTTTAATATTCCATACATACCATCCATAGTTCATTTTTATATCAAATATGAGTTGTAGGAAGAAAATACGAGTGGCATATTTGATATTAAAATAGTATATGCTGGTATGTATGTAATATTAAAGTTTTAAGTATTAGATATGTAAATAGGATGTTATAAAGTGATATGAATGTAAATTTTCCTATTTAAAAATAAAAGTAACTAGAAAGCTATCCCAAACAAATCTAGAGTGAGGAGTTTTACAAATACTATATTTTTTCATCAAATTTGTTAAACTATCAAATTCTAATTAAAATAAATAATTTAATCATGCATATATAATGATGTAGATAATGGAAATAATAGAATTTTTTTTGCAAATAAAGCAATAATAAATTCTCTCTGGGTATATCTTATGAAATGGATTTGTCATTATTGGAGGTGCCATAAAAGAATTAGGTGAACGGTGGAGGTTTGAACAGTAATAGAACAAGTTGTCCATACAAATAGGCTGGCAAGTGCACAATTACGTTGTAATCAGGCCAGAAAGCATTCATCCCTCTTGGAACTGAATTATTAGCTCTTAACATTCAGTGTTCTGATTGAATATTATTATTTTTAAGTTGTCTTGCACGTTACACCGCTTTACATTTGTCTTAGAATTTTTAAGTTGTAAAGGCTTGATGTAGCCGACCTCATGTAGTGAAATAAAAATTTGATATAGTTGTTGTTGTTGTATGAACATTAAGATAATTTAGGACAAGCCTATGTGAGTCGGGCTTATTGTCCTTCATACAAACTAGATGATTTTCCATGAAAAGGAGGGGAGAGGAGGTAGTTCTTGGCTTGTTGTTATGGCTCCTTTAGGTTCCCAATGAGCCAATGGAATGGTCCTGTGGGCTCCGAAAATTCAGCCCTAGCCTCCCCTGCTGCTTTTCCTTGGGGAGTTTTAACGGATTAAGTTCCAGGGTGAATTTTGGGAAGACAAATGAATTTGTAGATAAGACACTACCCAGATATTTTGCCCTCATTTTGCGAGGACTTTATGATATGAGTTTTGGTTTCCTATAAGCGCAAGCCCCTATAGTTAATTACTCATCTCGGCAACGAGAGAGAACTTTCGAGTAAGGTTAGTCGTCAATCATATACGTATAGATACACTTTATCTCACATATATTAGCAGCATGTGTTTGGGAATTTGAAAAATTGATATTTAAAATAGAAATTTCATCATCTTCAATTAAAACTGATGGTGGGGGGATGAATGATAGATCTAATCAAGATCTCATAGTTTCGTCATTCCGGGCCATCGTGGTCTCTGGTCTACTTAGTTAGAGGAGGTCGTCGAACCAAACTGACAGAAGAATCCTTGTCGGCAGCCATGGGTTGCTTCGTCCAATGGTATAGACATGGGATGACTATTTGCCTCAGGGAACAAATTTGAATCCACCTTAGCTAACAGAGGGCTTTGTGCCCTCCCTATCAATTATATCATATTTAATCATATCTCAAAGATTTGATGTCACAAAGGAACATATTGGCTTTGGTAACCATAATTTAGTGGTGTCATTTGGCGGCAAAACCACTCGGTTCAGAGGGCCCGGGTCATAACCATTTACCTGTAGTGTCATTTGACAACAAAATCGCTGATTAGAAGATACATAACACGTCCTTACTAGCAATATATTATTTGAGAATGAATCATAGTTATATTCTCGACCAGGCATTAGCTCTTTGTGAGCTGAAGTATTTTCATTTTATCAACCTCGGCAAACTGTTGTAGAGGGTGGATACATTTTACTTTAAGTGATCAGATGATTGGATTTTCAATTTTAAACATGTTGGACATTGGAATTTCTAGAAGTTTGAGAATTTTGTGGAGTATTGGAGTTTTAATGAACATTTGGGTCACATTTTGAATATATTTGAAATTAACCCCTATGGTTGAGATGTACGTTCAACACGACCATCATCGGGGCATTAATGGATTCCATTCACGAATTAAACCTTGTCGGCTCCATCGAACTGTTGACGGAGAATCAGGTTTCATAGGCTTTATGCCTTCATTAATGAATTTCTCTAGTCATAGGCTTTGAAGGCCTTATATGAACGTATAAAATAAATATTATGGTCGACACCTTGATCATATATCTATCTGATAATTCGAGTTGTGTTGACTCCTATCTATCTATATAGAAGGATTGGGCTTGAACTACGTTCATTTATTGACCCGCGCAAATCCCTAGACATCATGTGTGTACCCATAACACGCTTGCCGGGGCCCATGCGGGTTTTATGATTGCACTTGTCCCTTTTGTGTAACTATGTGTATACATATTATAGTGCATGTGCGGGGGCATTTTGAACATATTTAATGATGCTCAGTTGTGTGGGAAAACCTCATTGGAATGCAGTGTTCATTAAGAAGTTCGTACATACCTTCTATCTACTTATATACAGGTTGCAGATTTGGTGGCATGGCATCATGAGTTGTTAGCTGCTTTTGAAGATTTGTTGAGAAGTGAGTAGGGCTTC
Organism: Dendrobium huoshanense; assembly: GCA_016618105.1. Lineage (NCBI taxonomy): Eukaryota > Viridiplantae > Streptophyta > Magnoliopsida > Asparagales > Orchidaceae > Dendrobium > Dendrobium huoshanense. Next base: position 53,836,003 of record CM028357.1, on the reverse strand, counting down.
ATTTGTGAATTTGTGCACGCCTTCTATCCGCTAGTATGCATGTTATGAATCCGGTGGCGTGACTTCGTACTATAATCATTTGCTCGTTGTATATGTCACGACCCAACCCGACCGGGACGGATCCCGCTCGCATTGGGTTGTGGTCAAACTCAAATTGACTGAATTGATTCCAGGATCAGACTTTGGAATTTGTTTCAGAACTTTCTTCCAAACATTACACACATAAACAGACACACAGAGCTACTAAACATCAAAATACAGCGGAACAGATCATCAATCTTTTCTTCCGTCCAATCATACACAAATACAACTCATGACTTTCAGACAGAAAGAAAAACAGAATAGAAAAGTCATGACTGTACAAAAATCAAAAGTATAAAATACCTATAATAGATCAGACTCTGAACTCCTACTCCAAGACTTCCTTCCCTTTCTCAGAACCTGAAAACCACGCAGAAAATAAGGATGAGCTACAACAGCTCAGCAAGACATCAAACCTCCAATCCAAATCCTCAGAGTCCACATTAAACACATCAGACAGAAATCCGTACAAAAAGCAGAATACAGAACTGACAGAGCAGAATAAAACGAATCAAATCAGAACTGAATCATATATCAAATCAGAACAGATAGAATCGTACGGAAATCAGAATCAGATCATATCAGAACATAACAGAATCTTGTCAGAATCGTATCAGAATCATAATCATACAGATCATATCAAATTATATCGTACAGAAATCAGAAATCATATCGATTCAGAGCATATCAAAAGTCAAAACAGATTCCCTGACTCTGACAGAATCTCAACGGATTCTGGCCCCTTATGCCTCCCTTCCCAGACACTGACAGAATCTCTCGGATTCTGGCCCCTTATAACTCCCTTTGTGCTCATGGCACCAGAACAAATATGCTTATAGCACCAGAACAGAACTTATCATCGGATCCTGAACTTGTTTTTAGAAACAGATTTCAGAGCTCATTTCAGATTTTCCCTGACACAGACAGGATCTCACAGGATCCCGACCCCTTATAACTCCCTTTTCATAGCACACAATCATATCATATCATTTCAGAATAAATCCGGACAATTTCAGAAATCGTACAAAAATCTGGCGGCATAACGGCAGTATACGGAATTTACACAAAATTGACAGAATCAGAATTTTACCAAATTACCACAGGACATTCACAACAACAATATAAGACTTTTATGTGCCACAACATTTTCAGATATCGTGAAAATTTACAGTCAACAGAAAACGCCGTCAAATCAAAACTATCCGGTCAAAAATTTCCAGAAAATAATCAAAACGTGCACACTTGGCACTTCAATAACATACCAAAAGTTACGCGGTAAAAACTGAACCAATCGGAAAATACAGACGAAATTCGCTAACAAAAACGAAATCCGGACAGAAAAGTTGTTCAAATTTCACCGTTCTGAAAATTGAGAAAGGCGGAATGTGCCTTACCTTGCGTACACCACTTTCTTGAACTATCTCGTCGGACGAAAACGGCCCGGCGTTGTCCAAAAATCAACTTTTCCACTTTAACCCTCGACTTTCTCTCTCCTCAGAAATTTAGATATTTTAATTTGATTTGATCTCCCTTCAAAATGAGCTGATTTCAGCTAAATAATACTCTGATCGGCCCGGCCGATCGCACGATCGTCCTGGACGATCTGACCAAATTCACATCGGTCTGAGACGATTTCTCAGGACGATAATTAATTTCCTTGGATGATAAAAACTCCTACTCTCTGACTTGTGCCATGCTCTGATCGTCCTGGGACGATGCCTACAGGAAATCTTTCCTGTAACTTCTGTACATAATCTGGAACAAAATTTGAACTAATCGTCCCGGGACGATCCACGATCGGCCTAGACGATCCTGGAGCAGATCTGATATTACAATATACAGGTAGACTGTCATTCACTATTTGTTGCTTTCTGCAAGTAGATTGTTGTGCACTAACGAATCTTTTGTTATGGCTCGCAGGAGCTTGCACTTATTAAAGGTCTTTTTTATTTGCTTGCAGACTTGTGTTGAATATACAACGACCTCTTAAAAAGGACGCTAGCACTTACACTTGTTGTATATCACCCTCCCTTCTTGTAATAGGCCAGCGTATTTGCCTTCGATTGGATAGTCATTGGGTGTGAGGGTGTTACGATATCTTTGCCACAATAGCTCGTAGTATCTTGTGTCTATCACCAATTGACTACCTTTTTTGGCTTGTAAGAGAGTTGCATATAAGCCTAAATTCTTCTTATTTTAAGCGTTGTGAATAGCAGAATTTTATAAGGACGGAGGATCCCATGAGTCATAAACACATTGATGAAAACCTCCAAAAAAAATAGGCAGAGACAACCAAACTGCCATAATATGACAATTGTGCAAAGAAAACAAGGCAAGAAATCATGCTGAGTCTTTTCTATGAATTTTTTAGCAACGATGTTAAAAAAAGGGGAACATTTTGGTTGAATTTATAGTGGATATTGGGCTTATTATAACATAATTTATTGGAGTTAGAAGCAGCATCATGATGCCCAACTGCTAAGAAATGAAACAAGGAAGCACATTCTATCATACACTACATGAATGGCTTGACATTAATATTTATCATAATTTAGATATTTGATATGATAATCCCACATGTGGTAGAGGGTCATTTAACTAGGATATGAAATAATGAAAAAGACAGAATCAAGCTCTAATAAAAAATGATAAGCCAAGCAATTACTTAAATCAAATCGCCCTATTATGATTTTTTTATTTTTGGGACATTTAGGTCAATTAAGATAAATTCACACACAGATTACATACACAAGACTCAAATTCAAGACCTCTTAATTAATAGCCTAATCTCCTAACTCATAAATCAAGTTGAGTTATGTATCACCCGATTATGATAGGTTGGCTAGATCAAAATTAGAATGATTGACTTTAAATGAAAGTAGTGTCAAATCAAGAATGAATCATTAGCATCCCCAAATAGAAACAAGATGGAACAGCTGATATATATATATATATATATATATATATATATATATATATATATATATATATATATATATATATATATATATATATATATATATATATATATATATTATAAAGTGGGTTTTTTTTTTTTTGGGGGGGGGGAACATTTTGGGCAATTACAGTAAACTTACACGCACATCGTATAAATAAGACTCGAACTCAAGAACTTTTGATTGGTAGCTATAATAAGGCTTCAATAATTACTATGTGGACCACTTTTTCCATTGAGATTTATGGATACAGGAAAACAATTTTTCATCAACAAATGAGCTTTACATTGAATAATAAGTGAAAAAATTTCATAAAATGTTCTATCAAACATAGAGATCTGTTACAAAAATAAAGTTTTCCGGCATTCAACAATTAATCTCAATCTATGGTACATATTTGATTCTCAAAATACCAAGAAAATAATTTAAAATTAATGCATCACTTTTTCTGAAATTAATTCCATGAAATTATATAGGGAATTCCCAACATGATTTCTTTTCAAGGAACAAATATTCTTGACCATTTAATGGATATGCATGGACAAATATCATATATGGGCGTAATTCTTACACGAAATACTTATATTTTTCAAATCTGACATGCATCAATTATGAGGAGGAGCTTCCCTAGATAGACCCTTCCCCATATCATGTTCATAATCTAAGAGAAAGCAGAGATGTACGTACCCTCAATTACAGCAAAATGATTGTCCTGGATGGCGACTTTGGCATAAGCTGCTACCAAAATGCGTCAAAGACAAAACTAATTAGTTCAAAAGCCACAACACTCATCACCATATATTAAGCTAAATTTAGGCCTTGCAGAAAGAACAAATGCCTAGCAGACTGTCACAAACGCCCTATCTAAGCTTTCATCAAGAAAATAGATCAAATCAAACACACTCTAGTGTTGATCTCATTGGATATATATATATATATATATATATATATATATATATATATATATATATATATATATATATATATAATCTTGCACATAAATTTACAAAAGCAAGACTTCGAATTGATGCCCTTCAAATGGAGAAATTATTCTATGAAGAAGGAAGGAACCATCTGAACATGTGACACATTGTGTACATATTTGTATACAGTGTGTATCAAATTAATATACACACTGTTTGTATACAGTGTGTACACTCACAGTCCGAACAGTTCTTCCCATCTGGACTCCGCACAGAATAATTTCTCCTTCAAATGAGAGTGAAATTCACAATCAAACATTAATATCTCATAGGATTCCTCATAACAAATTAAATGTTTTGTAGATTCATACTTAAGGAAAATAAAACTAACTAGCACGGGTGTGCGTTGATGTACATTTTAGTTGTAATACATGCCAAAATATTTATAAATATTTCGCACACAACAATACAATGCACAGATACACCCATATACAGCCTACTATGCATTGTTGCATAGAAAGTATTTAAATATTTACAAATAATAATATATAATAAAAAACACACCAGTGCAATCTTTCCTCTTTGAGTTTTAGCTCCTCCAATAATTTTTTTGGTGGCCGGGGCCAATCCCTACTGGCCTCACGCAAATTATCATGTGGCATTCATTGCTAAACTCTGGACAGGTTCTATTTCAAAGATTCTCCACAGCTTTTATTTGTCACATTCTCACCTCTAATGTGTACTATAGTGTATCCCATTTCTTCTATTCTCCTTCATTTTACAATCGCTGAGCCATTTATTCTCTTTGAGATTGGCTTCGAACACACGCAACATTTAAAAAAGTGAACTTAGCATTTAGAAAACAAGATGCAATCCGCTAACATATAGTAATCTATGTAGAAGATAGCTTCATTGATGAATTACTGACGGGTCTGATTACGGTGCTCATTTAAGGTAGATGGCTCATGGATGGTGTGAATTTGTGAAATACTCGAATTTATCATGCTGAGGTTGTTAAGTATTGAAAATTCTTCCAAAAACTTAAAAATGGAGCGGTTAGACCACACAATGAGATTTACTTTGTATGGCCTAGAAGTTTTATGAACATTCTTCTCATTAACATTACATGTATGCCTGAAACTTTCTTATGAGAGTAAAATAGATATAACTATCACATGAAAAATTAATTTTTCGTGCATGAGAGGATAAGACTGGCACTGCATTGAAATAATTGAATATACATAATAAGAAGCACTAGATAAATTATCATAGGCAAAAGGAAATCTCCACTCTCCTTAGCGGATCTTATATCTAAGTTCGCAAGGTGATGAAATACTTGTTTAAAAAAATTCAATCTTCGATGATAAGTTGTAACCAAAGAAAAAGATAATTATAGTCAATTAAAATAATATGATGTTCTTAATTGGAATCTCAAGACCAATTATGGTTTAATAAGCTAATTTTTATCATTTTGTCCTTTGAATCCATGCATATGTATTTAAGTAAAGTTGAACTATTATTTATTCAGAACAAATAATTGATTTGTTCTTTTCTCAATCTTTGAGCAGACCTCACTAGCCCAACTTATATTGATAGACTCCTCTTTTTGTATCATTGACATATTCGGATATCAATATCTATTGCTCAATAAATTATTGCTTTCTCAAAATAGGGAGTTGGGGCTCTCCATACCCATTCAGAGAAATATGTAGATTTTGATAAAAGAAAACGGAGAGCATTTAATGTTAAATGACCCTCACATGCAACCACATGCACTTGCTCTTCCATACATAGAACTTTCCACCCAAATCAATCAATTCACTCATTTCCCTCCAATCATTTCGCCTCACATAGAAAGATCTATAATATAAATAACAATTGCATAAATATTAGGACCTATTCAGTGTAAGCTTTATTATACTCTATTTCTTATATTAATTTGCAGAACCACACAGACAATAGCATTGAATGCCATACAACTTCTACATGGTTGTCATCATCATTAGCCTTATTCCTACTACTTGAAGCCAATTTTATGAATCCTTATTTTTCATTTATTTATTTTGAATATTTTTTGAAGATTTAAACTTATTCTTCACAAATCATTTTACAAAAGTCTATCACCTAAGGTCTACTACTCCGCAACATTAATTTTTTCTACCGATATAATGGTGCATTTTCAACTATTCAATGTACAAATCCAAACCACCTAACTTACTATCAATCTTTGTATATTAATCATATATCACTCCACTGTTCATTTCATATAATCAAATCTCAATTTATCTTATTAAATTTTGTCACACATTTCTCTTAACATCTTTATTTCTTCCATGCTCAACCTAAATATCATCGATCTTTTTTTCCACAACAATCGGATCCATGCAACATTGCCAGCTTAATCAAAATTTTATAAAATTTACTTAAGTTTTCATATATTCTTATTGGATAAGAAGCCTTCTCCATTTTAACCACCTAATCTTAATTCTATAAGTTATTTCCTCATTAATTTTACTAAATCTAACATAAATAACTCTATCACATCAAGGAATTACATCATCTTCTAACAATATTGATTCATAATTATTAATATCACACACTAAAATTATATATCATTTTGTTGACCTCTAATCACAACCCAACCCCACTCATGCAACCATCCGCTCCCAAGAGACACGATTATTCTCACTCAAACGAAATTGTCCGCTCACTCCCTCAAAATGGCACACGAGAGTAGTTGGGGAAGGAATTCACAGTCTTACTCACGTAGGAGTCTGTTCGACTCTCCGTCTTCGCTTTGTTTGTTCGCACGACACTCCAGACGGAAGCCCACGATCTCTCTCGCACTCGAATCCTCCTTCGCGTACGCAAGAGCTATCGAACTCCTGCTCGATCTTCACGCGAGTCAAACTTGCAGAGCCGCACACGACTTCACCCACTGCCTACGGCCCCTACGCTCGCTTCTGCATGTGACCACCAGAGCCCTGCATTGGGTACCTATACCAACACCCACCCATGTACCCACCCATACCCAATGGGTATGGGTACACCCATGGCCTTATGGGTGGATATTGATGGGTACTCAACATCAGAGGATAAATCGATTTACATTACTAATCACCGTATATCTTATATTACTGTAATCATCACTACATAGTGTGCAACACTTAACCATGCTGCGACTACGATAAATTATGATATGCGTTTTGAAAGTTTGCAATCAGAGCAAGGGGCATCAAGTCTCAAGGCCATCAATATGTGGCAGACTACGTTCAAAAATATGGAAAGTGGATGGGTATAGGTGGGTATGGCATCCCGAAAGTTACCATGGGTGGGTGTGGGTGGGCGAAGCTCATCCGAGTAAAACATGGGTACCCAATGGGTACCCAACCAGGACCCCATGTAGGGCTTTGGTGACCACACATCCCGACCCACCTGTAAGATCTCGTTCCCTTACTGTTCCTCTCTGAATTGGATTTTCCTCCCAGAATCGGCCAGGACGAAGTTGAGATCGTCCAGGCCGATCAGTGCATAGAAAACAGCTGATTTCTGGTGTGTTTTCTAGAAGGATTTCTGTACAGATCGTCCGGGCCAATGTTGATATCGTCCAGGCCGATCTGTACTGTAGAAATGATCGGCCAGACAATAGCCCTGGGAACTGTCCAGGACGATCAGGATTTGATCTGATCGTCCCGGGACGATTTGGCGATCGGCCAGGCCGATCTGAGTATGATATAAGGAAATGTGCTCGTTTTGAGGAGAGAGAAAATCAGATTTTTATTTCAGATATTTTGAGGAGAGAGAAAGAGAAAGGGAAAAAGAGAAAAGCTTGGTTTTGGAGGCCGCGGAGCGCTTTTCGTCCGACGCTGCTGTTGGGAAAAGTGTAGATCTCGTGGTAAGGACTCCGAACCCTGTTTCTGTTTTCAAAGATGTTGTGTTTTGACTGAGTTGGGATCTGTTTTGTGTTTTCGTAGTCGACTTTTCGACATGATTTTGATTTGACACAACTTTCACCGCACAACTTCTAGTATGTTATAGATATGATTATTGTACACGATTTGACTGTATTCTACGAAGATTTTACCGGTCGGAATTGATTCTACGTGATTTTAATCGAATAGAAAATAATCGGGACGTGATTTGATTTGGTTTCTATAGGATAATAGTCTTGTATTGATGTTATAGATATTCTACTGTAATTTGGAAGAATTTGGATACTGTATCTTTTTGCAGGATTTTTGTGTAAATTTGACCGACTACCGTTACTCTGCCCGATTTTCGTACGATTTCTGAATTGTCTGGAATTGATAGATTGATTAGATATGGATGTGACCATTGATATGATTGCTTTAATATTGACTATTGAATTGCTTATTGATTGAATTGACTATTGATACTGATCACAAGTGGAACCTGGTTGAACATTGGTTGGAGATTGATATTGATACCTGTACAGGATGGTGAGCCGACGGGCTTTCCTTTAAACATTGATTATTGATATATTGAATGGAGACATAAGGAGTTTATTGATATGCCGACGGGCGAAAAGAGTGACGACTATTATTGATTGAACCAATGTAAATGATATCTACAACAGCAATATGGATTCTACAACAGCAACATAGCCAGTAGATTGTACTTGTTCAGTATATAGTATTGAATTGCATGTTTATTGTATTGACTTACGGATTTAATGCTTATTCGATTTCTGCTTTATTGATTTGATCGGATTTACTGTATCGTATTGCGGATTTACTGTATCGTACGGATTCTATTGATTTCATCGATCGATTACTGAGCATTGATATGGACATAGATAGATATAGATATTGCATTGATAGCATGAACATGGACATCGTACTACTGCCTATAGATTCATTGTACTACTGCCTATAGATTCATTGTACTACTGCCTACTATTTCTGTATTGTATTGATTGCTTTATAGATTCATTGTTCCGTATCGCTTTTCTCTACTGATTTCATTGATTTGACCGTATTGATTTGATTGACGTATATGGATTGAGTTGATTTATCGATTTGCCTGCCGCTGCATTGACTGGTTTTATTGACTATTGATTTCCGCTGCATAGACTCATTGACCATTGATTGATTCGAATGGATAGATTGACATGCATATTGATAGCATTGCCGTGCTTTGATTTCAGTTATAGGTATTAGGTGACCTGCTGGGCTTTGTAAAGCTCATTATATGTGGTTGATATTTTCAGGTCAGGGATCGGGAGCAGGAGATAGGAGTTGATTCAGATTGACATGTTTTAGTTCTTTTGATCGATAGATGATTCTTTTGTACTCATGACAGGATAGATTTCTCTACTTGCATTGATAGTGTAGTTCCTGAGTATTATACATGTTATTTTGAGATATGAATCAACTGTTATATTGATGTTTTAAATTTTATAGATGTTTGATAGATTACTTAATGATGATTTTAGATAACTCTGGTAAATTGTTTGGCTATTGATCGACATTCTTTCCAAGTTAGATCCTCGGGGCGTTACACCACCTTCCGCCCGTTTCTTGTTAACGACCCTGCCTCCCTCTGCCCGACCTGACTCCGGACATGAAACCCTAAGCCGAGCCCGACCTCACTGTCTCCCATCTTCCCTGTACCACACCTAGACCCCCGGCCCAACCCAATCCCCTGATTCCTCTCCCACCCGATTTCTCTGTGCGAGGAAGACCCGATCAACCCGATTCAACAGACCCGTTTCGACCCAACTAACCAAATCTTCTGCAACTTTGAATTAATTCAATCACTTCATCATCTTCATCAACATTCTTCATACACTAAAATGCATAAATTTGTATTTTTTTTTTTAGCTTGCTTAAATAACATATACAATTAGGATGAATATTTACGCTGTTGTATCTTAGAACAAATTAGGAATGCTTAAATTGAAGACCTCACACCGTCTAATCTTAGATCCATCCAGGAATAACTTAAATTGAAGATCTTGCACTGTCGCATCTTAGATATGGCCGAGAAGAACTTAAATTGAAGACCTCGAGCTATCGTATCTTAGATCAGACTAGGAAGAACCAAAGGCAAGTGCCTCCCAACTTCCCTTCGTAGGGAGGGAACGCAAAGAGGCTGCCTAAATTTTGAATGACAAGGGACCCTCAAACAATTAATTTGTCACTTTAAAACATGTAAAAAAAAAAGCATACTTATATATATATATATATATATATATATATATATATATATATATATATATATATATATAAGAAAGGTAAAAGGTGATTAAAGTATAGGACCTATCCAACCTTCCAATGGTTAAAAACTCACTTGATTTGTTCAAAGTTATATGATATTAAATCTCAAGGGGTATTAAGTTTTCTTGTAAGAGTGACTTAAAATAAATCTCCATAAACGACTGGATCATGAGTAATGGTGAACAAACAAATTTTGAAATCAACAAGGTTGCTGCACAATCATACTATGAATCTATGATATTTAAGGAGCCTGATCTGGGTAAAATTCTATTCAAAATGCCGAGATAATTGCAGATTATATCCTTCCAGCAAAGCTTCTATGGACCTTTGTTATCAGTAAATGCCACCATTTATTTAATTACTCAGCGGATAGATCCTATAGTAGAGCAATAATTGAATATGGGACTCCTCACCAAGGCCAATGGATACACAACAAATCAGTAAGCAATCAATATTTAATTTGTCTCGTGAATTTATCAATAATTGATTTATGGAAACTCCTAATTATTTCCTGGCTTGACTACTTTATGACCACATGTGATATCCCTATTTCATATATAGTTATATCAACTCTATTAAAGACTACAACATTTTAAATTTTTGTAAATTGATATGAGATAATGCTAACATTTGTAAGGTTTGGGATATAAACGTTATCTAGAAAAAAAAAAAAAAATAACAAGTTGCAGGAGTTTTAATTGGGCATTTAGAATGTATTACTTTGGTGTTGACAGTCATGTTGGTTCAAGAAAAATGGCATGTATGCATAAATCCCGCTTTGCAGACATAAAATTCTATTGTAGTTAATCGGATAACCCCTGAGGGTGGTATCAGAGTTTAATTAGATCTGAGTCGTTCTTACTTCTCATGATCGCAAACACTCATAATTAATTATCCCTTTTAACATATAAGAGAGAACTTTCGATTAAAGATGAATAATATTTAGGTGTTTTAGTCTCAATTGTGGGGGAAATGGAAGAAAACCCAATCAAGATATCATAGTTCCATCGTCTCGGGTATACCTTAGTTTTCATCTACCAACACCAACCATCATTGGCCGTAATGTCCAAGAAATCTGATTAGAAATAATGGGTTGCCTCCCCTCAAGGATTCTGAGTAGACTGAAATGGTCATATGTGAGTTTTCTTGGATTTTAGGATTTACATCTATTAAAATACCCAATAGTTGGTTTGATTTGGGATTTATGACTTCATTTACAAGTTACACATGAGTTTAAAATGAAGTGGGTCTTACAGCTTCTCTTAGAAGTATCCCGGGTGTTTGAATATGGGTCGACCCTGGTATTTGAATTTTGGTCGGGACTTATGGCTTTCATTGAAAGCAGTCTGTAAGGCGGGTCTTACAGCTCCAATTAGAAGTAGCCCAATGTTGGGTCTTACAACCTAGGTCTACAACAAGGATGCCTATTAATATTGAATTTAATTGACAGGTCTTACAACTCCCTTAAAAGTTCTCAATAGGTTTAATTTGGAGTGAGACTTACGGCTCTACTCATGAGTTTGCCCAAAGATGGGTCTTACAACCTAGCTCTACAGCAAGGTTGCCCATTATTTGAATTATTTGGATAGGTTTTACAGCTTCCCTTTGGAAGTTATCTAAAAGTGAGCCTTACAACTTAATCCTTTAGATTAAGATGCTTGTTAGTTTTTGTTTGAGAGTTTGATATTTCATTTAGAAATTTTCTAAAATAATAGGTCTCACGACTCTTATTAGTAGTTGTCTAATTATTTAGATATGATGGATCTTACTGCTTCCCTTTGGAAGTAAGCCCATTGGTGGGTTTTATTACTTCATTTAGAATTTATCCTTATAGGCTGCACTGCCCGTTGTTTGAATTTGGTTGAGATTTTATGGATATTACATTTTTTAGAGATTCCTTAAAATGTGAGTCTTATTACTTCACTTAGAAGACACTCAATAGTGGGTCTTACAAACAAGTTTTATAGACTAGGATGCTCAAATGGTCAAATTTAATTTGAAAGGAGATTATCTCAAATAATAGTTTTTACAACTTCTTTTGGAAGATGTCTAAAAGAGTGTCTTACAACCTAATCCTTTAGACTAAAATGCCCATTAGTTTTGACATTTTAGGGATATTGCATTTTATTTAGAGATTTCATAAAATATGGGTTTTATTACTTCACTTAGAAGTGACTAAAATAGTGGATTTTACAACCTAATCCTTTATATTAGGATGCCCATGTTTAATTGTTTGTTTGTCTGAGTGGACAATAGTTATTTGTTAGCTTGACAGTAGACTATGATTTTTAGTTGTTTACTAGCTCGACACTGACTAGCCAACAGTTGTTATTGTGTGACACCAGTATTATTTTGCTACAGTAGTTTTTTTTTTCTGTTTGGCTATTTTTTTCAATTCTATTAGTTTTCTTGTCTCCACTACAATTTATATTTTAAATTAATATTTATTAATTATTATCGAGCTAATCATTTTCTACTATTTGGCTTGAAGGTGCTTGGAGTTTCATATACCTATAGGAGCTTTCCCAGGAGCACTGGATAGTACAAAGTTTGTGTTGGAGTTATGTTTGAGTTGTGAGTTTGAGAGTTGGTTGTGTTTGAGTGGAGTTGTTGAGTTGAGAGTTTGAGTGTTGGTTGTGATTGAGTTGTGAGTTTCATAGTTGGTTGTGTTTGAGTTGAATTATTGAGTTGATTTAATTAATGCAAATATTTTTATTATGCATTTTATTTCATTTTAAAAAGGTTTTATATTGGTAGATTAATTAATTAAACAAAAGTTTAATTGATTAATGATTTATTAAATGAATTATTAATTTAAATTTTATATTGAATGAATTGTTAAAATTTTAAATTAATTAAGTGTATAATGTATTATTAAGCCAAGATAAAACTCTAAATAAAAAAAAAAAGTGTATAATGTATTATTAAGTTGCTCAATAAATAAACTTTCGAACTTATTATTTCTTTTGAATTTAATTATAGATTAACATTTCAATTAAATAAAATAAATAAATTATTTTTTAAATGACTTAGTTATTTAATTAAATGTTAATATTATTTTTGAATTAATCAATTAAATGAATTAATTTAAATTATGTAATTTTGGTTTGGATTTAATCAATCAATTAAATGAGTATTTTAAATGAATTAATATTACCTTATTTTAAAATTAATTAGTTTATTATTTGATTAATAAGTGAATGAAATGAATTATTAATATTTTTATTTAAATTAATTTTTTTAAATGAATTATTAATATTTTTATTTAAATTAATTTTTTTTAAATGAATTAATAAATTTAAACTCTCAAAATTCCTCTCCAATGACTCCAAAAGAATTTTGGTGCAATCTTTTGAGAGATTTTGCTAGTCTCCCAACGTCCCCTCCTATTGCAGAGTGGTCGGGACGGCACTTATCGATAATTTCTTCCCGACTAGAACTAAGGTCAACGGTGCGAGGTCTCGAATTTTAAAACCATCTCGGCTTGATTAAAAAAATCAATAACATTAGTTCTTGGATTTGATTTTCTCCTAGCCAGATCTAAGATCAATGGCTTATGTCTTCAATATTAGATCTGGCTTTAAGATTTATTCAATTATATAAAACTTTAACTTTAATTATTGACTGCAAGTTATAAATATTAATGCATGAACACAGCTAAACTATACTTTTGTCTTCCAATTAGAGGCCAAATGGGCCAAAAGTGGTCAATAAGGGCCTCTACAAAAATCACTCACTAAGCGGCAGTTGTTTGATCACTCAGTTAGGAACTTTTATTCGGTCCGGTGAACGTACGCGTCTCTACGTTCGGCCACCAATGTTTTAGCGCCACGTAGCATGAAGAAAAGTCGCCGACCCGACCCGCTGTTTTTTAGGTTCTCGCACGTGCGTTTTTTAAAACCTTGACGAGCCGAACAACATCCCATCACCTTTTGGATATATTTCAAATACCTAGCAATACCGAGCAAATACCGAGTTGTACCTAGTTTTTCCTAGCAATACCGAGCAAATACCTAGCAATACCGAGCAAATCCCTAGCAATACCGAGCAAATCTTGAGCAAATACTAAGTTGTACCGAGTTTTTTCTAGCAATACCGAGCAAATCCCTAGCAATACCGAGCAAATACTGAGTTGTACCGAGTTGTAAAAAAACTTGGTACAACTCGGTATTTGCATGGTATTGGTCTTCACAGAGCGGTATTTCTCATTTTTGCAAAGCAATACCTAGCAAATACCGAGCAAATAACGAGCAATACCGAGAAAATCGCGAACATAGCATTCCCGGGTTCCGCTCCGGGTCAAGTCGTCGGGCCGTGCGGTAAAGAGTAAGAACACGTGACGACATGTTATTGGCGGCCGAACGTAGCTCTACGTCCGGTCAGAGGACGTAATAATTGTTCCTCAGTTGGGGCAAGACGTGGAGTGCAAGTAGGCTATAGGAGACTAGGAGTGGAGTGGGCTACGGTCACGGGGTTTTTTTTTTTTTTAACATTTATGTCATTTAGGATAAATTCACACATACACGATGCATACTTAAAGACCCAAGAATAAATAAAAGAGGTGGGGAGGCTGGCTAGTGTTTGGGACGGAGATACAGACGCGACTGGGCTCGCATGGCAGAATGCGGAATGCATGCGGACGGAAGGGGCTAGGGGTTTCATGCAACTGGATGTGTTTGTCGACAGGTGGCGAAGGGCGTTCAATTGGTCTAATCAGAAATGGCAGCGGGCGTGATTGGTAGCTCACGTGGGAGGCGAAGGCGTTTAGGGTTGCGTGGGATTCAATCGGGCAAGTAGGTTCGATCGGGTGGAGGGCAGGCGGCCTGCGGGCTTGGTGGGGTTTCACATGGAACAGGAGGCGAAGGCATTGGAGCTTTGACGGAAAGCACGGATCGTACAGATTAGATTGATCAATACCTGTTGTACATATTCGATCGACTAGGTGCTTGCAAACGGAACAGACGACTTGAGGTCGCAGGCAAGCCAATCCGTCGGAAAGACAAGTTCGATCGCGGGAATCGTAGACGCGCGACGGTTTCACGAACAAGAGGCAACCGACTTCAAATAGTGTGAGAGAAGGGAATTGTAAGTGCCAGTTCTCCCCTTTTTCATTCTCTACCCTTCCTTTTATCGATTGAATTGCTGAGAAGGAAGTTACTGTGACCATAAGTTGCGTCTTTTGATAATCAATTGCTTAGAGTGGGGCTGAATTGAGAGCTTGAAGAGATGCGTCTTTATCAATGGTGTTTTAGACAAATTTTCTAACTTTATTTACATTTTATAATTCTTATAATATTCATGCAGTGATACCACAGAAATATGAAATTATTTAAAACTCAATAGATTACCATTTCTTTAGCAGCTACAATTTTAGATATTGCTCTAAGTGTGCCATGGGAAAATATTGTCATGAACAATGTAATGCTAAAATACTATATATTTCAGGCAATGCACTGATCAAGAAATATCCTACGATTCTTCCATTTCATCGATACTATTAAATTCCCCCTTCACGCTAAATTCATTAACTGCACTTCCAACTTTAACAGAACTGCAACTAGGGACTTTCTCCATTCCGTAGATATTCATTTGCTTATGAATCCTAACTGCGTCTTCCCACCTTCCTTCTCTTGAATACAAGTTGTACAAAAACCACATTTGATTTTTAATCCAAAAATCTTATTAAAGAGATTCAGAATTTCTTCAAACCTTGAGCTTTTCATGCAAATATCAATAATCAAATTAAAGGTGGTGAAATCCTTCATATCGGATGGCATCTGATTGAATAAATCATGAGCTTCTCCAATCTGAGAAACAACAGCATACCCCCCTCCCCCCTCTTTTTTTGTTATTTTTTTTCTCCTTTAATTTTAAACTCGTCAACAAGCCAAAGAGAGTTGGTATTTTATATCGAGTGGTAAAGATCAGACTATTAAATCACCGAACATCAGAAAGATTTCTTCTAGACCTAAATGCCCCAGGACTAGGATATCTGATTGGGATTATAGATGGATGGATTACCCATCTCATGCTAAACATCTGAGCTATCCATATGATCAGTCAGTGGCAATATACCAAAGCCATTCAATTTTACTCACTATAATCTGCTGATATTTAAGAAAGGTAGAGGTAGATTTAAAAAGACTTGATTAAAAAATATTAGAAATGATATTTCTTTATTAGATTTAAATGAGAATTTGATTTTTAACAGGACACAATGACAAAAAAAGATTCATGTAGCCGACCCCACGTAGTGGGACAAAGGCTTGATGTTGTTGTTGTCGTTCTGGTATAATCTACTGATATTTCTCCCCATCACATAGATGCAGTATCCACATTCAAATTGAATTTAGTTACCAAAGATGGGTTTTGAATCTACTGAAGAGGGGACTAAAGATATTTCTCCAGCCTTTATGGATAATAAACAATTAGGCTCTGTTGACATCATTCAGAGAGCCTGCTCACCTCATTTTAGGAATCAATATGAAGCTCATCCAACAAAAATTCTGTTGATATGGAAATTATTCACCCAACAATATTGGTTGTTGGTAAAGGACACATGCCACTTGGAACAAATATTAACAATGGTTTAGATTTTGCTTTTCCTGAACGGTTCAGATCTGAGGGTGACCTGATACATCTACTACTTGTGAAGCGGCTTGCCTTTCATCAGAATATGAAAATTTATGATCATGTAATGGGAAATTTCTTACCTCTTAATGATTTATATGGATTGTCCTACCCCTTCCCGCAAAACTATAGCAGTTTATCTCCTTTGGTACAGTTGTCATTGTAGCAACGTCTAACCTCACCTATCTCGAGAGTACCTACTGGGATGGTTGGAATAATAAGCAATCTAGTAGTGCCATGAACTTGATTGATAGCATGAAAAACGCGTTTATGTGGGCAGGGTTAAATATAAATTTCACATTCCAAGTTCAGAAAACATATGAGACAGAACATTTGGCCTGTAATTGTTGTTCGATGTCTTGCAACAGTATATTTTTCATAAGCATTATCCTGCATGTGCTCCAATCTTTATGTCAAGCTCCTAAATGCAGGATCTAAGAAGGCTTCACATATCCACTAAAATTGCAAAATGACCCCGATGATGACTGTATTAATAGAGAATCTCAACCGAAGGGGACCCTATCTTTCAAAATACTAAAATCCAATGCAAATTACAAATATATTTAAATTGATTCATCATCACCCCGATGATGGCCGTGTTGACAGAAAATCTCAACTAAAGAAGACCCTATTTTCAAAATACTCAAACCTCAAAGAAAAATATAAATCTTTTAAAGTGATTCGTCATCACCCCGAAGATGACCTTGTTGCAGTGAATCTCAACCGGAGGGGTCAATTATTAAACCTATTAAAATTTCATAATTCAAAGTCTAATCAATTCTAAAGATTAAATGGAAATATTATCATCAAAAACTTAAAACCAAAATCCATTCACCCATTGCAACGACTTGGCGAAGATGATAAATTGGAGAATAACTTTAGCTCACAAAGAGCAAATGTCTTATAGAATGTATTACAAAAATTCATTCTCAATTGATTCACTGCCAGCAAGGACATAGCACGTGCCCTTTAATCGAGGGATTTTACTGCAAAATGACATCACTATATAACGATTATGGTCAAAGTTTGTATATTCCTTAATGGTTAAAAGCCCCTTAAGTAATGAATTATAAGGTACACTCTATAATATATAAAATCCTTTGTTAACTAAGGTTGACTTCAATTCATCACTTTAAACAAACATCCACCGTAGGTCTACAAGGTATTCTTGGACTAAGCAACCCATGGTTGTCAACAAGGTTCATTTTGTCAGGTTGAGTCAATTAACTCCTCTGACTAAGTAAACCAGGGACTATGACAGCCCAGCATGATGAAACCATGGGAACTTGATCAGGCCTATCATCATTCCCTCCATCACTTGCTTTAAGGATATAGTTATAAATTCAAATCATAAACTCTAAAATTCAAAACCAAATTCAAACCCTAAAATTGTTGCTATTATATGCTAGGTAATTATTGAAACATTTAATGACTAGCCTTAATCGAAAGTTCTCTCTCGTTATCGAGAGAGTAATTAATTATAGGGGTTTGCGACTATAAGAAACCAGAACTCAAATAATAAAATCATCGCAAAATGAGGGAGAAATCTTTGGGTAATGTCTTATCTAAAACCCAATCTGCCTTCTGAAAATTTACCCTAGAACCTAAATACGTTAAAACTCACACATATCGCGTCAATAAAAGATGGCGCGGAGAGGCCGGGATGCAAATTTTTGAAGCCCACACATATACAAATAAATTTTACATAGTTTAGAAATATATAAAATCAACCACCTAATGGTTGTTTGTGGGATGAATCCTGCTGAAAAATTTTGGCACAAAAGAATAAGATTTATAGAGTCATATGATTCGATATTAGCTCTACAAATCATTCATCCGTACTGATGGCATATAGCAAAATTTTCTAATGCACCTAGTTACTCGCAAGCATAGTAATCACAAACAGTTAGTTCTTTATCAAATGTCCGCTACCTGCTACCAGCAGAATTTATGAGTACATTTGACATATGTTCCCATTACTAGTTTTTCGTCATAAGATCCCTATACAAAGGCTTCACCAGAGTTCACGAGCTCAGGAAATATTTATAATATTTATATGGGTATCTGCAAGCAACTGACCATATACATATTGGTAATCACAAAGGAATGATGTGAGGGAGAAAGGAGTAAGATAGAGATACCTAAAAGAAAATGTTCCAAGACATTCTACAGTAATCATCAAGAAAATCTTCACCTGTGGATGATAGAAATGTATTGGAAAAACAACACAAATATTGCTAAATTCTAGATCAACCATGCCAAATTGCAAACCATAAGGAAAAAGAACAGCTAGAATGCAAAAGGAAAAGGCCTAACCTGCAAATATTCGGAACATATTGTCACAAATATTTCCAAGGTACTTCTTGAATAGATTTCCTTAATCTATAAAATATGAAAAAGGCATTGTTAGTCTCAGCAGATTGAAGAAAAGGTATAAAAGAACTAGTTATATATATTCAAAAATCTTTCAGCAAAGTTCAATTAAAACTCAAGGCACGAAACTACACTATCTTCTTGTACATAAGTTAGTCAACGTCAACAACACCCCTAACATCTTGGTACATAAGCCGGGGTAACAAGCTCAACGATGCTCACAGAAACTAGAGTAAAACTGAACAACAAAATTCTATAGATGTTCAATGCATTTTGCCTGTTGAGCCTTAACTCTTTTATTCAAATTTCTAACAATTTTTAATTAGTTTAATTATTTTCTAGAACTTTTGTAATTGTAGAATTACAAAAGAAGGCATACACATTAGATTTGTTCTTGAGGCTGTTTTCAAATTATTATTTTTAATTAGAATTTTCTATTTATAATCTATTTTTATCCCCTTTATTTTGCTTTGTGTCTTGAATTTCACCATTCATCTCCTTCCTTCTTTGGCTGCATGAAGCATTAACAGAACAAAGAACTTTAATTGGTCTCTTCCTCGTCGATGGTTTGAGCGGCTGTGGTAGCACTCTTTTTCTCTATGGGGAGAGGCCAAAGAATTTAAGCCTGCCAACAATCCTAGAAATGATTCTGTCCACGGTCCGCCATCATTCAATAGAAACTCAAAAGTTGTCATCAGACTTCTAATCAAACAGTCATTGCGAGAAAAAGAGTGTTTGCCATAATCGGATCAAAGTTCAATAAAGTGAAATCCTTGGGCTGAATTCTTCAAATCAGTTCGATCAAAGATTAGCGACATGGGATCTTCAAGTTAGCAGGATTAAAGTTCAAGGATTTTTTGAGAGTAGTTCACCTAAAGAATGAACACCTTCTTCATGATTTTCTTCATGTTTTTCCCTTTCTCTCTGGTTTCCCTCTTTGACTCTCAGCCTCGTTTATGGTTTTGCCTTAACTCAATAACCCTTATATGCAGCACCAAGATAAATATCAAGGGCAAGATCACAAATCAAAGACCTGCCTAAAGATTTGAGCCATTCTTCAAAGTTAACTGTTCATGCAAGCTTATGGATGACCTACGAGCCCTTTAAAATTAAGGGAGATGTGGGCTCCGAAAATTCGCGCCCTGGCTTCCCTTTTTTTGGGGGAGTTCTTAAGCTCCGTGGTAAAATTTTAGAAGGCAGATGGGGTTTGAAATAAGACACGATCCAGAGATTTTGCCTTCATTTTGCGAGGACTTTATGATCGAAGTTCTTGTTTTCTATAAGCGCAAGCTCCTATAGTTAATTACGCCTCCCGATAACGAGAGAGAACTTTCGAACGTAGAGATACGTATTATCTGGTGTATAATATGGGTTTAGATGTTTGAAAATTTGATATTTAAAAATGAAAATTTCACCATCTTGCACTTAAAACGGATAGTGTGGGGGAGTGATTCCATCATCCCGGGTCATCATGGTCCCTGATCTACTTAGTCAGAGGATGTAGTTGACCCAACCTGGCAGAAGGATCCTTGTCGGCAGTTATGGATTGCTTCGTCCATGGGTATCTTGTATACCTAGGGTGAATATTTTTCTAAAGAGACAAATTTGAACCCACTTTAACTGATAAAGGGCTTTGTGACCTATCAATTATACCCTATTGATTCATATCTCAAGGATTTAGTGTCATTGAGGAGCATAGGGGCTCTGGCCATTATCATAATTTAGTTGTGATATTTGGCAGCAAACCACTCAGTTCAGAGGACCCCGGTCATAACCATTTACCTACGATGTTATTTGGTGACAAAATTGTCAGTTAGAGGATTTGTGCCACGTCCTTGCTGGCAAGAGACATTATGAGAATGAATCCTAATGATATTCTCAACCAGACATTAGCTCTTTGTTAGCTGAAGTGATATTTGAATTTCTTTACATCGACAAATTATTATGGAGGCTGAATAGGCTTTGCTTTAAATGTTATAATGGTTAATTTCGACATTTAAATATTTTAGATTTGATATTTTCATGGAGTTTTGGATTTTATGGGTATTTTGGTAGCGTTTTGAATATTTGGAATTAACCCCTCTGGTTGAGATCTACATTCAACGCGGTCATTATCGGGGTGGTTTTATGGGACATTTAATTTATGGATTGAACCTTATCGACTATGTGCACTTGCCGACAGAGGATCAGATTCGTTGTGGGCTTCAAACCTTTATTGGTGAATTTTCATCGTTTATAAGCCTTGAAGGATCGGGATCAAATTTAGATTTATCATTTGACCCACGTAGCATCCTCATACGTTACATATATACCCATAACACGCTCGTCGAGGTCAATGCGAGAATATATTCTTATATGTATACAGGTTAATATGCGTGTACATGTGGGCTAAGTCGAAGATGAACGATCGAGAGAGGCAAAGTTGACGAACCGGCGGAGGCTAAGGTGAGGAGTTTGAGCTATAAAATTGGGGGTGAAGTCGAAGAGCAATGAACAGGCCGGGAAGGGTAGCGAAGTTGAAGAGGAAACAAAGCGCAGAGAGGGAAGTCGAAGAAGATAGAAAGCAAATAAAACAGATGGAGAATGAATCGGTTAAACAAGGTCAACTTGCTGCAGATTTGCTAGAAAAGTCACTAAAATTTTCGTAGGAAATTTCCGCTGCAAATCCATCGCCATTTTCGATGAAGATTATTCCGTAAGAAAATCTGCCGGCAATCCTTACTTTTCCTGTAATGGTTAAACTATTGGACGGTATATGAGACAATACATATTTACCTAGTCTTATGTTGTTTTATCATTTTGATCTTCATAGGGACATATTTGTTGTAATATCAGTTTTGCTCCCAGGTTCGTCCGGACGAAGTCGGATCGTCCGGGACGATCGGTACAGGTTGTGCAGAAAAATCCTGTTTGGCTGAATGATTCGTCTGGACGAAGTTGGGATCGTCTGGACGAAAAATTTCCAGAGCCCCTTCGTCTGAGGACGATATATAATTTTCGTCTGGACGAAATAATTCTCTTTATGAATCGTCCGGGACGAAGTGCGATCGTCCAGGACGATCAGTCTGGATATATATAGAAATGAGATATTTTGAAGAGAGAGAAAAAGCTGAGGAGAGAGAAAAACGAAGGAAAAAGTAGAAAAGTGGATTTTCGGGCGACGCCGAGCTGTTTTCGTCCGAAGAGATTGTTCAGAAAATTGCTGTACGCAAGGTAAGGCACAATCCGACTTTCTCAATTTTCAGAACCGTCGCTTTTGGCGGTATTATCTGTCCGGAATTAAGTTTTGTTCGTGATTTTCGTCCGTAATTTCCGACTGGTTTAGTTTTTACCGCGTAACTTTCTGTATTTTATTGAAGTGCCGAGTGTGCACATTTTGGTTATTTTCTGAAGATTTTTGTCTGGGTATTTTTGATTGGCCAAATTTTTAAAAGGATCAAGTTTCAAGACAGATTTAAGAAAAGGAGTAGAATATAATTTTAATTTAAAAAGGAGCAAAAACGCACTACATGATCACGTTTTCTTTGAAAACGCAAAAAAAAATTGCGTTTTAACAGAAAACGTGAACAGTGATTGCATTTTCTGTTAAAACGTGAATAGTAACTGTATTTTCCATTAAAACTCAAAATTTTAATGTTTTATATTTGGGGTGAAATTTTTATGTTTTTTTTTTAGCTTTTTAGAGGATGAAGAGAGAGAGAGAGACACAAATGGAGAGAGAGAGAGAGGGAGGGGAGAGAGAGACACAAATGGAGAGAGAGAGAGAGAAACAGATAGTGGAAAATTATTTAATTTTAAAATTTTTATTAACTTTTAAATTAACTTTAATTTTTTATAAACTTTTTAGTTATATTTTAAATATTTAATTATATTTTAATTAACTTTAATTTTTTTAGTAATTTTTAATTATATTTTAAATATTTATAACCAATGTTGCACGGTTACTTCTATTTATGAGGCATGGTGTACCGGATATAAGTCGGATACAGACACGCCTCCGATAAGGCACATATACATGTCAGATATGAATTTATCGTGCCCAATTAAAAGATAATTTAAATTTGACGAAAAAAATAGAACGACAACAAAAAAGTTAATAATTTTCAATAAACAAAGCGGCAACAAAGTTTTCATAATTTTAACTTATTTTTAATTTTAAATAAAATTATTTTTAACTTCTTTTTATCTCATTTTTTAAAATAAATAAAATATATATTTTAAATATTAAAAATAATTTTAT
Source organism: Dendrobium huoshanense (assembly GCA_016618105.1). Taxonomy (NCBI): domain Eukaryota; kingdom Viridiplantae; phylum Streptophyta; class Magnoliopsida; order Asparagales; family Orchidaceae; genus Dendrobium; species Dendrobium huoshanense. Next base: position 53,812,560 of record CM028357.1, on the reverse strand, counting down.
TTAAATATATTCTAAACATTTAAAGATTAAAACTAATAAAATTAAATATTATTAGATTATATAAATTTTAATAATATTTAAAAGTTTTTAAATTTTTTAAATATTTTATAAATATTTAATAGTTAAAATAGTAATCATTATTAAATATTTAAAATGTAATTAAAAAATTTATAAAAAATTAAAGTTAATTAAAATATAATTAAAGAGAGATGAAGGTGAAAAAAAAACTTAAAATTTTTAGCTGGACTGTAAAACATAAAAAAATTAGTTTTAATAGAAAATGCGGTTACTATTCACGTTTTAACAGAAAATGCAATCACTGTTCACGTTTTCTGTTAAAACGCAATTTTTTTTTGCGTTTTCAAAGAAAACGTGATCATGCATTGCGTTTTTGCTCCTTTTTAAATTAAAATTATATTATGCTCCTTATCTTAAATCTATCTTGAAACTTGATCCTTTTAAAAATTTGCCCTTTTTGATTCAACTGTGTTTTTAGTCGACTGGATTTTTCTGTGAACTTGGAAATTATCTGTGCAGTAGAATAAATGTTCTGAAATGTTGATATCTATATACTGTGCGAATTTGGTGAATTTTGATTTTCAGGAAAATTGTGTAAATTCTGTATACTGCCGTTGTGCTGCCCGATTATTGGGTAATTTCTGATTTATCCGGATTTTCTCTGAATTGATATGCTATTTGTATATGCTATAAAAAGGGAGTTATAAGGGGTCTGGATCCTATGAGATTCAGTTAGTGTCTGGGAAATTCTGGAATGAGCTTAATATGAAATCTGATATATGTTCTGTTCCTGATCCGAGGAAATCTGTTTAGGTGCTATAAGCACTATATATATGTATTCTGGTGCTATAAGCACATCTGTTCTGGTGCCGTGAGCACAAAGGGAGGCATAAGGGGCCTGGATCCTATGAGATTCAGTCAGTGTCAGGGAATTTAGCTATGAATTACATAATATTTGATATCTGATATATGATTTTGATATGATTCTGATACGATTTTGTTCTGTTCCGACATGATCCGTACGATTCTGATTCTGTTGATCTGATATGTCTGATCTGTTCTGTTTCTGATTTGATACGACTTCTGTTTCCGTACAGTTCTGTTCGATTTGATATCTGTCCGATTCCGTTCTAATTTCTGTACGGATTTGTCTGATGTATTGGTTTTGAGATTCTGAGGATTTTGATTGGAGGTTTGTTGCTTTGCTGAGCTGTTGAGCTCACCCTTGCTTTCTGGTGGTTTTCAGGTTCTGGGAAAGGGAAGGAAGTCCAGGATTAGTTCAGAGTCTGATCAGTATAGGTATTGTTTTGTATCTTTTGATTTTTGTACAGTCATGGCTTTTCTGTTCTGTCTTTCTTTCTGTCTAAAAGCCATGTACTGTATTTGTAGATGATTGTTTTGAGGAAAAGAATGAAAAACATATAGATCTTTTTGTTCCGCTGCATTTGATGATTCATAGTAGCTCTGTGTTTGTTTGTCTGTTTTGAGTTAAATTATTTGGAAGATTCAGTTCCGAACCAAATTCCAAAGCTAGATCCTGGTTAGTGCTTCTTCGTCGCTGCCCGGTGCGAACGGGATCCGTCTCGTCTCGGGTCGGGTCGTGACAAGCTTTTTTTTTTGGTATCAGAGCATTGGTTTTGGAATTTTGGGATTTGTATGAAACAGAGCTATAGGAAGTGATCAGTGAGTCTGTCTGGGGGGTAGTTTTGGTTTGTTCGGTTTTTTATTGTGTTGTTTTTGTGATAGTTTTCCGGATTTTCTGGATTTTTCTGTATGGATCAGCTAGACCCAGACATGACAGATGGGCAGAGTGCCGATCAGGCAGCACCAGTGGGGAGTACAGCCCCAGTGGTCGGTGCTGATACGCTTTCTCAGTTTGCTTCACTCGTTGCTCAGATGATGAGCGAGACTCAGAGCAGAGCTTCTACTGTCCGATCTGATGACCTTGATAGACATTTGCAGTTATTTCTGAGGTTGAAACCTCCGAGATTTGAGGGCGCTGTTGAGCCCAGAGCAGCCGAGGAGTGGCTGAGGAGATTGGAGAAGACCTTTGACGGGATGCAGTGTCTTGCGGATAGGAAGGTTCCGTTAGCAGTTTTTCTGTTGGATGGAGAGGCTGAGCACTGGTGGGAAGGCCAGCAGGCAGCCAGATTTCAGGGCCGACTGAACTCTTTGATTACCTGGGAAGAGTTCACTGAGGTGTTTCGAGATTGGTTTGTTCCCCCTTCTGCACGACAGCAGATGCAGGAGAGCTTTTTGAGACTTGTTCAGGGGAGCAAGACGGTGATGCAGTATGAGGCTGAGTTTACTGCATTAGCCAGGTACGCTCCGCAGCTAGTTGGCACTTCTGCTGAGAGGTGTTACAGATTTCTGAGGGGATTGCGAGATACCTTGAGGCAGCCCCTGATACTGTTTCGGATCACTGACTTCGCTGAGCTTGTGGAGCGAGCTCGTCTGATAGAGAACGATCTGATGGCTACTCAGCAGCAGTGGACTGCGAGTAGGAAGAGGTTTGGAGGTGAGACTTCTGGCAGTGGTTCCTCTGGGAAGAGGAGATTCGTTTCTGGTTCTGGATCTGGAGACTCCAGGAGGAGTGGAGGGTCGTCTGGTACTGCTACTAGTACGACGAGTTCTGGTTCTGTTAGTACGGCACCTGTGTGCCAGAACTGTGGACGACGACACTTTGGCCAGTGCTACAGAATGGCTGGTCTATGCTTCCGATGTGGTCAGTCAGGACATCGGATTGCAGAGTGTCCACAGATGGGATTTGATCAGCGTTCTGAGATCAGATCAGAGGGCTTTATTAGACCTGTCAGTTCAGCAGCAGGAAGACCGAGGATTGTTCCTCCACGCCCTGAGGGATTTGCTGGCAGAGGTGGTGGATCTAGTTCTGGACCAAGGAGACCACCTACGATTCAGAGGGAGCAGAGTAGTTCTGTTGCTTCAGCTCCTGTTCCAGTTCAGCCTCGAGTCTACAGCTTGAGTCAGCAGGAGGCTCGAGATGCTCCCGATGTTGTGACAGGTACGATTTACATTTCTGATCAGCCCTGTCGTATTTTGTTTGACTCTGGAGCGAGTCACTCTTTCCTGTCCAAGCGTTGTTTTGAGGCTTTACGTTTGGACTCGTTTTTGCTTCTGGTTTCTTTGTCTGTGATTTTACCGGCTGGGAATCCTTTGATTGCTCAGCAGTTTTGTTTGTGTGAGATTGAGATTTCTGGCAAGAAGTGGAAATCAAGTTTGATTCGGTTGCCGATTTCATCGTATGATGTGATTCTGGGCATGGATTGACTGAGTCAGTATGAAGCCCAGATAGACTGTCTGAAGAAGCAAGTGAGTTTGCTTATGGCTGGAGAGAGAGTTGTATTTCAGGGATTACGAGGTGTTCTCTCCAGTCTGGTTTCTGTATTGGAAGTGAGCAGGATGTGGAAGAAGGGATGCTCAATATTTTTGGCTTCGGTGAGGGATCTGAACCTAGAGGTTGGTTCTGTTTCTGAAATCCCTATGGTACGGGAGTTTGTTGATGTTTTTCCTGAGGAGTTAATTGGTTTACCTCCGGATAGAGATGTGGAGTTCTCTATTGATATTTTTCCGGGTACCGCTCCGATATCAAAAGCTCCGTATAGGATGGCACCGAAAGAACTTTCGGAGTTGAAAGTTCAGCTTCAGGAGTTGGTTGACAGAGGTTTTATACGTCCTAGTGTTTCGCCCTGGGGAGCACCTGTTTTATTTGTGAAGAAGAAGGACGGTACACTCCGTATGTGTATTGATTACAGAGATTTGAACAAGGTCACGATCAAGAACAAGTATCCTTTGCCTCGGATTGACGACTTGTTCGATCAGCTTTCCGGATCTTCAGTATTTTCGAAGATTGATTTGCGATCCGGATATTATCAGGTGAAGGTGAAGGAAGCTGATGTGGTGAAGACAGCTTTCAGTACTCGGTACGGGCACTATGAGTTCTTGGTTATGCCTTTTGGGGTAACCAACGCGCCCGTTATTTTCATGGATCTGATGAACCGAGTGTTCAGGGAATATTTGGATCAGTTTGTGATCGTCTTCATTGACGATATTCTGGTATATTCCGCTTCTGAGGATGAGCATGCCAGATATTTGAGGATTGTGTTGGAGACTTTGAGGAGGCATCAGCTGTATGCCAAGTTCTCCAAGTGTGAATTATGGTTGAAGAGCATTTCTTTTCTGGGGCACGTGATTAGCGGAGAAGGCATTTCTGTAGATCCCCAGAAGATTCAGGCAGTTGCTGATTGGCCAAGGCCGACTACGGTATTTGAGGTACGTAGTTTCTTGGGCATGGCCGGGTATAACAGGAAATTTGTGAAAGGATTTTCACAGATTTCGACGCCTCTGACGAGACTGACGCAGAAGTTAGTCCATTTTATTTGGACACTGGAGTGTGAAGCTAGTTTTCAGATATTGAAGAATTGTCTGACTTCAGCTCCAGTGTTAGCACTTCCGTCAGGTACGGAAGGATTTCAAGTGTTCAGTGATGCTTCACTGAAAGGACTAGGATGTGTCCTGATGCAGGATGGTCAGGTAATTTCTTATGCATCTAGATAGTTAAAGCCATATGAGAAGAATTACCCGACACATGATTTGGAGTTAGCTGCGGTTGTGTTTGCTTTGAAGATTTGGCGTCATTATCTGTATGGCGTCAGATGTGAAATTTTCACTGATCATAAGAGCCTGAAGTACATTTTTACTCAGAAGGATCTGAATTTGAGGCAGAGAAGGTGGCTCGAGTTGATCAAGGACTATGATTTGACTATTCAGTACCAGCCTGGAAAGGCGAATGTGGTAGCAGATGCTCTGAGCAGGAAGTCTTCTGGATTATCAGGTATTCAGCTTACTTGTGATGACTTCCTGATTCGTGATATGGAACGATTGCAGTTGGAGGTGATTTTCTCCAGTGGTTTGGAGTTGGCTCAGATGAGCATTCAGTTTTCTTTGGAGACAAAGATTCAAGAAGCCCAGAAGTCAGATCCAGATTATTCGAAGTTGATTGCACAGATTGGATCTGGTAAGACTCCTGAACTTCGAATTTCTGATTCTGGTGCTATTTTTTATAAGAACAGGTTGTGGGTACCGGTGTTTGGAGATTTGAGGCAGGAGATTCTGTACGAATCTCATCATTCAGGCTATACGGTACATCCGGGCAGTGGTAAGATGTACGCTGATATGAAACTTTTATTTTGGTGGCCTGGAATGAAGAAAGATGTGGCAGAGTTTGTGTCGAGATGCGAAGCCTGTCAGTTGGTGAAGGCAGAGCATCAGCGACCAGGTGGACTGTTGCAGTCGTTGCCTATCCTTGAGTGGAAATGGGAGGAGGTAACAATGGACTTTGCGATGGGTTTTCCTCGATCTAGACAAGGGCACGACGCTATTTGGGTGGTTGTAGATCGATTGACGAAATCCGCTCATTTTCTTCCGATCAGACAGACGGATTCAGTTGATCGCTTGGCACAGATATATGTGAAGGAGATAGTCAGATAGCACGGTGTGCCTCGCGTGATCGTATCTGATCGAGATGGACGCTTTACTTCCAGACTTTGGAAAGGCATTAAGCAAGGCTTGGGTACGAAACTGCATTTTAGTACAGTCTTTCATCCTCAGACAGATGGACAGTCTGAGAGGACTATTCAGGTGCTGGAAGATCTGTTGAGACTTTGTGTTCTGGATTTTAGCGGAAGCTGGGAGGATCATATTCCGCTGATTGAGTTTGCTTATAACAACAGTTTTCAGTCCAGTATCGGTATGACACCGTACGAGGCTCTTTATGGCAGGAAGTGCCGTACTCCTTTGACTTTGACGGAGGTCGGAGATAGACAGGCTTTGGGGGCCACTTTTGCTGATGAAACTGCTCAGAAGGTCAGTTTGATTAAAGAAAGATTGAAAGCTGCTCAAGATCGTCAGCAAAAGTATTACAATCAGAAGCACAGATTTGTAGAGTTTCAGGTTGGTGACTTTGTGTATGTCAAAGTCAGCCCGATGAAGGGTGTGAGCAGATTTGGTCAGGTAAGCAAGCTTAGTCCGAGGTATGTTGGACCTTTTGAAATCCTGGAAAGGATTGGAAAAGCTGCTTACAAGTTATTGCTTTCTGATTCTATGCCTGACGTGCATAACGTGTTTCACGTATCCACTCTTAGGAAGTGGGTATTCGACTCTGGAAAGAAGGTATCTGCTGATGAGGTTGAGATTCAGGAGAATCTGGCGTACAAGGAAGAGACAGAGTTGATTTTGGCGTACGACGTCCGAAAGTTAAGAAATAAACAGATTCCGATGGTTAAAGTCCAGTGGAAGCACCGTACTGCACGGGAAGCCACTTGGGAGAAGGAGTCTGACATGAGACAGTTGTACCCGTACTTGTTTTGACTGAGTTTAGATTGGATAATGTCGAGGACGACATTTTTTTTAAGTTGGGGAGATTGTAATATCAGTTTTGCTCCCAAGTTCGTCCGGACGAAGTCGGATCGTCCGGGACGATCGGTACAGGTTGTGCAGAAAAACCCTGTTTGGCTGAATGATTCGTCTAGACGAAGTTGGGATCATCTTGACGAAAAATTTCCAGAGCCCCTTCGTCTGAGGACGATATATAATTTTCGTCTAGACGAAATAATTCTCTTCATGGATCGTCCGGGACGAAGTGCGATCGTCCAGGACGATCAGTCTGGATATATGTAGAAATGAGATATTTTGAAGAGAGAAAAAGCTGAGGATAGAGAAAAATGAAGGAAAAAGTGGAAAAGTGGATTTTCGGGCGACGCCGAGCTGTTTTCGTCCGAAGAGATTGTTCAGGAAATTGCTGTACGCAAGGTAAGGCACAATCCGACTTTCTCAATTTTCAGAACCGTCGCTTTTGGCGGTATTATCTGTCCGGAATTAAGTTTTGTTCGTGATTTTCGTCCGTAATTTCCGATTGGTTTAGTTTTTACCGCGTAGCTTTCTGTATTTTGTTGAAGTGCCGAGTGTGCACATTTTGGTTATTTTCTAAAGATTTTTGTCCGGGTATTTTTGATTCGACTGTGTTTTTAGTCGACTGGATTTTTCTGTGAACTTGGAAATTATCTGTGCACTAGAATAAATTTTCTGAAATGTTGATATCTATACTGTGCGAATTTGGTGAATTTTGATTTTCAGGAAAATTGTGTAAATTCTGTATACTGCCGTTGTGCTGTCCGATTTTTGGGTAATTTCTGATTTATCCGGATTTTCTCTGAATTGATATGCTATTTGTATATGCTATAAAAAGGGAGTTATAAGGGGCCTGGATCCTATGAGATTCAGTTAGTGTCTGGGAAATTCTGGAATGAGCTCAATATGAAATCTGATATATATTCTGTTCCGGATCCGAGGAAATCTGTTTAGGTGCTATAAGCACTATATATATGTATTCTGGTGCTATAAGCACATCTGTTCTGGTGCCGTGAGCACAAAGGGAGGCATAAGGGGCCTGGATCCTATGAGATTCAGTTAGTGTCAGGGAATTTAGCTATGAATTACATAATATCTGATATATGATATATGATTTTGATATGATTCTGATACGATTTTGTTCTGTTCCGACATGATCTGTACGATTCTGATTCTGTTGATCTGATATGTCTGATCTGTTCTGTTTCTGATTTGATACGACTTCTGTTTCTGTACAGTTCTGTTCGATTTGATATCTGTCCGATTCCGTTCTGATTTATGTACGAATTTGTCTGATGTATTGGTTTTGAGATTCTGAGAATTTTGATTGGAGGTTTGTTGCTTTGCTGAGCTGTTGAGCTCACCCTTGCTTTCTGGTGGTTTTCAGGTTCTGGGAAAGGGAAGGAAGTCCAGGATTAATTCAGAGTCTGATCAGTATAGGTATTGTTTTGTATCTTTTGATTTTTGTACAGTCATGGCTTTTCTGTTCTGTCTTTCTTTCTGTCTAAAAGTCATGTACTGTATTTATAGATGATTGTTTTGAGGAAAAGAATGAAAAACATATAGATCTTTTTGTTCCGCTGCATTTGATGATTCATAGTAGCTCTATGTTTGTTTGTCTGTTTTGAGTTAAATTATTTGGAAGATTCAGTTCCGAACCAAATTCCAAAGCTAGATCCTGGTTAGTGCTTCTCCGTCGCGGCCCGGTGCGAACGGGATCCGTCTCGTCTCGGGTCGGGTCGTGACATTTGTAGCTGTGCTAAGGCTCTTAAATGTATAAAGGCCTAATTTTTATTTTAAGAACTAATAGCATTTTGAGCTTAAAACGGGTCAGTTTATTGAACACGAATCCAACCCGTTTCACAAACGGGTTGATCCGAACCCGGATTTTTTTCGGGTCGGATCCGGGTCAGGTTTCGGGTCGGGTCAAAAATTGACACCCCTGCGTTCTTGCTTGCAGTCAAAATTGCGCAACTTCCAATCTGACGGCAAGGGAACACCGTCGAAGGAGGTAGGGCACCGATCTTCTCTCCCCCTCTTTCTCTGTCTCTTTGGATCAAAGAGATCGGGATAATGGCTCTATTGTCGAGATTGGGTCGGAAGAAGTAGAGGGATTTTGGCCTGTTATAGGTTCGATCGGCTTCAGTATAGGTAAGAAGAGATTTGGCGATATGTTTGGATCGGAGTCGAGGTCGCCTGGGGTTGGCGAGGTCGGGAGCTTCAACGGCTTCGAGGTGTCGGGATCGAAAGGTTTCAGCGACGAGAGGGTTAAGATGGTTGCGGCTTGTGAGCGAGAGCCCTAAAGACTCCATTCCATTGGTATTTATCGACATCAAAGAGCAACGATCGAGGCCGGGATTTGAGCAGGAATCGCGGGATGCAACTCAAACGGCGCCGAGCTACAGGATTTTGCGGGATTTGTGGAGTGTATAGCCGGCATTGTATAACAGGTAAATGAATTTTTTTGTTTTCTTTTGGATAATGTATGGAGGTCAACAGGTGATCGTGGCGAGGTCCTCCTAGTTGCGTGCTATGCTAATCATGACAGCAGATTGGTGTAAAGTAAGACATAATAGTTTTGACTTTGAGGAAAATAACAGTAACTTCTCGGATGCATTATAAATCAATCATTTCATGTGGCGTGTTAACTAAATAACTCAAAAAATGTTATCTACTACAATTTGACGTTATGAAAAATCCAAAGAAAAATGCATAGGAGTGACTTCAAGAAACAACAATAACCATATTAATGAGGTGGATTGAATCAAGGCAATGCTGTCAATCTAAGAAAGTTTATTCAACAGAGGCATTATTTAGCATGTACTGCTCCATGATTGTGCAAATGCACCTTGTTATCAAGGCTGTAACTATTCACCCCAATGAAGAATCAGCTCATAACCTCTCCAACCAGCCCACATACTCATCAAAATGGCACGAAAAAAGAGAAAGAAATATGGCCGTTCAAGAAACAAATTCTAAAGCGAACTCTATCTAAAAGGAACCATAATATTAAGGACAAATGATGCAGTAAAAGTCTTAAATACCGCATGAGCTTTGAGCAAATGCTAGCAAAAGATAGAAATCTTGAATTAATCACGCTGAGAACTTCCAAATATCAAAAGCCCAATCTCAATTTGACAAAAATGAATGCAACCAGTTAATAAACAATCCAAGAAAAGTATAAATCAATTCAGGTAATGAAAGCTTTTGAAAAATGGAAGAAGATGATACAGAGAATGAAAGCTTTTGATTTTCATTAATTCAAATGGAGCTGATACATTCGCTTTTATAGAGCCTTAAGGCAGACAGGAAGTTGCGATGTCAGGCCGCCGTTAGCTGCAGGGCCGAATGTGCAGGCGTCGCAGACGATCGTGTCGCCGGAGCAGCTGCAGGAGATCGTGATCGGTAAGTTGTGCCTGCGGGATCATGTGAGGGTGCTAACAAGAATGTTTAGGCGAATTCAGAAATTCTTACCAAATGTTTCATCTCATTTCCCAAATCTCCACCGCCTCCATTGTACAGAGCATAAATTCTAACGAACAGTGTAAATAATGTTATAGACCTTTTGAGAAGCAAAGAGAGGCGGGGAAGCGACTACTACTGCCGTTGCTTTCACTATTTCCTCGTCGCTTCAGAACTTCGTGAATGAAGTGGTCTCCGCGGGACGATAGCCGAACAACGACAAGAAGCAGCACAGGAATACCGCCCTAGTAAACGTTAATCAAGTAATATTAGGTCGTGTAGATTAGTAATTAATATTAATTTAAATATTTGTATTAGTGTGGATTATATTAGGATTAGTTAATTATTTATTTAAGAATATTAATAAATAATGATGAAGTGAATAAGTTTTGTGTCCTTTAATTCCTTTTTTTAATCTCTTTTGAACTTAATATTAATAAATAATTAATAAGTTTTTTAGAAGGCTCTTTGAATTTTATTTGAAATCACATTGAAAATAATTCAACCAGGAATTGATTATGGTTCAAACATAGATCAAATGTAGCTCAAAAAAGCTATAAATATTGTTTGAATAAGATTCCAACAGTTATAACTATGACTAATATAGTTGTTTATGAAAATGTAAAATCAAATAATATAGCATATCATAGAACTATCACAGAAGATGTGACATACAACCATTAAAACAAAAGCTATAACACATCAACTACGTCGTTCCATAACTAAGGAATATTGTTATTTAGTTGTTCCCTTTCTCTTATTGACTCCTCCTCATCTTGACACAATTCTCTTTCCATGAGGATCATGTAATGGAAAATTCTTTTTTCTCTTGGAGGGATTGGTGTCCTATAAAGATATATCTAATGAATAAGGTTAATTTTAAGGCTATTTACTTTTTAAAACTATTTTGAGAATCTTATGGGTTATCCATTAGAGCTTGTTCATATGTAATGATTGGATTCAATAGCCTCAATCGGCTTAAAATGGGTTGCTCTTATTTTCACCTATTTTTTGAACTTTATAACCTACAAGTTAAGAATCTGCACCCTAATTCCAACGATGATCTAGAAATAGTATGAATGATTACTAGCAAATATTATTTTCCAAGATTAGATACTTTATAGTCCTTGGATCAAAATTAAGAGTCTAGCCTTGTACTTTGAAACATTATAAAAAAATGAAAATATATTATTATTGTGTATTTGTAAGCCGGATTGATAGAAAGTCTCTATAATAGAAAACCCCTTTTATGTTTTAAGCCAATGAGATTACTAAAGGAATTTGTTTGAAATCAAGAGGACATGCACTAAGGATATCTAAATTGAAAGTATCAAACAACTAGATTGATAGAGTCACGCTAAAACAATTTTTTTATTTTTTATTTTATTGAAGCCCTTTAATCTTGTTCCTTTGATTTCTCCCTTGATATTGCTCCTTAATTCCTTTCCTCCACATTCATCTTCTTCCCTTAATTGGTTGATGATTCTTCCTCCATTGACGTCTTCCCTTTAGCACCCAAAATTATTCTCCTCTTCTAACACAACTTCGTTAAAAAAAAAAAAGATAAATAAAGAGTGGATGTTATAGAGAGAGGATTAAAGTGGTTGGTTCTGAGAGAGAGAGCAAAAAAGATATTGGGGTTGATTCTAGAGAGAGAGAGATAGCCCCTTGGCCAAATTTTGGATGGAGGAGAGTATTTTGTCAGTTAGGTAGAGAAAGGGAGGATAAATTGGAGTGGAACTTTTTACATTCACCTTTTTAAAATCAATTTAAAATACATAATGCAAATTATTATTTTATAAGATTAAGATCCTTTTTAAAAGTAAGTAAAATAAATCATAATTAGTCATTAATTTTAGATAACCAAAACAAAATCAACGCTCCTTGAAGAAATGATAACTTAGTCATCTTGTTACAAATTTTTAATAACGCCAAGCAATCCTATTTGCATTAATTGAAGGAATCTTCGCACTCTAATATACATGGCTAACTACTTTAAGGAATCTCACACTTTACATTTGACATTATTTTAGTTTTTCTTCCTAACTCTTTTTTCTATTTAGACTTTGATATAGCTTTAAAGTTCATGAAATTTTCCTTATCCTGGTGTCTTTTTATTTTCTCATTCACAAAATATTTTCATGCTTGAAGTTTTTCATATTTTCTTTTATGTTCGATCCTCTTGGATTAACAAGCCTTTTATTATTATTGTTGATGATAGTATTATTCTCCTTTTCCACATTAAAGCAATAGTGCTCTAGTTGTCTCTCTTCTTTATGTATTTCTCTCATATTATTTCTTCTTCAAGATGAATTTCATTAGCTCAACTGGACAATTCTTCCACAACATTTCATTTCTTAGGAGTAGAATTTTTGTAACTCCACATAAATGTTTCAATGCAAATACCTATTTTAATCATCAATAATGAGTCTTCTTTGTTTTATACTTTACTATTTTCATACCCACTTGCTTTCTGCTTTTGGTTGAAACTGATAGTTAGTGAGTTCATTAGACTTTTTCTTTGATAATTTGTTATTTGCAGGTTGTAAACCTGATAGTGTGACAACCAAACAAGTGATTAAGATGTAGGTGCATTCAAACAAACAAGTGAGCATTCAAACTTATAAGCTCAATATAAATGGATAGCTCAACAGTACAAACTGTGCTAATCAATTCACTGCACCAAAGCTAGAAATGACTATACAAGCAATGATGATACAAATAAATAAGAATATAAAATTTTGAGCACAAATACTAAGAATTACTCTACACATAAAAAACATGACTATTTGATATATGACTCAGCATAATATCCTTCAAGTAAATAGGAATATGTGAAAGGAATGTAAACTAAATATATAACAAATGAACAATCAATCATATGTTCAATCAAGTTTGTTCCGGGCTAAAAAATTCATGATGGCAAAGTGAGGGAGTTTTGCATCTTAGTTTTGCATAAAAATCCAACACACAAATAGATAAACGAAAGAGCTTAAATAATATCAAAATAATTTATAAGCATAAAAAAAGCACAAGGCCTTGTTGAGCTGAAATGATTCCATTATATGTGCACTAATTATAAAAATCGACCTATTCCTTAAATTTGAGACGGTGAAATTATAAGAGTTTGAGGAACCGACTAAAGTTCAATAGTGTTTGTTAGGATGTTTGGGGTTGAGTTATAACAAGTTTGACAATAGTGACAAGTCGACAAAGGTTTTAAAGAAACGATCGGGCGGTGAAATTTTGACGATAGAGGCCGGCTAGTAAAAAATTTGATGGCGGTCGACCAATGAAAAAGTCTGAAGATTGTAGTTGGTTGGCAAAAGGTCCGTTAGCGGAGGTTTGACAGCCACGATCGAGCAAGGGAGGATTGATGGTGCCAATTAGCCAACAAATGTTCATAGGTGGTGGTGCTCAGGTGGAACTCTAGGATTTTTCATGCATCTAAGCGCTTTTGAATCTCTAGCCAATATTTTTATTCATATAGAGAGCCGGAGCTTATTTATAGATTTTTGAAAGTGAGATATAGAGAAAATTTGGAGCACTCCATCGAATGACTTATATTTATTCTCTCAATTATATATTATTTCTTTAGAAATTAAATGTTTAGTGACATTGAAATTGAGCAATTTTGGGCTTGTTAAATTTGTCTCGTTGAGCTACTTAGATTCGACTATAAGCATGCCTAATTTGAAAATTATTTGATTATCTAATAAATATATCGAGCTTTTCAACTATGCTTATTCGGGTTCAAATTGGTTTATCATTGGGTTCTTCTTGTCAAGACGATTAATTCAACTATACGTTCACTAAAATCAGAATTTGGATGATCCTAAATTTATATTTAGAAGTTTCTAACTTAAATATAGCTCGAGATTCATGCCTGATCAAGTGAATTTTCATGTATAAGATCAAATTCAGATAGAATTTTGTATGAATGTATGTGCTACTAATATTTATTAAAATCTCTACAAAATTTTTTGTTGTAAATTTGCCTCGCATTGAAAACACTCAAATTGATTTACAACAGTTATATGTAATTTTTACAAAAATCTATACTCATTTGCATGGTTGCACCATTAGGAAGTAAGCATGCATGATTTGTTGATTTGCAGAGTTTTTTTTTTTTTTTTAATTTAAATGTAATATACATATATGAAGATTTGAATTATTGAAAATTAAAGGTTTTTTAAAGTTTTAATTAATGCGTTCATCACTTCTTAAAATTCTAATTAGAAACTAAAAATAATTTATAATGAATGACCTAAACACATACACTAGACTATTAATCCTTAGAATATCAAAATAAGATATCAATTAGCAATAATAAATTATAAACATGGTAGTTTGTTCGTAAGTAGTTTGATTAAGAAATATTAATGACTATCTAGCTGAGAATGCTCATAGGGTCAAATAAATTTTATATAAACTAGATACCATCAATGTTTGTATCGCTTGGCTATGAAAATTAGTATTAGTTCTCTTAAAACTAGGGGTGTCAATATTTGGCACGACACGAAAATCCGACCCGAAAAATTAGGGTTGGACCCGACCCGATTTCAAAACGGGTCGGGTTCGGGTTCCCGGATTCGACCCGTTTGAAAAACGGGTCGGGTTCGGGTTAACCAAGCGGGTTGCTGTGTCAACCCACGAACCCGTTTAACTTGAACTGCCCGTGCTGTCCCGCCTGCCCGCGAAGCTGCCCCGCCCCGCAACTACCTGGGCCCTGCCCGCTCGACAAAACCTGCCAGCGCACGATGTCGTGTCTGCCAGCGTCGGTGCCTCGAGCCCAAGGTTGCCTGCTCACGCTGGCCCTCACGCACCCGCGCTCGCCCGCTCGCCGCTCACCCGTGCTCGTCCGCACGTTTCAGGTGTCGTGTGTCGGGTCAACCCGGCAACCCGCCGGTCGGGTCTGGGTTCGAATTTCAGACCCGTTCATCTACCCGGGTCAAGTTAGGGTCAACCTGACCCGCAAATTTTGGATTTCTTGACTAAGGAATTAATTTTTGAAGTTGTTAATAAGTTGTATGGGTCCATTGAGATCAAGTATGAAATTCACTTTGTTATGATTCACATATGCTAATCTTATTACTATAATCTCTATTACTCAAATTATTATTATTATTATTTGGGTGGTCATAGTAATTGAGCTAAGGAATTATTTCTTCTGAAATATTATAAAAGATTCCTAACTGTTCCATGTGCATTGTATTAATTATTTAAATTGGGACCCATATGAAGTGATTTTTATTTTCTGTGTTTCCAAAATTCAGGGCAATTTAAGGGTAGAATGGGTCCCATGGGCCAAAGGAGGCTTAGGCCCATCTATGAAGGCTAGTGAAGGAATCCACTTTATCCCAATCAGCCAAATTGCCCAATTTTCATGACAATGGACCCATCATCCACTTTAAGATAATTAGCCTATTTAAAGCTGTCAGGCCAATTTTTATGATAGGATCCACCAATAAAAGCTTCACAGGTGTCGCAATCATGCAAAAATAAATTGAAAAATATAAATCTAAGTGGAGCAAAAGGAAGGCTCGGTATATGGGCAAATTATTGTGTCCGGTGTCCGGATTTGTCCTGACATTAATCCAGAGGCGCCACGTCACCAAAATACACCGGGGCCCGGTGTATTTGGGTGACGTGGCGCATCTGGATTGGTTGTCCGGACGTCAGGTGACCGGACGCAATAATTCGCCCAATATATGACATGATTATATGATATTTTCTAAATTTATCAGTATGTATTTGATGTTGATAGAAGACATGACAACATCCAACCGTTCATTTGTCGAGCTTTGATCATAAGAATGCAAAGTGATAAGAAGTTTATATATATATATATATATATATATATATATATATATATATATATATATATATATATATATATATATATATATATATATATATAAAGAATAGTAGATAGCAATTAGTTTAATTAATAAAAATTAAATATTATTATTAATTTGTGAGATTAAATTTATAAATCATAAAAATTATGAGAAAGCTACCATGACTTCCAAGCATCTGAGGCAACTAGAAAGCATGGCCTTGATGCTTCTCCTTAACTCTTAGGGACCCAAGTTTATGAAGCCTTTAAGTGTTTTATTGGAAAACACTATTTGTTGACTATTGGAGCATGTGTTTTATTGCTATCATCTAAAAGGGGGTAAGGCCAAAGGTGTAACAACTACTTTTTTTTTAATTGATATGAAACAAAGTTGTCATGATTTGCGAAGGCAATAAGGGAAATCTATAGCTTTCATTTCAAGAAAATAGTTTTAATTGTATTGTCATAGTTAGAGAATAATATATCTTTATGGTGAAATCATTATCACTACATAAAAATAGTTGATTTCTAACAAAATTTTCAGTTGAAAATAGACTATTTTCTATCTGAAATATGCATTTCCGACTAATTTTTAACCAAAACTTTTTTGCTTATAAATTGCACATAGAAAAAGATTTAGTGGTGAAAAAAATTCTGCAGGAAATATTTTTGATGAATCTCTGACAGAACCCCCCCCCCCCCCCCCCCCCCCCCCCCCCCCCCCCCCCCCTAACTAATAGAATATGTTTCGTCGAGATTTAAGATGGACCAGTGGAATTTCGGCTAGAAACGTTTCGCTAAAATTTCACCATTTTCTCTGTATCAAAGCGACTGAATTTCCATTGGAAACTTGTATCAAATTTCAAAAAAAAAAAAAAAATTCCCCTCTATTTCCATGGAAACCAATTACAATTCACAAAAGATCGTTCAAACATATTATAACAAACTCATAAAATTCTAAACTAACATTGTAGGCTAACAATATGTCAATAATAAATAAAAAGCATTCATTAAAGTATTCTTATTAAAATCAAGAAATTATAATTCTTAATGCAATTGTCAATTTAAACATAGAGTTCATTATATTTTACAATACATGTACAACATCTAATCATCTTAGTATCTTTACTCTCCTAAGATTCAGGCTTCTGAACTTTCTTCTTTCAATGTTGTTTTCTATATGACTATAGTTCCGCCTGTATCTCAAATTGTTGTTTTAGAATATTGGATTGTACTTGTCTCATTTGCTCTAGCCCCGCGGCAAGAAAAGGCACTATTTGGCTTACTTTCTCATCAATTTCTCTACCACCATAAGCTGTTGAGCTTGACAATTGTGTCTCATATGCGTATGCCGGGGAACCTAATCTATAAACTCTCCTCTTTTATCTCCCTCTCACCATTTGTGACCTCTTGTGATATTAGTAGAACAGTGTGGATCTCGAAGAGGATCCCTAACTAGTAGAAGACTGACTTTCACGAATTCGTATATATCATCATGTGAGAAATATAAAACATATAAACACATTTAGATGTAAATTGTATATATTAATGCTATTGAATTTTTAAAGGTCACATAAGCTTTCTTCGATTTTTTATCAGCCCATTGGTGATCTTATGAGCATCGATGTGTGTGTGTGTGTGTGTGTAACTCTCACTGGATAGGCTCTCTACTAAGTATCTCTTTTTGTAAAAAAACTATTAAGATAATAAACATAAAATAATTTGAATAATGATTTTACCAATCGTCATTTATGCTTAGTGTCAGGAACTGAACCACCAGTATGGAGGGAGCTCCCTAAGCCCTCATAGTCTGAGGCTATATTCTACTTGTTTTACTCCCTATTCCTAGTGCATTATGGGTGGCCCAAGCTTTAGTCAATTCACCCTACACACCCTTTCCAAGTCATAAGGGGTAGGGGTGTCAATATTTGACACGACCCGAAAACCCGACTCAAAAATTTCGGGTTCGGGTTCAACGTTTCGACCCATTTCAAAAATCGGGTCGGGTTCTGGTTAACCCTTTGACCCGAACTTGACCCGAAAGTGACCCAATTTTGACCCGAAAACCTGATTTTGACCCGGCAACCCGAGATTGACCCAGTTTTGTCCCGAAAAGAGGAGATTGACCCGTTTTTTACCATAAAATTAGCAATTTTTTTGTTGAAAACTGGTCATTCGGGTTCGGGTCCAGGAAATCGACCGGTTTTTAAAAACGGGTCGGATTCGGGTTGACCCGAATAGTGCCGGGTCAGTTTTGAGTACGACCCAAACCCAACCCGTGACCCGAAATTGATACCCCTAATAAGGGGTGCTCTCTTGACTTTATAATATTATAAAACATATCTCTCAGGAGATTAGAACCTTTCTTTTAAAAATAATTTCTTATTCTTGCATTATATTCAGGCAAGAATCTAAAGTCTTTATGTTTAAGACAATCTTTGTGTTTTAAGAAAATTATATTTATTAAGATATCATATGTTAGCATATCTTTTTCCCATAGCAACTTGAGGTCATTAATCAAAGGTGGTAAGAAGACATTTATTTTTGCTTTTGGGTTATATGGTCCAAGTATAATGAGTATCAAAAATATGTATGGGGTTGTTATATACATTTTAGGTGGTAGATTGTAAGGTGTTAATATAATAGGCTAGCAAGAGTACGATAAAGCTGATTGATTGTAAGGAGTGAAGCCATCAACACATAATCTCTATATTATATTACATGATTCTAAAACAAATGAAGGATGTGTGCGATCGAAGAGCTTCCATGCTTCTAGATCTGATGGATGAGTTAGAACACCTAGTTGAGATAACTTTTCTTTATGTTATCTCATGTAACCGGCGGTGTTCATTAATGTGTACAACCCTGAAGTATGGGAATGGTTAGTAAATAAAACAATTAAGAGCATGGAATCCTTTTATTTTTGTTGTTTCCCTTATTTTGGTTTGTATTGAGGT
Organism: Dendrobium huoshanense; assembly: GCA_016618105.1. Lineage (NCBI taxonomy): Eukaryota > Viridiplantae > Streptophyta > Magnoliopsida > Asparagales > Orchidaceae > Dendrobium > Dendrobium huoshanense. The sequence continues at coordinate 53,793,858 of CM028357.1, read as the reverse complement.
GCACTGTAAGTATGACATATAATTTTTGTCAAGTCATCCTCGTAATACAACATACATCCATTGATACAATAGTTCATTTATGTAGCACTCAGCTCTAACTTTGATTATAATTTCTTAGTCATGTAGAAATCTATGGAAATTAAATTATTCTTAGGATTAGTTTTCTTTAGCAAGCCTATGAACTCATTGAAGTGCAATTGAGGAACATTATATTCAATTTTAATGCTGAGCATCCTAACTGTAACTGATAACTAAGAATAAGTAGTCCACCAATCCCAAATGGGTTGTTGAGCAGCACATAGTACTTCATAGAATTTATGCTCTTTGATGTTCAATGATACATCTATATGTTCTTTTTAATTCAGACCTACTGCATCAAAAACTAGTTCTTCGTATGTTCTTGTGTTATGATCAATCCTCTACTATTCTTGAGGTTGTAAAGGGACTACATTGAGAATCTAAATATGGCTCATGCTCTCCATGCAAAGTCCAAAATAAATATTCAGGTTCAAATCCTCTATGATATAAATATGTTTAACCTCATTGGGTTTAAGGTATGCTTGATTTTTATGCTTTGAACAAGAAAACCTAAACAACTCATCTCATAAAAGTGAAGGTAGTTTGCATGCCATGCAAATAACATATTCAACTCCATTAATAAATTCATTTGTGAATGACTTTTGTTCTAGTAACAATCTATTATACATTCAAAACCTCTAAGTTTGAATATCCATATATAACTTGAACTAACAACCCTAAAAAAAAATTGAAATAAGTTGATACCTCTCTTCCTCTGCGATTAATTCATAACACTAGACTTGATAGTGTACACTTTTGTTTAGTTTACTCCATTGAGATTAAGTGGTACATTAAACTCACATTAATGTATTATTTATGATGCATTTCACTTGAATTTGACTATCTTGATATAAGAATCCCAAGAGCAAAAAAAAATTTATATAGTTATAGAGAAGTATGTATACTTTTCTATCTCTCCCATCAGTTCCTAACAATAGAAATGTATTCTCAAAAAATATTTCTTAATCTTTATTAATAATATCCTAATGAATGCTTTAAGCTTTATCTAAATCAAAATGCACTTTTAACCAATTCTAACCGGTGAAATCTTTAAAAAATTGAAAATGATAAAAAAAAAAAAAAGAAATTTCACCTTTCAAATCTTGAAACAACGGAGGAAAATGTGATAGAAATTACCTTGAACGGCGACGGGGATGGAGATGTTTTTGTCAAAAATTAAGTTAATTTTATGACAAAAAATTTGCCATAAATTCCGTTGTTTCACTAATTACTGACTGAAATTTTATTGGTGATAGGCATTTTTCCTATAGTGCACCTTTATCCTTTTTATTTTTCTTAGTTCATTAATATCTTCAAATATGATTCATTTTAACATGACTAAAGTGTACTAATATAGCTGAAATGGTTATATATTAGAGAATGGTAGCCATCAAACAAAAAAGAAAGTTAAAGCTATTGGATAAGTTCAACAACTATTCAATCAATAGTTGATATTTCATATTTAATGTGAAACTATTCTTCAATCTCTCTCATATCTCAACATATGGGTCCATATAAAATTAGGTTAATTAATAAGTGGATTGGACTAGAGATAAGATGGCTTTACTTTTTATTTTGGATTAGGTACATTTTTTGGCACTAAAGGCCCATCCTTTTCAATACAAATATGTATGATATTAAATCATCTCCATTTAAGCTTTAGCTCATCTAGCTCTTAGTACCAAATGAATGTATGGGTTGCCTTTCCAAGCAAGTTTTTCTAATTAGATAATGTCTTAGCTTGGAATGGAAATTAAATAAGATATTAAAAAAATATTATTACATTTAAGCATTCACTTGGTAAAATTTGAAAGGAAACATCTTTTTTTGGATCAACTCTTTAATTATCAATAAAGGGAAAATGTTCTTTATTGGTGAATAGAAAGAAGCCTAATTCAAATACACATAGTGAAAAAATGGAAATTAAGGAAAAAATATTAATATTTAGCATGCGCAAAAAAATTGATATAAATTTATCCAATTTATTTTAATATCATATTGGCATTACTATATATTTCACTATGATTTAATTTTGAAGAATTGTATTTCTAAGTCTTCTAATATATGTATTAATATAACACCCTTATTCTTTATATATTATATATAAAACTAAGGGTTATAAAAAATATATAATAAAAATTTTAGCCTAACACAAAATTTAAGTAGCATGTTTTCTTCATGGGACAAAAAATTAAACTTCATAACATTAACATTTTTTTTAAAATTCTCTCCATAATGTTTCATTTAGGAAGGCTTTTTTATTGCTTCTTAAAACACCTTTCTAAAAAAAAAATTAAAAATTTTGTACTAAAAAACTGCTTTAAGAAGCAATAAAAAAGTCATCTCAAATGAAGCCTAAAGCTAAGGCTTCGTTTGAGACAGCTTTTTTAAAGCAAAACTCCGTTTTAGAAAACAGTAAAAAAGTCGTCCCAAACGAAGCCTAAGTCTTAGGTTTCATTTGGGAAAGCATTTTTACAGCTTTTTAAATAAGCTGTTTTGTACAAAAAATTCTTGAACAAGAAACTTTATTCAAAAAAGCTGTTTTAGAAAGCGGTCCCAAATGAATCTTTAATTTGTATATATAGCTCATAAGACCCACTCAGTCACACATCACATTCACATCAATATTTGTTTGCTATACTGTTGTGTTAATTGTGTGGTCACACACATGTTGGCTTGAAATGAGCACTAACATGTTATAGGTTTTTTACTTTTAACAGTTGAAAGAAAAACAAACCTCCATGCCCATTGGTTTTCCACTTCTCTTGCTTTCACAAAATAGTGAATGACCCCAAGAATTATTGAAGCATTGCAAGGAATCCAAGTGGGAAGAAATCTCTCCAAAAGTTGTAAGGCCGTCTGCCCCAACTTAGGATTCGTTTGAGACAACTTATTTATTGAATTCTAAAGTAAATTTTCAGTATCAAAATAAAAAATTTGCTTTAAAAAGCAATAAAAAAGTAGTCTCAATCAAACCTAAATATTGGTTAGTAGCCACGGCAACATGAAAAATAAGAAATAGACAAATGTCGCAACCAACATATCAAAGTGGGCTGCGGCTCACATGTAATTTTTTTGATGATTTTTAAATCAATTAAGATAAACTCATATACAGATAATATATAATTTTTATACTAAAAAAATACTTTAAAAAATATTTAAAAAATGGTCCCAAACGAAACTGAAGATGAGTGGCTCACATGTAATTTCACCATCCAACTTCCTCAATAAGCATTACGTCAAATCAAACAAGTTGGGCTCCTTTGGTCCCACTACTGCAAGCATTAAAACGCTTAGCAAGAAGACCTTCCAGTGCTCTCTTTTATATCCCATATATTTCAGGTTTTTTTTTATTACTGTTTTTAGTATAAAAAATTTTTGGAATTAAAATTTTTATATTAAAAATTTATTTTAAAAAATTAAAAATTTTATATTAAAAATTTATTTTAAAAAATAATAAAAAAGTTAAATCCTTAGCTCTATAATTAAAACAGATCAAATTCTTAAAAAAAAAACCCTTGGCTCTAGGCATAAGTGCGTAACAATATTGTTATGCCGCTCCAATCGGAGCCCGATTCACCTAGCAAGTAAATTAATGAGTTTAGCCGAAATCAAGCACTTGAGCTTGGGCTTAATCAAGCTTGATTTGCATGCTATTTCATGCATGTTAGTCCCTACTTGTTAGTTAAGAGTAGGAATAAATTTGTTATCCAACATAAAATTGAGAGGGTTTGATTGTTTTTTTTTAATGTGCGTTTAGTTTAAATATTTAATGAAATTTATATCAAGACATGTTCTTTGGTGGTTCTACATTTTTTTTTTCAAAAAACATTAATATATTAATAATAAAAAACAGCAAAGGTTACAACATGGAAGTAAAAGAAAGAAAAAATAAAAAAATGGAAAAATACAGTCAAAAGGCGGGATCAGTAATCGGCTAGGACTACCAGCACCTCTGAATACAAACACGGACCATCCAGTTTGGTGGGAGAACACCAAAGGTTGCCACAAGCTAAACCACGGGGACGCGAGCCCCAACCACATCATAGCCCTATTCTCGTCGCAAACAGCCAATCAAACAGTGTAAAAGCAATTGTATCCTGAGAAGAGAGGCCAGGACAAAACAGCCAAAAAAGAACCATTAGCGTCTACGACGCCCTCTCCCACGAAATCGCCCCCGAGATGCAGCAATTATACTAGGTTTAGTGTGAACCAAAGTGAAATCGTTGCCAGGGTCCGAACCCCCACAAAATTCCGGAGACGCCAAACCACCTTCAAAAAAATCAGATTTCGATTCATACTCCGACGATCCGTTCAACCAATTAATATGGTTCCTAATGTCCAAACCAGACGAATCGCCCAACAGATTAACAAAAGCATGCGAATCCATCAAATTAACAGGAACCTCAATAAAGCTATTGCTAACTGGATTACCCTCAACTCTCGCATCGAACGAAGGAGCCATAATAGTCGACGGTAAAGCAGGAGGAAAAAAAGAAATGGCATTTGGTGAGAGACCAACCGTAACAACATCAGAAACAATGTCGCCAGCCCCTAACCCAACAGAGTCCTCCACAACAATTACATTCTCCAACCTGCCATCAACGACAGATAATTGAACAAGTTCGGGTTCAGAAACAACAGGAAAATTCACAACACCACCCATACCCGGTAACTGAGCAAGTTCGGGTCCAGGAACATCATCACCACCAGCCAAAATAACAGGGGAAAACCCAGCCGCAGGCTCAACAGAGGGTAAAGCCGCAAAAACAGTCTCAGAATTTGCAGCAACATTACCCAAAATTACCGTCACAGAAGGGGCAACACCCTTATCGACATTTACAGCACAAATAGGAGATAGAAAATCAACCGGAATAGAAGAAACATTAGGATTCCCAGATGCAGTATCAGGACGACACTTACCCGATACATGCCCTAAGCATTTACAAACAGCACAAAATTGTGGAAAATCATCTAACACCACCTCCTGAACATAACCTAATGAATCATAACCTAACCAAACTTGCTTATGGAATGTTTTAGTAATGTCAAGTTCGACTAAAACACGAGCATTCGACGGACGAGAGCCAACCGACGTAGCTTCATCGATTTTCAGATGTTTGCCAAATAATTCACCAAGACCAAACAGAATCCTCAACGAGAAAAATGAGGACGAAGATGCGAAAAGGAGATCCATATCAAGACGATCGGCGACTCAATGCCGATGTCCAAACAAGGTGACCATTTAGTAAGTTTCATAAAACAATTGAAAACAAGATAAGAACGGTGACAAAATACCCTACAATAGTCTAAATCATTTGCCAGTTTGATCAAAATGTGAGAATGATCCAGGACCGTAACAGACACTTCTCCGTTCAACTTCAAATTAAAAAAAAAAATTGCGAATGGCATCGAGTGGGGGGCGTTTAGACGGAAAAAAACCGACTAAAGAAAACCGAAATGGTGCAGCAAGTTCTTTGATTTCCTCATCGGAAACCCAAAGGGACGGCAAGCCACGGAAGGTAGAAAACCTCAAATCCAGGAAATAAGAAGAAGACCCAGCTAGAGCTTCAAGAAAAGACTTAGAATGAGATATCCCACCAAAAAAATCGGGATCCTTCAGTTTAATCGGCGCCTTGCCGAACGGCCGGCGAAAAAGAGAGAAAAACCAAGCTAAAAGCCTTCAAGAAACAAAATACATAAGCAAGATAAGAAACTTTCTTGAAACGAGAGATCAGAGGAGCAAAATCCCCCCCCCCCCCCTCCCCCCCCGACGGGGGAGAACTCGAAACCCTAGCAGAGCATGAAAAAGCTAACTAATTAGCCACCAATATATGTTTCCTCTTGAACTTAGTGGTTTGACATCCTTAAGATTGATAATAATGATCATTTTATAATGTAACATTGATAATGATATTATTATGCGTGGACGTCGAACGCATCCGGAGATCAATCAGAAGCCACACGTCATGCAATGTATTATGCATTGGGTGACAAGGTGGATTCTGATTGTTCAAAGCTTCGAAAGTAATTCTCATAAATTTTTGTCTGCCATTCAAGGCTGATATTTTTACTCAAATGATTATTTAAAAATTATATTAATTTTTAAATTTGATCAAATTTGGAGAGGAATCAACTCTTTAATTATTATGGAAGCATGAGTATAATGAGTATAATTGCGTTGAAATTGAATCAAAATGGATTTATATATAAATTTATATTTATAGGGATGTAATTTTTAAAAAGATTGAATCATATTTCCAAATATATTTTAAAATGAGAATCAAATGCTAGATTGATAAAACTTGTTAAAAACATCTAACACACACTATAACACTTAATAGTTTAGTGTGAAATGTGATTGTGTATCAATCGGGTTGTATTGTTATCTCAAATTTAGATACCATCAATCGAGCTCGCTAGAGTGTTGTAAGGGGGCAGCGCTCCCTTTTTTTTTGTGGTTTGGGGGAGCAACGCTGTATGTTGCAATGCTCTTAACTTGGGGAAGAGACAGAGAGCTGAGTGTTGTGGCACTCCAAACTCCAATGCCGTAAAACTATAGGATGTCAGGTGGACTTAAAAACTTAAGTGAATCACGCTGATACTCCAAACCTTAGTACCTCAGTGCAGCAACACTGCAAGTCAGGCTGAGCAGTTTTTCTTCCCTTTTTTTCTTGTTTCATTTGATATATTAAAAGCATCTCTTTTATCTATTTGTGTATAAAGTCAGGGGTATATTCAGCTTCTTTTTTCAGGGTGTGTAAAAAAAAATTTTTTTGTGGGGGATAGGCAAAGATGCTTTGGATTGATAAAATTAGGGCAAATTTTTTTTTGAGGTGGGGGGCAAAATGCTCAAAATACTCAAAATATCCGCTCTAAATATTAAAAAAAAAAAAAATTTGAGGGTGGACATTTGCCCACCCTGAGTCTATAGTGGATCCGCTCATGCATATAACGAAGAGATAAATAAAGAGAGACAATAAAAGAGTCAAAGAGAAGAAATCTATATAATTTCTCCCCATTTTCATATTGAATATTTTGATTTAATGTAACTCCATAATTTTTTTTGTAATTATGAGTTTTTTCACGTTAACTCCTGATATTCTTTTTTCACTCAGATTTCAGCAGCTGCGCACAATAACAGGAGAAGCATTGAACATTGGAAGCGCTTTCTGGAACAGTCATTATCATTAACATGCAAGATAACAAAACTTTCCTGATTGAAAGAACAAAATCTAGCATAATTATACCCAAGATTTAATTTTTCACTCCGAATCTGCTTTAATCCGCAATATCTGGATCATGATCCTCTCATCAAGTTGTAGAATAAGAAAATAATTTGGGCTGGAATATTTTAACTATAATTTCATCAAAATACTCTAATTTAATTTTATAAATTTAATTATGTTGACTTAAATCTAATAATTAAATTTATATTGCAATTAATATAATAAAAAACAAATTAATTAAATATAAATAACAATCATCTTAAAATAAATTTGTGATCCATTTGGAATTGCTGCAGCTTCTTTTAAAGATGATTATACAACTGTTGTGATAAAAATAGATTTTTTTGAAAGTTATTTTCATAACAAATTAACTTCTTAAAAACAGTAACGGTAGATAAATAGAAATTGTGATTGTGTTTTTAAAAGACAAAGGAATGAACAAACTGTCCCAAATGAAGCATTAATATTTTCGTGAGAATATTTTGATTGAAAGTTTCTCGATAAATTAATGTCACTTGATTAGAAGCAAACCCTAATATCTAATTAATTAGTACCAACTTTATTTGTTCTTTTGTCTTAATCTTTAAATCATTCATAACCTTAATATTTATTTAGACATTCTCTCTCTTTCTCTCTAATATAATTTGTTCTTGTTTATAAACTTTATTGCCTATGCACTACAGGAGGGGCAATTATGTATTATAAATAATCATCATCAAAGCCAAATAGTGCGTACCTAATCCCCAGATTAGGGAAAAATATTTTGTGCGGTCACCGGATGGTATCTGGAGAAATCAAAGCACGTCATGTTACTTTTCGATGTGTACTGGTGCTGTGTACCGGGTAATGTAGTGCACTCTGATATACCTCTGAATGATTCGATAATCATACAGAATAATTTCTCTCAAACTATTGATATATTTTTAATGAAAAGGAGACCCTTAATAAAGAAAGCATCTTTTCTTTAATATTCTGTAGGCCAACAGTCATTGAATCAAATAGAAGAATTTAAAATTAATAGTCGATAAACTATAAGATAAAAATATTATTTTTGTAGAACTGTTGTCTTTGGGCTTCTATATATGTTGGGTTTGTGTATAGTGGCACTAAAAAATTATGGTTAGGGGCTCTGTTGCAATGATTTTGTGAAATATATATACTACTTTAAATTTGAGTAATAACCCATCGAGGCTTAATTAGGGTGGTTGGTGGACGAACACAGTTGGGAACCCCTTATCACGGGGTTGAATCTCCTCTACTTCGGCCTAGCCTCTTCAGTTGGGCAAAGCAAGGATGAGCCCGATGCGGGTAAGTGGCCTCACTAGGTTTCGCCAAAGGATTAACTAGGCCGCCAAATGCTTCCTTTAGAGTGTCGGGTAGATACCCTCATTCAAAAAAAAGAGAGAGAGAAATAATGCATACTGTTTGATATTTATAAAACTGTAAATGTGCATTAATAAGAAATGTAAAGAAAATGAATTTGAAAGATATGTTATGAAAGAAAAAGAGTATATCATGCACTCGTTATAATTATGCACAGGAAAACAGATTTAATTTTTAGAGCTTCGCTAACCGAGTTGCAAACGTTTGTTTGAAATTATTGTGAGTCTTCACCCGAATGTCAAAAAGAAACACATTTTTGTTGATGTAAATAGTGCGATGTAAATATTGACGTCACATTATTCACAAAAACTCATTTTTTGACGAAAATAAAGATGAAAAATAACCTATATAGAATTTTTTGTGTGTTTGTGCTAGAAATGGAGTTTGATTTTTTTTTACAAAAACAGATATATTAATATTAAGAAAACAACGGTTACAACAATAATAGAAAAGGAAATAAAAGAGACAAAGGAAAAATACAACCAAAAAGCGGGCTCAGTAAAATGCCGAGGCTTCCAGCATCCGCGAAGCCTCGCACGGACCATCCAGTAAGGTGGAGACAGCGTCCAACTACCAACCGACCCGAAAAAAACCACACCAAAGGTTGCCACCAGCAAAATGACAAGGACGCGAGCCCTAGCCACATCATTGTCCTTAACCCAGCGCACCAGCAAAACGAACTTCATTAAAGCACAACAATCCCTAAAAGATAACAGGGAAAAAAACAGAACACGGATACATTATCTTCTACGCCGACCTCTCCCACGAAATCTCCCCCGAGAGGCAACAGACAGGTCTAGCACGAGCCAAAGTAAAATCATTACCAGGGTTAGAACCCCCACAAAATTCCAGAGAAGCCAAACCACAATCTGAAAATTT
>CM028357.1:53615789-53783789 GCA_016618105.1 Dendrobium huoshanense | reverse complement strand
TCTTATTTATAATTTTTTTTTTTTTTTGGGAAAGAACGTAAGGAGGTTGGACCAAGTATTTTTCTCTTTCAGTTCGATTATAACAAGGATCAGCTTTAAGCCTATAACTTTTTGCTCAGTGATGATCATTCTTACTAGACATTTGAAGCTGATGTATGTTTTTTGTTGATGATATTATTCTTGTTGATAAGATTAAACTTGAATTATGGAGATCAATTTTAGAGTCTAAAGGTTTTCATTTGAGTATATCTAAATCGAATATATGGAGTATAATTTAGTTTTGATAGATCTAATATGAGAATTGTGAATTTAGACGATCAAGTCATTAATAAGGGTACACGTTTTAAATATCTCAGAGCTATTGTCCAAAGTGATCGTGAAATATATGGGGGTACTATTAGTAGAATTCAAGTTGAATGATTGAAGTAAAGAAATGCGTCAGACCTATTGTGTGATTGAAAAGTATCCTTTAAACTTGAGGGAAAATTCTATATAAGATGGTGAAGAGTCCTGCAATGTTTTTATGGTGCACAATGTTGGCCTTTAAAAGAGAAGTATACAATTAAGTTAAGTTTTGTAGAGATGAGGATGTTCAGGTGGATAAGTGGCTTTACTCTCAGAGATAAAATTTGAAATTAGCATATATGTGAAAAGGCTGGAGTAGCTCTAGTGGCACTACAGGAGAATCACTCATTACCGGCTGGTTTCCGGCGGTTAAATTTTCAGCGGTTTTCTAACAGCTCATTTCCCATGGAATTTTCCGGCGGCTTTTTCAGTTTTCCGACGTAATTTTTCGCCGGAAAGCCGCCAGAATTAATTCCCTCTGGAAAAAGCCGCCGTAATTTATTTTCCTACACGGGTTTTACCGGCGGAATTTTTTCCGTCAGAAAACCGCCGGTAAATTCGAAAACCGCTGGAAAATGATCAATTTTCGTCGGGAAATTCCGCTGGTAATAGATAATTTTCCTGTAATGTGGCAAATAAAATTAGAGAGAATCATCTTAGCTAGTTTAGTCACATAAAACGTCAGCCTTCTGATGATCCGGTTAAGTAGATATATTAGTTTTGTCCTAAGAGAGTAAGAGATATACCTAAAAAGACGTGATTAAAAAATATTAGAAATAATATTTTTTATTATATTTAAATGACAATTAAACTCTTAACATTTTTTTTTTCTCTTAACCTCACGTGGTAGGATAAAAGTTTGATGTTGTTCTTGTAGTTGAAAAGAAAATGAAAATAATTTAATTAATACATTATATAAGTATAATAATAATAAATAATTTAAATGATTGTAATTTAATTTCCTAACATTGGCATTATACTTATAAAGAGTCCTTTGCGGCAAAAAATAATACCACATATTCTCAATTAAAAAAAAAAAAACACCCACATATATCATATACTTCTTATATTATTGCAATATGTTTTAATTAATTTACTCTATTTTTGACAGAGGTGAGATAGCATTCTGCAGCCGTGAATGCCGCCAGCAGGAGATGATCTCTGATGATGGAACTGAGAAGCACTTCAAAGAAATTTTAGATCCATTATAGGATTAAATATTAAGTGGATGAGAAATATTTTCTTTATTATTATTTTTTCCTTTTTTTCTTTTAATTTTTGATTGTGTAGTAATTTGATTGTTTGGTGATGGGGCATCACTTTACAACTCTGGAGATGTTATCAATTTATTAAGAGGATTGCATCACTGAAAATTGGTTTTAAATTACGACTTAGGTTTCGTTTGGGACGACTTTTTTGCTGCTTCTTAAAGCAGCTTTCAAGTACAAAAATTTTAACTTTTGTACTAGAAAGCTGTTTTAAGAATCAGTAAAAAAGTCGTCCCAAACGAAGCCTTAGGTTTCGTTTGGGACGGCTTTTTTATTGCTTTCTAAAACGGAGTTTTAGTACAAAAATAAAAAAATTTGTTTTAAAACTCCGTTTTATAAAACAGTAAAAAAGTCGTCCCAAACGAAGCCTTAGTTTGATATAATTTTTTTATTCTTTTTTTATTCAAAAGGTAATCACAATTTTTGTTTAGCTATTATGTTTTCGTTGCTTTTATTTTTTTTTTTACTAGAAATTTATTTTTTTTACCGTAGCTTTAAAAAGTTAGGCTTCGTTTGGGACGACTTTCTAAATGTTTATTTACTAGAAATTTTAATTTTTGTATTAGAAAGCTGCTTTATCTATTACAAAAGTTTTAATTTTTATATTAAAAATTTATTTTAAGAAACAGTTATCCCAAATGAAGCCTTATGATATTTTTTTTATTGCTTTCCAAAACAGCTTTAAGCATAAAAAATTGCTTTAATAAACAGCTTTAAGCATATATTAAGCATCATTTGGAACAATTAATATCACTACCAAAAAAATAAGGTAATCGCAGCACAAATTTTGAGCTATCGTGGCGGTTTTAGCCGCCACAATTTTCTTTGTAGCGACTCTAAAACCGCTATAAATACGCTATATTTACTATGCGCTACAACGATATTCTGCAGCGGTTTCACAACCGGCGGGGTGCAAACAGCACCGGTTAGCACCGGTTAAAACCGGTGCTAAAAGTGATTTTTAGAAGCGGTTTTAAAACCGCTCCAAGCAATCGATGCGAAAGATTCAACTTTCTAGTAGTGAAGTTTACAACTTTTTTGCAAATATTATACAAAATTAAGCTTTAGAATTTCAATCCCAAATAGTTTTTTTTTTTTTTTTCTTTCTACTGGTCGCAGTATAGGTGAAGAACGCATTTGGTAGCAAGATAAAGGTAAAATCAAAAGAATAGAACAGAAGGTAAACTCCAATATTCATGTAATAAAATGTTATATTACTGTAGCATAGGTATACACACGTATTTATAATAACATATTACAAAAGGAAATTAACGACTCAGATTTAAAGCAGACATCGAACGGCTGTAGCTAAGACTGATGCAGTTCGTTGAGTAGAGTGTGGTAATTTGCAGAGACTAGTACAGGCTGTGCAGCATAGGCCTATTAATAAGAAACAATTATTAGGTCTGGACCTGACTTAGCTCTACATCCAGACGCTAATAACATGTCGCCACGTGCTCTTACTTTTTACCGCACGGCCCAACGTCCCGATCCAGACCGGAACTCGGAATTGCTATATTCGGGTATTGCTAGGTATTGCTCGGTATTGCTAGGTATTGATTCACAATAACGAGAAATACCGCTCTATCAAGATCAATATCGAGCAATACCTAGCAAAACCGGGGTATTGCTCGGTATTGGTCTTGATAGAATGATATTTCTCGTTATTGCCGAGCAATATCGAGCAATACCCCGATCTGCACAAGTCAGCCAACACATAGCAATCCCGGGTCCAGTCCGGGTCGGGTCATTGAGCCGCGCGGTAAAGAGTAAGAGCACATGGCACCATTTTACTGACGTCCGAACGTAGAGCTACGTCAGAACACCAAACCTAATCAAAATTCGTTAATAAGAGGTGCCACTCTCCATATTGTAATCTTTAGCATTTATATGATTGTTGGTGATATCAAATAACTTGGCCAAAGTATTCATAAGCTGAGTGCTTAGGTAAGAGCTGCTCAAACGACATCTATCACTGAATCCTTAACATCAAGCATCTCATTTGTAAATTAAGTGATGAAACTCTTCAGCGATTCATTTGCTTTTTGCCAAATTTGTAATAAATCTTGAGAATTGTTTAGTGGCAATTATGTGCTTAAAAATTATGTTACCAACATTCTCTTAACATAGACAAACGCAATACTAACAATGAGTGGCAGATGCGTGTCTTTAGGGTAGTGAGAATAAACTATATTTCAATACATTGCTAATGTCAAGGAGAGAGATAATCAGCTCAAAGTAGGTGAAATGGTCAGCCGGATCCATCCTTCCTTCATATGAATCTAGATTTTGAACCTTGCTGAAGGCTTGGCCTCCGTAATTTTCCTCAAGATGGATTTGACCGGTTTTGACCTCCTCTCCTTAATTCTCCTCTCTTCATGATGAAGTGTTGAAGTTGACCCCTCATTATTAGGGTTGTTGCGTAGTTGAATATTCTCGGCGGTAGAAAAATATGAAGTTTAGCATCTTAGCATTGTATGAAGATCTAGCACACAAGCAGATAAGAGAGAGGGTGTAGCGTTCATAATAGACACTAGAGTTTTTACATGAAAACCCCTGAAAAGGGGGAAAAACCATGGGGCATCGCCCAGTTTGAATGAATCCACTAGTATTTGCAGTCGATTATAAATGAGGCCCTTCCATGGGAGAAGGTATTGGCTTGATGTAACAAATGTACAACATATAGAGAGCATTACATGGTGGGAGTTACAATAATCAACATAGACATGTTTGTTTGGTCGGCAGGATCATAGTCGATAGAATAGAGGTAATAAAGATCATAGTAGGTAGTAGGAGACTGATGTCATAAAGATTGTTATCTGGCGATGGAGGTCGGAAGGACCATAGTAGGCGACGGAGGTCCGAATGACCGCAGTATGCGACGGAAGTCAGAAGGATCATAGTCAGAAGGAGACAGGGGCCCGAAAGATAGTAGTTGGTAGGAGATCGGGGTCAGAAAATTGTTGTCTAGTAGGCGACGGAGGTCGGAAGGATCGTAGTCAGCAAAAGACAGGCGTACGGAAGATTGCAGTTGGCAGAAGACCGGGGTCAGAAGAACCATTGTCTGGTGATGTTGGTTGGAATGACTGTAGTAAGTGACGGAGGTCGAAAGGATTATAGTCGGCAAGATACATGGGTCCAAAAGACCATAGTTGGCAAGAGACCGAGGTCAAAAAGACCGTAGTAGTAGGGCGGTACTCCGGTAGAACTCCAGGCTTCAAGTGGTGGTTCGGAAGAACTCTGGACATCAGGTGGTTGTCCGACAGAACTCTAGGCGTCAGGTGGTGGTATGGAAGAACTTTGGGCATCATGTGGTGGTCCGGCAAAACTCAGGGCCTCAAGTGGTGGTCCGACTGAACTCAGGGCCTCGAGTGATGGTCCGATGGAGCTTAGGACCTTAAGCGATGGTCCGACGAAACTCAGGGCCTCGAGTGGTGGTCCGACGGAGCTTAGGGCCTCAATCGGTGGTCCAACGGAACTTAGAGCCTCAAGTGGTTGTCCAGCGAAATGCAGGGCCTCAAACAGTGGTCCAGCGGAACTTAGGGCCTTAAGTGGTGGTCCGGTGGAGCTCAGTGCCTCAAGTGGTGGTCCAGCGGAACTCAAGTCCTCAAGTGGTGTGGTTCGATAGAGCTCAGGTCTTCAAGTGGTGGTACGACATAACTCAGAGCCTCGAGTGGTGGTATGGTGGAGCTCAGAGCCTCAAGTGGTGGTCTTGCGAAACTCAGGGCCTCAAGTGGTGGTCCGACAAAACTCATGGCCTGGAGTAGTGGTCTGATTATGCTCAAGATCTTAAGTGGTGGTCCGGCGGAACTCAGGGCCTCAAGCGGTGGTCCAGCGGAATTCAAGGCCTCAAGTGGTGGTCCGGTGAAGCTTAGGGCCTTATTTGGTGGTTCGGTGGAACTCAGGGCCTCAAGTGGTAGTCCGGTGGAGCTCAAGGCCTCAAGCGGTGGTTCAACATAACTTAGGGACTTGAGTGGTGGAGGAGCAAGGAGGCAAGAGAGATCTCCGATCTCTCTCTCTTGTTCTCTTGCTCGGAGCCCCTTTTCAAGAGGAAGGAGGGATCTATTTATAGATTTTCTAGAGTGGCATGACCCGTAGATAGGAGAAAGATCAAGGGTAAATGGGGAGTAGTTTGGATGGACGGCCGATGTTGAATCTATTGATCGTGGACCGTTCGTTAGACATTTGAAGCTCTTAATGATATCGAAATTCTGTGATCTTGGGCTTGTTAAATTTGTCTCGTCAAGCCGCTCGATTCAACTATAAGCATGTCATGTTTGGAAACCGTTTGGTAATCCAAATTGTGGTTTGAACCTTCCAACAGCGCTTCAAGTCATTGATTCAGACCCATTTGTGCTCGGATTGAGTCGAATTTGATGTCGTTGGGTTCGTATTTCCGAGACGTTCAGTTTGATTATAAGATTGATGAAATCGAAGTTCGGATGGTCCCAACTTTAATTTCAGAAGTTTCCAACTTGATTTTTCCTCGATATTCATGCTCAATTAAAATAACTTTTTGAAGACGTATCAAGGATAGAGTGTTTCATAAGCAAATACGACAAGAGATCAATGCTTTAGCTTTAGAAGGTTTCCACCTCCTACAATATAAATAAGAGAACCCCTAAAAAATTCCACTATATAAGTGGTTCTTGGGATTCTCTCAATATGTGCATCATTTGAGCATCCTCTCCTTAAATTGAGCAAGTTTATGAATTGTTACGTACTCCTAATTTTTCATAGTTGATAGATTCTTCTTATCCTCTTTGATAATATTTTGTTGCACATAGTACTCTTCGAATTTATGGCATGCCTCATACTTATCGTACTTTTTAGAATGCTGAATTCAGAATTGTACATGAAGTCAATGAACACACCAAATTATAATCAGAATATTTAGTAAAAAAATGAATATGAAAATAGAAAGTGTGTGTGAGAAAAAGTTGTTACATCCTGATTAAAAATTGAAAATCCGAATGTATACCTTGAAAATCCGAATGTATACCAAGCAATACAGAGTGCTCGGTACCAAGCTCCAGGTGACATGGCGCATTCTTATTGGTCTTTGGACGCGTTCGGTGTCTGGACACAATAATTACTCGTGAGAGAGAGAGAGAGAGAGAGAGAGAGAGAGAGAGAGAGAGAGAGAGAGAGAATTCTAGAGTAATATGCCATAGATTTTAGTAAAATAAGTTTGCGTATATAAAATAGAGTTGCGGAGATAAGTTGAGTATATTTATGTAAGCTGAGCTCACCACTCGACACCCTATTTTAAGGGGCAAATTTTTAATTAGGATCACTGTTTAAATGCAATTAAGTAAAAGTACTTAATTAAAATATATTTTAAAAGGAGCAAAAACACACAAAAATTTTGTTTTATGTGTAAACACAAAATCATTTGGTGTTTTTGGGTGAAAACACAAAATGATTTTGTGCAACTTTTTGTAATTAAAATTTACCCCCCCGTATTGATTATCTTAATAAGTCATTCTTTCTTGTATAATCAGCAGGTTAGACTTTATAGATAGCAGTTGTTAGGGCCAACAGAAGAGCTTTATTCAAGAGTAGGGTGAATTTTAGAATCATTGTTGCTTAGAGGCAAATTCTATTGTAAGCCAGTGAATATTCAGATGAGTAAATTAAGTTAACTTGACTTGAATTAGCTTGATTTATCTTGTGGTGGATTGACTTTACTCAAATTGAGTTTTCTGATTACAGGTATGTTTCATCTCATATCTAAAATCCTTCTAGCTTCGAGATTTAGAGTGTAGACATATAACATCACTAACTTTCGATGACATTCATCGACAAGCCAGAGATAAAGATGCAAATACTGCATTGGAACTTGCCTTAAAATTGCCGCCAGAGAAGATGTAGATGATGAGAATAGGAGCGCTTTCAATTTTTTGCACAAAATGTTGCTTACATAAATTATAACGACTCCTCAAATTTCACGTATTTTGATTCGAAGTAAAACTCTAGTTATGTTTTTCTATATTTCTCTAATTTTGATTTTTAGGAGACATACAACTCAAATATCTCCAATCATAATGCCATGGGATTTATGTGTTGACATTTATTTTCTAATGATAGAACTCATATTTCATATAATGAGACATATTAATCTTTGGCTTTTTGTTTTTTTGGGTGCATAGAATCTTATGTCCAGCTTTTTATGTATTTTTTGCGATTATTTTCGGATATGATTAATATCTTATGTATTGAGATTTAATAGCTGGCTATATGTCCTCTATCGCCAATCTTAATAAATAAGTGAATAACTTTTTTAATTTAAGAATCTCTTTTTGATTTATGCTGAGGAAGACGAGCTCTTAAGAAACTTCAGATTTTTGTAAAAACTGAAACAAAAATTTTAAGGCAAAATTCAACTTTGATCTTAAAAATTTGTACAGAGTATTGGCAAAGAATTTTCATTCCTCGCCAGAATGTTTCCACGTCTTGATGAGTCTCGGTATGTCACAAAAAATCGCTTTGATTGGATACAAATCTCGATGCAAAAATATGAGTAGTGATACGCCACCAAAAATAGTCTTGATCAAGCACGAATCTCGAGGAAAAATCAAGATGGAAGCTTCAAAAATTAGATCGGAGACCATCTGAATTCCGATTTCAGTAAACTTACAGTTGAACTGAGCGTCTTAGAAACACAAACCCAACGACACCAAATTCAACCCAATCCGAGCCCAAATGGATCCAAATCAAGGACCCGAAGCGCTGTTGGAAGATTCAAATCATAATTTGAGTTACCAAACGGTCTCTGATTTTAACGAGCTTGTACTCGTATCGAACGACTCGACGAGACGAATCTAACGAGCCCAAGATCACTGAATTCTGACATCACTAAGGTCTTCAAATGTCCAACGAACGGTGCACGATCATTGGATTCAATATCGGCCATCCATTCAGCCACTCCCTATTTGCCCCTGATCTCACACCTATTTACAAGCTATGCCACTCCAGAAAATCTATAAATAGACCCCTCACTCCTCATGAAAGGGGGAGAAGCCAAGAGAGAAGAAGGAAGAGAAGGAAAAAAGCTCCTACCGCCTAGCTCCTCCTCGACCACCGCCGGAGTGCTGCCGCACCACCGTCGTAGTCTTGCCACACCACCACCGGACCACCAAGGGCCGCCGGAGTGCTGCCGCACCACCGTCGTAGTCTTGCCGCACCACCGCCGGACCACGAAGGGACGCCGGAGTGCTGTCGCACTACCACCGTAGTTCTACCGCACCACCGCCGGACCACCAAGGGATGCCGGAATGCTGCCGCACCACCGCCGTAATTCTGCCGCACCACCGACGGACCACCAAGGGACGCCGAACTGCCATCCGAAGTTGAAGTACCCCCTGACATTGAAGTGCCACTACCGGTCTTCTGTCTGACACCGGAGTGCTGCCGGATCGCCACCTAACATTGGAGTGACGTTGGACTCTTGCAAAACTCTCAGTTGATACTTGTAATCTGGTCGTCTTCAAGGACAAGTCAGACCATTGTACTTTTCTCAAATTCTAGTGGAATCATTTTCAACTGGGCTAGGCCCCGTGGTTTTTCCCCTTTTTCGGGTTTTCCACGTAAAAAATATTGTGTTCTCTGTGTGTGAGCTGGATATACGTGCAATGCTAAGACGTAGAATTATAACTCTATCGCCGCGTATATTCTAGGCCGCAACAGTTTGGCGCAGTCTGTGGGAAACGACAATCCCACTATATTAAGCATTACTTCAATGGCCAACAGGCGTAGTAATCGCCACCAAGGAGCCTCTCGCTCCAACTCTCACATGTCCAGGAATCAGTCCCTGAATCAGGGACGTCAGGCATCTACTTCTTTTCACCATGGTGGGCAAAACCATGCTGGAGAAGGAACATCTGGACCATCTATGGAAGATCGCATCCGAAAAATGGAAGAATCTCAAAAGGAGATCCTTCAACTCCTGCGAGGAGCCCGACAACCAATATTAGCAGAGCAGGAGGAGATTCGTCTTTCTCAAGATCCATCACTTGCTAGAGGTGTTCAACCTGAACGTGTTCAGGCAGACATCCCTATCCCCCAATCAAGGGGTCGTTCTAAAACACAACAAGATGTTGACCTTGCCGACACCGCTAGCTCTACCCATCCTTTGCGCCACAATCCGTTAGTCGGTATTTCGTCAGATATTCCTGAGGACGTGACCCATCCTCACATTGCTGACCTCCCACGCAATGTCTTACGCCATGAATTGAGGCGCTTGGTCCAAGCAGCGTTCCCCAGCAGGGGTGGAAGACAATCTCTCCATCAGTGGGACTTCCATGATACCTCACCACTAACATAAGCCATCCTTCAACATCCCATCCCTGCAAGGTTCAAACTACCGAGCATTGATTCTTATGATGGGACGTCTGACCCCTATGAGCACATCGATCACTACAGAACTATTATGCATATTCAGAGAGCCTCGAATGCGCTCCTCTGTCAAGTATTTCCTGCTACCCTCAAAGGGCAAGCTCGTACGTGGTTCTACTCACTCCCAGCTAGAACTATTCCTTCATTTGTCAAGTTAGCCAAATTTTTTGTCGAACAATTTGTCGCTAATCGAAGAATTATTAAAGACTCTTCCCATCTCTCTGGGATACGCCAGAACGAAGGAGAGTCACTCAAAGAATACTTCCAAAGGTTTTTTGTCGAAGCTCGACAAATTACAGGGGTGGATCCTGAGTTATTAAGAGGAGTTTTTCTTGGGGGGCTTCGTCCTGGTCCTTTTTATTCAGCACTCATGTGAGATACAATACATTCATATGCTGACCTAATTCATCGTGTGGAGGCCCAAATCTCAGCAGATGAAGCTATTAATGCTCATAAGAAGCAATTTGAGCAAACAACTAGGAAGCGTAAAAATGTACTGGGGATGGATGATTCATCATCACAATGGAAGAAACAAGGAAGTAATAACTTGCCCCCTCGACCTTCACAATCTCGGCGGGAGCCTCAACCAAAAAAGGAGTATACGCTCCTTAACACATCTCAATCAAATGTTTTAATGGCCATCAGAGATGAAGAGAAAGTTAAGTGGTCAAATCCCTTAAAGCAAAACTCAGGAAATCAGGAGCAATACTGTCACTTTCACCGTAGCCGTGGACACAAAACTGAAGCATGTAGGCCGCTAAAGAATGAAATTGAGAGACTTATTCGACAAGGCTACCTTGGACAGTTCATTCAAAATTCTCTTGCTCGAGATGAGGCTTTTCCTACTGGGGGCAAAATCAATAACAGCAAGAAAAATCATTGAATAATATTCAAATGGTTGGCGAGATTAATTGATCGCATAGTTGGGGTTTTTGTGTCATCATGCAGCTCTTTTATATTAAATAGAGTGTCACTCTAATATCGCAATTATTTTTCTTCCAGGTTAAACATTATGTTGTTTCGTATATGTCTTATGTGGTGTAACTCTTATATCCCTGAGTCATATTACGGAGTTGTGATATTGTCTTACATAGTACAATAATGTGCTATTTGTTTCATTATTGAGGATTAAAATGACAATGAAAATTAAAAATGAATCTAATCTCTTTAGCCATGATTTGAGAAATACGCAATCTTTATTGCATCTCAATTATTATATGATCAATTTAAGGGGGATTCGATCCGACCTCTTCTACATAGGTTAACGTCATTGAGCAACGCTCTGACATACAACCTTGGATAGGCCATACATCCTTGGTGGATTCTCTCGACCTCTTCCACATAGGTTAACGTCATCGAGCAACGCTCTGACATACAACCTCGGATAGGCCATACATCCTTGGTGGATTCTCTCGACCTCTTCCACATAGGTTAACGTCATCGAGCAACGCTCTGACATACAACCTCGGATAGGCCATACATTCTTGGTGGATTCTCTCAACCTCTTCCACATAGGTTAACGTCATTGAGCAACGCTCTGACACACAACCTCGGATAGGTCATACATCCTTGATGGATTTTCTCAACCTCTTCCACATAGGTTAATGTCATTGAGCAACACTCTGACATAAAATCTCGGATAGGTCATGCATCATTGATGGTTTCTCTCGATCTCTTCCACATAGGTTAACGTCATCAGATCTCTGACATATAACCTCGGATATGTCTTACATCCTCGATGGATTCTCTCGACCTCTTCTATATGGGCCAACATCATCGAGCAAGGGCTCTGATATACAACCTAAGATAAGTCATATACCTTTGGCAGATTCTATTAATATATGCTCTACTGCCCATTAACGGACTCTCATTAGACTTCTATCATATATTGAACTTCCTCCCATCGCTGGACTTATGCCCATCGCGGGACTTTTGACAGTTTTCTGCCTGACCACTAAGTGATGCTGGCCTTCTACCCGGCCTCCAAGTGACGTCGGTCTTCTGCCCGACCACCAAGTGACGTCGACCTTCTGCCCCGCCTCCGTGTGACGTCGGTATTGCACCTAACTTCGGAGTGACGTCGACCTTCTACCCGACCTCCAAGTAGCGTCGGTCTTCTTCCCGACCTCCAAGTGACATCGCTCTTCTGCCCGACCTTCAAGTAACACTGGTCTTCCGCCCGACTTATAGGTGACATCAACTTTCCTCCCAACGTCCAAGTGACGACAGCCTTCTGCTCGGCTTTCAAGTGATACCGGTCTTCCGCCTGACCTCCAACCTCACACCTTCATCTTACTCAGTGAGGGGCCCTAGTGCTGAACAGGGGATACCCATCTGAACGGAGCTAGGGGAAGGCCTCAGCTTGAGAGATAAGAGAAGAGAGGGGGAGGTGCAAATTTTCTTACCTAAAAGGGGGTATTTATAGTGGTGTGAGGAAGAGATGAAGAGCCACTAATTTTAATTTATACAATAGTTATAAATTCTGCCATTAATTTTAAGTTATATAACATTTATATAAAGTGGCTTTATAATTTTATAAATGTTATTATAACGTTGCATAAGTTAACTATATTAATTATATGAATTAACCTTATAACGTTATTATAATAAAATTATATAAATTACCTTTACTAATTATATCTCCTAACTTAATTATATCTGTTTACTATAACGTTATAATAAATGTTAACGTACTGTATAACTTTATTATATATAACATTATATAAATTAACTACATTAATTTATATATTAATATATATATATATATATATATATATATATATATATATATATATATATAACGTTTAATGTGTCAGTTATATATTAATATATCATTAACTGTTATATAAGTTTTATAATAAAGTTAATATATTACGTTTAACTTTAATAACTTTTATAATTAACCTTATAATAATTATATAAGGTTAATAATTATATAAGTTAACTTTTTTATATATATTATAGTTAATGTCTGTATAACTTTTTAACTATATTACATTTATGAGATGTATTTTCCATTGAGGAGATATGCTGTCAAAGCTTAAGAGTAATTTGAAACTTTATTTTCATGTAAAACGGGTGTTATTGATTTGATATTAATTAACTAGTTAATTAAATTAGTAATCATATTTGTATATATTTATACAAATATGTAATTTTATCCTGTAAAGATATGATTGTGATATTGTAAGTTCTGAGATTATACAAGTATTTTTTGACTTTGTAAGATTCGACGTCCAAAAATAGGGGGGCAACTGATACGCCACCAAAAATAGTCTTGATCAAGCACGAATCTCGAGGCAAAATCAAGATGGAAGCTTCAAAAATTAGATCGGAGACCATCTGAATTCCGACTTCAGTAAACTTACAGTTGAACTGAGCGTCTTAGAAACACAAACCCAACGACACCAAATTCAACCCAATCCGAGCCCAAATGGATCCAAATCAAGGACCCGAAGCGCTGTTGGAAGATTCAAATCATAATTTGAGTTACCAAACGGTCTCTGATTTTAACGAGCTTGTACTCGTATCGAACGACTCGACGAGACGAATCTAACGAGCCCAAGATCACTGAATTCTGACATCACTAAGGTCTTCAAATGTCCAACGAACGGTGCACGATCATTGGATTCAATATCGGCCATCCATTCAGCCACTCCCTATTTTCCCCTGATCTCACACCTATTTACAAGCTATGCCACTCCAGAAAATCTATAAATAGACCCCTCACTCCTCATGAAAGGGGGAGAAGCCAAGAGAGAAGAAGGAAGAGAAGGAAGAAAGCTCCTGCCGCCTAGCTCCTCCTCGACCACCGCCGGAGTGCTGCCGCACCACCGTCGTAGTCTTGCCGCACCACCACCGGACTACCAAGGGCCGCCGGAGTGCTGCCGCACCACCGTCGTAGTCTTGTCGCACCACCGCCGGACCACCAAGGGACGCCGGAGTGCTGTCGCACTACCACCGTAGTTCTACCGCACCACCGCCGGACCACCAAGGGATGCCGGAATGCTGCCGCACCACCGACGGACCACCAAGGGACGCCGAACTGCCATCCGAAGTTGAAGTACCCCCTGACATTGAAGTGCCACTACCGGTCTTCTGTCTGACACCGGAGTGCTGCCGGATCGCCACCTAACATTGGAGTGACGTTGGACTCTTGCAAAACTCTCAGTTGATACTTGTAATCTGGTCGTCTTCAAGGACAAGTCAGACCATTGTACTTTTCTCAAATTCTAGTGGAATCATTTTCAACTGGGCTAGGCCCCGTGGTTTTTCCCCTTTTCCGGGTTTTCCACGTAAAAAATATTGTGTTCTCTGTGTGTGAGCTGGATATCCGTGCAATGCTAAGACGTAGAATTATAACTCTATCGCCGCGTATATTCTAGCCCGCAACAAGTAGTAAGCTTCAAAAATTAAATTAAGGATAATCCAAACTCCTATTTTAGCAAACTTACTGTCAAATTGATCATTTCAGGGAGACAAATCCGATGACACTAAATTCAGTCTAATTCGAGCCCAAATGAGTCCAAATTGAAGGACCAAAGCCTACTTGAAAGGTTTAGAACATTAATTAGAAGACCAAATGATATTTAAATGTGACATGCTTATAGTTGAATCGAGTAGCTCGAGGAGGCGAATCCAACAAGCCCAAGATCGCTTAAATATTATATGATCAGGGGAGCTAATACCAACTGCCCAATGGAACACTACAAACTTATCCTTGATCTTCTATATATTTATTAGTCATGTGACTTACAAAAAATTATAAATAGACCATCATTATTCACATAATAAGAAGGGAAGTGAAGAAAAAGCTAGGTAGCTCTCTTGCCACTGGCAGTCATCGGATCTCTTCCCAACCACTAACAGTCGCCAGACTTCCTCCAATTCATTGGCCACCACCGAATCCCCTCCAACTTTCAACTGTCATCAGATTTCTGCCAATTTGTTGGCCACCGTCAGATCTTCTCCCGACTTTCAACCGTCGCCAGACTTCCTCACGTTCGTTGGCCATCGTCAAATCTCCTCTCAACTTTCGACTATCGCCCGTCTCCTCCAATTCATTGGCCATCGTTGGATCTCTTCCCGACCACCATCTGACTCCGAACTTCCATATGTCTATTGATTATCATCAGATCCCCAACCATCATCAGATTTTTGCTGAATATTATTCTGACTGTTGCTATCATATTTTTTAGTATCTATCATTCAATCAAGATCAGGAATACCCATATGAAGTTTAGTCCATTTTCATATACATTGTATTCACTGTCTTCGAGTTGGAAGACGGGTTAACTTTTGTATCATGTTCAAGCATTATTGGAGTCATTTCAACTGGGCAACCCCCCGTAGTTTTTTCCTTTTCAGGATTTTTTTAGTAAAAATTTTGATTTTTCTCTATCATTTCAATTATCTATTTGTACTTTGAATTTCTCAGCCCGCAATAGAGCTAAATGACATTAAAAGTTATCTGATTTGACGCTAATGAGATCAAATCAATCACATGAAGCGTAGTTGAAAACTTCATAATATTAATTGGAGAACTAAACGACCAATGAATCTCGTAAGCTTAGAGTCGAAAAGAGTGGCTCAATGATAGAAACTCAATGTGCCCAAAATACCGAATTCTAAGTTCATTAAGGTACTTAAATCATGATAGAGCACTCTATTATCAAATTAAATAATATGGGCTACTCGATGGAGTGTTTTAAGGATTTTGACCAAGTTATCTAAATGCCACTCAAGAAAACTATAAATAGACCATTCTTCACTTGAAATAAAGACTTAGAAGCTTGATGTTGAACCTAGACTTTGACTTGGAGAGAGCTTTGCCTAATGATCGTCTCCAACGACCACTACCAACAACCATCATTGTTTGTTCACCATTTTCGAACCATTATGGCTGGACTACAGCCTTATTACTAGTGTAATCAAACTATGGTCTTTGAACCAACATCACCCGACTATCGCTTCACACTACATACTTCTAACCTCTATTGCTAAATTATCATCACTTGCCTACCGTCTTTCACTGACTTGATCACCAATTGTTAACACCAACATCTATATCGCCTTCTTTGTAGCTCATTGTCATCAGTAATTTTAAGACACGTCATAACTTATGAGAATAATAAACATTGTTGTCAAGAATGTTGATGCTCATAGAACTGTATCACTCAGTATTGTCATTAATGTCAATGCATGTCATCACCTATAAGGTCAATGCACATCGTTGACGCCTGATACAACCCATAATATTGATGCTTGTTGTCACTGCATGCTATTGCATACATGAATAATTCACGTTGTTGACACTAAAGCCAAATCCGTCTACTTCATTGCTAGTCGTTGCTTACAATGTCGATGCATGCCAATGTTGTCAAAACCAACTCCAATTCTCAACATTAACACCAAAGTTAAATAGATTTCTTGGTCCATGGTCTTCTCTCCTCAATAGGGAACAGCTAAAGAAAAAAGAAACTCTCTTGAAAATAACTTCAATGACTCAATGCTCATTTAACTTCCACAACAGAATCCACCATTCACAATTCATGTTTAATACATTATATGAATGTCATATCTTATTACAAAGAAGAACATTATTTGTAGCCTACGATATATATTAGTGGAATCATTTCATATGAGTTAAATCTCATTATATTTTTCTTTCTAGATGTTTTATAAGAAAATTTTGGTGCCTTATATACCTTTTTTTATTTTTATCATTGTATACATATTGTTAGTACAAAATTTTTTGAATGCAGCAAAAAATACAATGACAAAAAATTGTTCCAAACAAAGACTTACAACTTTCTTTCTACTTTCTAAAACAGTTCTTTAATACAAAAAAAAAAAAAATTAGTTAAAAAAAATTTATATTAAAAAATCACTTTAGAAAGCAGTAAGAAAACTGTCACAATTGAAGCCTTAGATTGTTTCAGATTAATTGTTGAAATAGTTAGGCTTAGGGTGCTTGGTGGGAGAGCACGGTTGGAAACCCTCATTCCGGATTCTAATCTCCTCTACTACGGCCTCGCCTCTTCAGTTGGGTAAAGCAAGTGTGACCCGTCGGATTCGGGTCGAATTCGACCTGACCCGGATCTAAACGGGTCAATCCGAACCCGATCCATTTTTACAAACGGGTCGGACATTTCAACCCAAACTCAACCCGGCCGGGTTGCCGGGTTGACCCGACCCGACCCGCGACCCAGTAGTGGCACGCGAGGCACGCGGGTTCGGTAACGAGTGCGGCGTGTGCGGCACGCGGGCGCGGCAGCGGCGACAGCGCGGGCGCGGCAGCGGCGACGGCGCGGGCGCGGCAGCGGATAGATACCTTAGGTCCGTCTGCTTACCAGGCAACAGGTCTACAGCAGAAAAAGCTGGTTTTTAGTAGCATACCGGGCTGAGCCCGTTTCTCTGGGCCTAGCACTATAATGGGCCTTTATTATTAAAAAAACTTGAATTCATAACATAACATAATAATATCACAAAATCATAGACCTATAACAGAAATCAATTTGAAATTACGGTTCAGATCTCTTAATTGCATTTTGATTACGAGAGTTTATATGATCATCTTTCTTTGTCGATAATTATAAGAAATGCTTTGAATTATTCAAGATTAGAACTAAAATATCTGTCATGAAAATTATAAATAAATCCTCATTTTTGCTCTTTTAAGATGGCATAGGATAACAGAGATTGAATCTTTCAAGAAATCTTAGAAGCAACAATCATGGAGAAATAGGGCGCAAATGAGTAAATCATTTGGGAATGCTCATGTCATTAATCTTACTTATTTGTGTAATAGATGATGTTGCAACTTAACCTACATTTGCAATCTTATTATGCCATAGTCATTGATGCATTTAAACATATCTCACAAACTCATTCATGTAGTAGTCATTGTAGCTAGGGGTGTCAAAATTGGATTTCGGGTCGGATTTGAATCGAATTTGGAACTAACCTAGGTTCAAACGAGTTGACCCTAACCTGATTAGGTTATAAAATGGGTCGAAAGTTCAGACCCGGATCTGACTCGTTGGATTACTAGGTTGACCCGACCCTACAGATTTTGTAAACCCGGAACGGCAGGGCTCGTGTCGACGGCGGGGCTCATGTATACTGCAACAAGCAATGCCAATGTGCAACAGCGGGGAGACGCGGTTAGTGCGGGATAGCGGGCAGAGCTGGGAAGTGACTGGCGGGCACTCGACGAGATATGTAGGCTCAGACTCGACGGGGGGGGCTGGCAGACGCAGTAAGCTCATTTCGAACGGGTTATCCGGGTTGACTTCTTGTTTTCGGATCAACCTGAATCCGACCCATTTTTTCAAACTGGTCGAATCCAGAAACCCAAACCCAACCCATTTGCGAAACGGGTCGACCCTAACCCAAAATTTTTTTATCGTATTCAAATCGGATTTTCAGGTGTCAAATATTGACACCTCTAATTATAACATATTTTCTACATGAATGTAAAGTGGATCTATACTTTCATTATTTTTTGGAGATGCACCCCTCTTGGCAAATTTATTCTTATCGTCTTAAATGATTCTTCAAATTTGAAGAAGCCACTTATTAGTTCTCCATTCATTTTCTTTCAATCTTTGCAACATTTGTCTCATTCATGCAACACTCGATAGACTTTGGAACACCAGATCTCCCCCCTTTATCCTGAACAAATTATTCAATGGAATTATTAAGCGCTTTACAATAAAAGTAATATAACTATCATCATTTTTTTCCCTCAAAAAATGTGAATAAATATTAATTTGTAGTCAAATTTTCTAAATGAAAAGCGTTATTAAAAGTTAATTTGCAGTGTCATACTTTGGAGAGATTTTTGGGTTCGGACATTGGACACAAGTTATCTTTCATTACTTTAGAGTACCAAGTAATACTAAACCCGTTACTATGAAGTACTGGGTTCAGTACTCCACAGTACCTAGCATTACTGAGCTCGGTACTGAACAGTACTAAGCTCAATACTGTGGAGTACCGAGCAAATACAGAGCTCAGCACCGAGTAGTGGGTGATGTGGTGCATTTTCATTGGGTTCCAGATGTCATCCGGTGTCCGAAACCAATAATTTCCCCATACTTTGAGCTTGTTATGCGAGTTTTTCATCTGAAGTGGGCTTGGAGCAAGCCTTTTATTCAAAGTGCTATGTTGGTAGACTAATATCCGAAATAGGGTTATGTGAGTTGTAATCATTAAAAATTTATATTATATTTATCTTAATATAAATTTAATAATTATAAAAATATACAAACAATTTTTTTAAATGTTATGTGGCTACATTTGTAGTTGTGTGATGGAATTTTCTAAGTTATATATAGAGTTTTATATCTTAATTTATACGATCCGAAATATATTATAAATAATAAAGTTCATATAAGAGATATCCAATCATTAAGTCTGACCCAATTGAAATAGTACACTATGCAAGTGAAATAATAGGATTGTATTTTTTGTCATTCAATTGCGAAGAAGAGATTATAAAGTGTAAAAATTAGCTTGACCTTTAATCTAGTTGTAGTAGATATTCTAGAGAAACAACGATAAGCGATACTAGTGGTCAAGAGGCAATTCTCAAATGACTTTGTGTGCGCGTGTGATGATACTTGAGTAATGGGTATTAAAAGACGGAGGATGGACGATGACAACTGGATCATGTTGGCCGAGTGATGATAGTCGAGAGATGGCACCAAACGATGATAGTCAAATAATTGTACTTCGGCGTCGATAGTCATATGTTGGCGGTCATGCAACGACGATCTATTGACAATGATGATTGATGTTGATCATCAAACAAGGTTCTAGAATACCTTAGATCTTTAAGTTCTCTTGCATTTCAGAGCTATTTCATGTGAAGAATTGGTGTATATTAATTATTTTTTTTAATGATATTTTAAAAATTTTAGATTAAATTTTGAGAAATTCCATGAAACTATGGATTATGATTCTCTTAATTATAGATCATTCTTTTTGTTTTTTAAGTAATTTAATGATATTAAAATTGAGTGATTTTTTGCTCCATGGATTCCTCTCACCGAAATACTTGTTTTGACTGCAAAAACTTAATATTTTGAGATCTCTTAGTCCATTAAATGATGTCATAAAGTTTTCAACTATATTTCAAATGCTTGTTTTTAGCCTCATTCAAAGTTAAATTATAACACATTTGGCATCATTGTACGCATCTCATAAAGATAGTTAGTTTGAGTATAAATTTGCTGAGTCAAAGTTCATATGATTTTTAATTTAATTCTATAAATTTTCAATTCAAATATTACATCAATATTCATACATCTAATCGAGTCAAAATTAACAAGTTTTACTTGCATTCGATGATTTTGGATCATGATCACCATTAAATAACATTCAAGAGTTAGGTCACAGTAGTTTAAGAACTGGCTTATGGTATAGAACAAACTAACTAGACCTTTTAGGCTCATTTTAAAGCCTTTAATCTTAAAACTTGTCAAGATGAAGCCCATCAATGAATGAATCTGTGCCAACCCAACCCTATTTAGTTCAAATTTCTATAACAATAAGAAAAAAGAATAAGAATGCAATACAGATAGAAGTCTTTAATATGAACCATTTCTTGCAGTTTTGGATAGCTAAGAACCAAACTTTGATTAAATACATTCAAAGTAAACTAATCTCTTAGCATAATAAACTGATAACTTTGTCTTCGGATAACTTTGTCTTCAGTTAACTATTTATAGCCTCAGTGTAAATGTTGGAAACATTTTGGAAGAAAGGTAGATAATGAGGCAAGCAATGAGCTATAGAGATTTTGGATGAGAAAATAGAACAAAATTTTAATTATTGAACTATTGCTTAGTAGTTTTTCGTTTGGCTAGCTTACAACATCATGACATTACTTATTTATAAGTATGAAGGCTAAATCTAGATACTTCTATAATATAGCAATTTTAGATACTTCTCCATTTATTACAAATATCCTAGATAAATCTACTATTCTGGAGTGTTCTCTAATTATTACAAATATCCTAGATTCTTATACTACCTTAGATTCTTCTATATTGGAGAAGATTTTATTATGTATAGAATTCTCTATAAATATTGGGAAATAAGCATCAAATTTTATCACTCATCCTTCATGCAAATTTTGATAATTCCAATCATGTCACGCAATTGCTCAAATTTTCCTCTTGGAAGTGTTTTTATAAATATGTTTTCTAATTGTTGTTCAGTCTTGCAGTGCTAGAGTTTAATATCCTGATTGCTCTCAGTTTCTCTAATGAAGTGATATTTGATACCAATGTGTTTAGTTCTGTCATGAAATGCATGATTTTTTGTTATTACAATAGTTTATTTGCTATCATAGTAGATTTTTATATCTTTTTTTCTTGTGGTTCCCTTATGTCTTCAAATATGCATCTTAGCCATAAGGCTGGACTTGTAGTTATTGTTGTAATATATTCAGCTCATCTAATGATTGTGCCACTATTTCTTGCTTCCTTGATCCCCAAGAAAATATTACAGAGCCTAATGTGAAAGCATATCTTGATGTGCTCTTCATATCATCCAATGATCCTATACAATCCCTGTCAGTATATCCTATTAAATTTGAGTTAGGATTAGATTCATACCAAATGCTATAATCATTTGTTCCTTTCAAATATCTAAGGAATCTCTTAGCTACTCCTTGGTGAATTTGGCTTGGACTTTGTATGAATTGTGAGAGTAAACTTGTTGGGAACATAATATCTGGTATTGTAGCTATTAAATAAAGTAAACTTCCAATAAGAGTTTGATAGATTATATTGTCTACCTTTGGTGCATTATCTTCTTTCATGAGTGCCTTGTTGTCTGGTGGAGTAGTTATTATTTTCCAACCATTCATCTTAAATTTCTTTAGCATAATTTATGTATACTTATTTTGTGAGGTGAAGATACCAGCTTCTTTTTTACTTGCTTCTATCCTAAGAAAATATTGCAACATACCTAAGTCAGTCATCTCGAATGTATTCATCATATCTTCCATAAAATCCTCCATCATCCTCTCATTATTTCTTGTATAGATTAGATCATCCACATATAGGGAGAGAATAAGTGTGTTGTTCATACCTTGAGTTTTTATGTATATTGTTCTCTCTTTTTTTCTTATCCTAAAACCTTACTCTAGGAAGTAGCTATCAATTTGACTATACCAAGCTGCTCTTGGAGCCTACTTTAACCCATATAAAGGTTTCTTTAGCCTCAGAACTTTGTCTTCTTGTCCATTTATAATAAATCCTAGAGGTTGTTATATATAGATCTCTTCTTCTAAAAAACAATTTAAGAATGTTAACTTCACATATAGTTAATTAATCTTCCACTTCTTTTTTGTTGAAAGTTTTATCGTTGCCCTTATTGTGTCAAGTCTAGCAACTGGAGCAAATGTCTCATTATTTTCAACTCCAAAATATTGTGAGTATCCCTTAGCAACTATTGTTGCTTGTGTTTTTGAATTGATTCATCTAGATTGAGCTTTATCTTGTAGACCCATTTTACGCCAATCACCTCTTTTCCTCAAGAGGAGAGTCCACTAGCTCCCATATCTTGTTCTTCTCAATCATCATTCTTTCTTCTTCTATAGATTTTCTCTATACTTCTTTCTTTGAGGCTTCTTCAAAGCTTTGTGGCTCTATAACTATCAAACTACAATACTCATATATCTCTGCTAGAGATTTTGTTCAATTAGGCGGTGATTCTGAATCTATAACTTGAGCTGGCTCTTGAGTTGGCATTTTAGTTGGATCATTGATATCTTCAACTTGTTAATGTGTTGATGGCGATAAGTTGATATTCTTCCTTTCAAATTCTTTTGTCTTCCAATTATATGTAGCATCTTTGTCGAATTCCACATCTCGACATATGATAAATTTCATTGCTCTAAAGCTATAAAATTGATATCCTTTAGATTGAATGACGTAACCTAAGAAAATTCCTTTTTATGATTTTTCATTTGGCTTAATCCTTATTATTATGGAATGTGGGCATAACAAATACATCCAAAGTCTTTGAGATACTTTACAGATGACTTCCTTTCACTCCAAGCTTCAATTGGTGTCTTACCTTTTATTGCTTTAGTTGGACATCTATTTTGAAGATAGAGTGCAATATATATGGCCTCAGCCCATAAGCAATTTGGAAGACCTTTATCAATCAGCATAGCTCTAGTTGTAATATCTCGTTCCCTTACTGTTCCTCTCAGATTTGGATTTTCCTCCCAGAATCGGCCAGGACGAAGTTTGGATCGTCCAGGCCGATCAGTGTATTGAAAACAGCTAATTTCTGGAGTGTTCTGGAATGATTTCTGGACAGGATCGTCCAGGACGATATTGAGATCGTCCGGGACGATCTGCACTGTTCCTAAAATCGTCCTGATCATCGCCCTGGAGTATCGGCCAGGACGACCAGAATTGGTCTGATCGTCCAGGCAGATTGAGACGATCGGCCAGGCCGATCAGTGTATGATATAAGGAAATGAGCTCGTTTTGAGGAGAGAGAAAAATCAAAATTAAAATCAGAAATATCTGAGGAGAGAGAAAGAGAAAAGGAAAAAGAGAGAAGCTGGTTTTCGGAGACCACAGAGCGCTTTTCGACCGACGCTGCTGTTGGGAAAAGTGAAGATCTCGTGGTAAGGACTCCGAACCCTGTTTCTGTTTTCAAAGATGTTGTGTTTTGACCGAGTTGGGATTTGTTTTGTGTTTTCGTAGTCGACTTTTCGACATGATTTCGATTTGACACAACTTCCACCGCACAACTTCTAGTATGTTATAGATATGATTATTGTACACGATTTGACTGTATTCTACGAAGATTTTACCGGTCGGAATTGATTCTACGTGATTTTAATCGAATAGAAAATAATCGGGACTTGATTTGACTTGGGTTCTATAGGATAATAGTCTTGTATTGGCATTATAGATATTCTATTGTAATTTGGAAAGATTTGGATATTGTATCTTTTTGCAGGATTTTTGTGTAATTTTGACCGACTACCGTTATGCTGCCCGATTTTCGTACGATTCCTGAATTGTATGAGATTGATAGATTGAACTGATATGCATTGATTATGGATATGATTGCTTTAATATTGACTATTGAATTACTTATTGATTGAATTGACTATTGATACTGATCGCAAGTGGAACCTGGTTGAACATTGGTGGAGATTGATATTGATACCTGTACAGGATGGTGGGCCGACGGGCTTTCCTTTAAACATTGATTATTGATTATTGAAGGGAGATATAAGGAGTTTATTGATATGCCGACGGGCGAAAAGAGTGACGACTCTTATTGATTGAACCAATGTATTATCTACAACAGCAATATGGATTCTACAACAGCAACATAGCCAGTAGATTGTACTTGTTCAGTATATAGTATTGAATTGCATGTTTACTGTATTGCTTTATAGATTTCATTGTTTTATAGATTCCTGCTTTATCGACTTTGATTGGATTTACTAGATCGTACGATTTCATTGATTTCACTGATCGATTTCTGTGCATCGACATTGAGCATTGATATAGAAACGGATGGATATAGATACTGCATTGATAGCATGGACATCGTACTACTGCTTATAGATTCATTGATACTGCTGCCTATAGATTCATTGTATTTCTGCCGTATCGTTTTCCTCTACTGATTATATTGATTTGATCGTATCGATTTGATTGACGACATTGATTGATTGAATTGATTTATCGAATTACCTGCCGCTGCATTGACTGGTTTTTATTGACTATTGATTTCCGCTGCATAGACTCATTGACCATTGACTGATTTGGATTGATAGATTGACATGCATATTGATAGTACTGCCGTGCTTTGATTTCAGTTATAGGTATTAGGTGACCTGCTGGGCTTTGTAAAGCTCATTATATGTGGTTGATATTTTCAGGTCAGGGCTCGGGAGCAGGAGATAGGCATTGATCCAGATCTACAGGTTTTAGTGCTTTTGTTAGATTGATGATTCTTTTGTACTCAGGACAGGATAGCTTTTCTACTTGCATTGATAGTGTAGTTCCTGAGTATTGTACATGATGTTTTGTGATATGAATCGACAGTTATATTGATGTTTAAATTTTATAGATGTTTGATAGATTGCTAAATGATGGTTTATAGATAACTCTGGTAAATTGTTTGGCTATTGATCGACATTCTTTCCAAGTTAGATCTCGGGGCATGACAAGTTGGTATCAGAGCAATGTTATTGGAAGAATGGATTGTTATCAGAGTTGTAGGTTTGGATTGAGAGATTGGGTAGATTGGGTAGCTTTAAGAGCTTCATTGGCATACATCATTGCATATGTGTATTATTGTTCTGAATTGTGCAGGTGAAAAGATATGGATCCTCCAGCAGAATCCAGTGTACCGAATGAGCAACACAGCGCAGCTCCAGTGCCTTCAGAGAGTATGATGCAGTTAGCTACTACGATTGCACATGTTATGGGGGATGCCCAGAGCAAGATGAGTGGGAGCAAAGAGGAAGAAGTTGATAGACATTTGCAGATGTTTCATAAGCTGAAGCCTCCGTTGTTCAAAGGGGCTGTAGGACCACAGGCTGCTAAGGATTGGATAATGAGGATAGAAAAGATTTTTGATAGTATGCAGTGTCCGGGGAACAGAAAAGTACCTTTGGCAGTATTCATGTTGGAGAGTGAGGCAGAGAGATGGTGGATTGGACAGCAGAGAGAGAAATTTCAGGGGAAGACCAATGCTGAGATCACCTGGGATGAGTTCACTGCAGTGTTCAGGATGTGGTTTGTACCACCATCAGCTCAGCGACAGATGCAGGAAGCTTTCATGAGATTGGAGCAAGGCCGCAAGTCAGTGATGCAGTACGAGGCCGAGTTTACTGCACTTGCGAGGTACGCTGCTCATCTGATCCCTACTGCCGAAGATAAATGTTATAGATTTCTGCACGGATTGAACAGAGAGCTGAGGCAACCACTAGTACCTTTCCGGATCCATGAGTTTTCTGAGCTAGTGGAGCGGGCACGATTGATAGAGATTGAGCTGGAGACACCGATATCGAGGTACGAGGATACCAGGAGGAGGAGAGATGAGGTACGACGAGATGATTTCAGAGATAGAGAGAAGAGAAGCAGGTATGAGGGTTCGAAGGGATCTGCATCGGGATCTGCGTCACGATCAGCATCGATAGTATCATCTGGTGGTTCTGGCACTTGCGTTCACTGTGGTAGACGACATGCAGGTCAGTGCTACCTATTGACGGGTCAGTGTTTTCACTGTGGACAGCAAGGACACAGAGCAGCAGATTGTCCTCAGAAAGGACTGGGTGGAAGGACTGGTTCTGGCACGGGTACAGGACAACAGAGGACTGTTGGCTCGAGGGCCTACAGTGAGAGATCAGGGAACCGGATGGATGATAGGACTGTCAGAGATCAGAGGGAGACAGTTGCGCCACGACCTTCTGCACTTCCTCCAGTGGTGCCACGTATTTACAGTCTACAGAGTTTACAGCACCAGGATCAGCAACGACCAGAAGATTTTACTGGTAAGATTGATTTGAGTAACCGATTGATATTGACATATGAACATTGCATATTGACATTTGATTGATTGCATTGTGTGTTCTGTATGGATTTCGACAAGTTTTGTTTTGGATTTGGTTTTCGATCGATTTGTTTTGCGTTGTTTTTGCTTCGTACCTTTAGGGAAATGTCGGGACGACATTTTTCTAAGGTGGGGAGATTGTAATATCTCGTTCCCTTACTGTTCCTCTCAGATTTGGATTTTCCTCCCAGAATCGGCCAGGACGAAGTTTGGATCGTCCAGGCCGATCAGTGTATTGAAAACAGCTAATTTCTGGAGTGTTCTGGAATGATTTCTGGACAGGATCGTCCAGGACGATATTGAGATCGTCCGGGACGATCTGCACTGTTCCTAAAATCGTCCTGATCATCGCCCTGGAGTATCGGCCAGGATGACCAGAATTGGTCTGATCGTCCAGGCCGATTGAGACGATCGGCCAGGCCGATCAGTGTATGATATAAGGAAATAAGCTCGTTTTGAGGAGAGAGAAAAATCAAAATTAAAATCAGAAATATCTGAGGAGAGAGAAAGAGAAAAGGAAAAAGAGAGAAGCTGGTTTTCGGAGACCACGGAGCGCTTTTCGACCGACGCTGCTGTTGGGAAAAGTGAAGATCTCGTGGTAAGGACTCCGAACCCTGTTTCTGTTTTCAAAGATGTTGTGTTTTGACCGAGTTGGGATTTGTTTTGTGTTTTCGTAGTCGACTTTTCGACATGATTTCGATTTGACACAACTTCCACCGCACAACTTCTAGTATGTTATAGATATGATTATTGTACACGATTTGACTGTATTCTACGAAGATTTTACCGGTCGGAATTGATTCTACGTGATTTTAATCGAATAGAAAATAATCGGGACTTGATTTGACTTGGGTTCTATAGGATAATAGTCTTGTATTGGCGTTATAGATATTCTATTGTAATTTGGAAAGATTTGGATATTGTATCTTTTTGCAGGATTTTTGTGTAATTTTAACCGACTACCGTTATGCTGCCCGATTTTCGTACGATTCCTGAATTGTATGAGATTGATAGATTGAACTGATATGCATTGATTATGGATATGATTGCTTTAATATTGACTATTGAATTACTTATTGATTGAATTGACTATTGATACTGATCGCAAGTGGAACCTGGTTGAACATTGGTGGAGATTGATATTGATACCTGTACAGGATGGTGGGCCGACGGGCTTTCCTTTAAACATTGATTATTGATTATTGAAGGGAGATATAAGGAGTTTATTGATATGCCGACGGGCGAAAAGAGTGACGACTCTTATTGATTGAACCAATGTATTATCTACAACAGCAATATGGATTCTACAACAGCAACATAGCCAGTAGATTGTACTTGTTCAGTATATAGTATTGAATTGCATGTTTACTGTATTGCTTTATAGATTTCATTGTTTTATAGATTCCTGCTTTATCGACTTTGATTGGATTTACTAGATCGTACGATTTCATTGATTTCACTGATCGATTTCTGTGCATCGACATTGAGCATTGATATAGAAACGGATGGATATAGATACTGCATTGATAGCATGGACATCGTACTACTGCTTATAGATTCATTGATACTGCTGCCTATAGATTCATTGTATTTCTGCCGTATCGTTTTCCTCTACTGATTATATTGATTTGATCGTATCGATTTGATTGACGACATTGATTGATTGAATTGATTTATCGAATTACCTGCCGCTGCATTGACTGGTTTTTATTGACTATTGATTTCCGCTGCATAGACTCATTGACCATTGACTGATTTGGATTGATAGATTGACATGCATATTGATAGTACTGCCGTGCTTTGATTTCAGTTATAGGTATTAGGTGACCTGCTGGGCTTTGTAAAGCTCATTATATGTGGTTGATATTTTCAGGTCAGGGCTCGGGAGCAGGAGATAGGCATTGATCCAGATCTACAGGTTTTAGTGCTTTTGTTAGATTGATGATTCTTTTGTACTCAGGACAGGATAGCTTTTCTACTTGCATTGATAGTGTAGTTCCTGAGTATTGTACATGATGTTTTGTGATATGAATCGACAGTTATATTGATGTTTAAATTTTATAGATGTTTGATAGATTGCTAAATGATGGTTTATAGATAACTCTGGTAAATTGTTTGGCTATTGATCGACATTCTTTCCAAGTTAGATCTCGGAGCATGACACTAGTTGTTTCCATCATGGTCCTATTCTTTCTTTCAGATACTCCATTTTGCTTTGTGTATATCCGATTGTGAGTTGCCGCTCCACACCTTTTTCACAAAACTTGTTGAATTCTTTTGAGATATATTCTTTTCCTTTATCACTTCTTAATGTCTTCAAGTGGTGGCTGCTTTGCTTTTCAACACAAGTTTTTGATTTTTTGAAAATCTAAAATACTTAAGATCTTTCACGCATGAAATAAACCCATGTCATTATTGTGTACGTAGTCAATAGTCAAAAGAATAAAGTACATGTTTTGCTCAAATGAAGGAGTATACATCAGCCTGTAAACATCTGTGTGAATAAGCTTCAGTGGCTCCTTAACTCTCCATGATTTGCCTGATGGAAATGGTTGTCGATATTGTTTATCGATCAAGCATCCTTCATATGCACTATCGATCTCCTTTATTATTGGGAGATTCCTTATCATACTCTTAAGGTGGAGAATCTTTAGGCCATGGAAGCTGAAATGTCGAAGAAGTTTGTGCCATAATAATGATTTTTTCATTGTGCCTTCATTATCACTTCATTTGTGTATCTCCATTAAATCGAAAAACCACGTTTACTTTTTCATTATAATCTTTGTTATTTCAAGGGATTTAGCTTGCTTGTCATAAAGTGTGCAAGTATTCTCTCAAAATATAAAGAATATCCTTTCTCCATCATTTGGTCCATCACTATAAGAAAACAACTCATTTCTAACAAAAGTAAATTCATCATAAATTCCAACATAATTTAAATTATAATTTAATTATTTAATAACCAAAAAATAAATTATTTAAATTAAAACTTAAATTATAATAACTTTTTAAAATTATTTATTTTGTTAAATTAAGTTAAATAATTTAATAATTTATTATCAAATTAAATTATTTAAATAAAAAAATATTTTGACATTTTAAAATAATAATTAATTTTAATATTTATAAGATATAATTTAAATAAAAAAAACAATCTTTGTAGATTTTTTTTAATGGTCAAATGGTAGGTGGCTTGCATGCTCGAAGGGGCGGAGTTCGAACCCAACCGCAGGCATTGGGCTTTTAGGAAAACAACTCATTTACACCAAAAGTCAAGAAGCATTCTAAGAGACAAACTAAAATCCTCACTTTTAAGGAATTAAAATAAAATGCATAATTTTTCAAAAAAAAAGCTTTCTAACATGAAGAAATCATAAATCTTATATTTAACATTGTAAATTATAATTTGTTTACTATCTTATATTTAATATTATAAATTTTTAGATAATAATTAAAAAAAAAATAGAACTGACTATGCCGGTCTTAAGCCCAACTAAAAAAAGTTGAGAGAAAATTTTAATAAAATAATTTAAGCACCCCTATGTAGTTGTTACATGAAGTATCTTTCTTCTCTCCTACTGTGACTTGTCAAGCATAGAAGAGGTTTTTTATCAACTTTCTCTTCTAAAAAATTAGCTTGATGATTTTTTCTTCAAGTGACAAGTATTATCTATAATTCTATATGTCCAATTTTTTTACAATTTTGACATTGTGGTTTTCGTTTAAACCAACAATCATTCTCCAAGAAATTGTTTCTTTTGCAAATGCCACATGAAAAATATTTGTCACTCTTTCTTTGATTTTTTTTTTATCTTTAGCGCATGCCTGTGAATTTCTCCCCTTTTTTTTTATTTATGAGACATGAATTTTTTTTTTATTGAAATGTATTTTCTATAGATATTTCATTTTGCCTATTCAATTTTTTCTCAGTGCTTCAAGGGAGCCTATTAATTTAGTTGGTCACAAGACTTCTATATCCTTTGATTCTTCAATTGTATAAATTATTGTATCAAACTTTTCTGCACAAAAAATTAGTATTTTCTCAACTATTTTCTTGTCAGAAATTGTAGCTCCATAGGCTCTCATTTGGTTAACTATTTTTTTATTCTAGAGAAATAGTCTTTTGTGGTCTTATTATCATTCATTTTGATATTCTCAAAATCTTGTTTTAGATTATGCAACTTGATGACACGTACATTCTTAGTTTCTTGGAACTCCTGCAATGTATCCCGTGAATGTTGTCGGCAATTGCTTGTTGTAAGGCAAATAATGCTCGAGAATCATTTTGTTGATTCTCTTCAAGCACCTTCCGTTGATTTGTTGAAAGGCTCGTCATTTTTGAAGCAGTATGGAACCCTTCTTCAATGATCTTCCACAAATTTTGGGAGGGAAAATATGTCTTTATTT
Source organism: Dendrobium huoshanense (assembly GCA_016618105.1). Taxonomy (NCBI): domain Eukaryota; kingdom Viridiplantae; phylum Streptophyta; class Magnoliopsida; order Asparagales; family Orchidaceae; genus Dendrobium; species Dendrobium huoshanense. The sequence continues at coordinate 53,752,758 of CM028357.1, read as the reverse complement.
TGGGGGAAAAAATCATAATTTTCTCCACTAAAGATTGGAATCGAAACGGTAGAACGGTTGGAGTTTTCCATTGGATTTTAGACAATATTTATACAACACCCAATGAGAGATCAAGTGAGGCTCTGATACCGAAATGTTGGATATATTTTGAAAAAAAGGTAGATAGGGAGGCAAGCAATGAGCTATAGAGATTTTGGATGGGAGAATAGATGAATAATTTTATTGTTGAACTTTTATTGAGTAGTTTTCAGCTTGGCTTACAACATCATGGCAATCACATATTTATAAATATGATGGCTAAATTTAGAGACTTCTATAATATAGCAATTTTAGAATCTTCTTTATTTATTACAAATATCCAAGATCCTTCTATTACTCTAGAGTCTTCTCTAATTTTTACAAATATTTTAGATTCTTCTACTACTCTAGAGTCTTCTATATTGGATAAAATTTTATCATATACAAAATACTTTAAAAATATTGAGAAATGAGCATCAAATTTTAAGTAAAGAATAATTTAAAATAAAATTATTCCATTTATTAAAAGGTTTAGGCTAATCTAAAACAAAGGTTTTAACTAATTAGTAATTAAAGAACATTTTAATTATTTTAATTTTATTATTTCATTAAACTTATTTAATTTAAGTTGAGCTCTAATCAAAATTTGGTTATGATCAAATTGAGCTCAAATCAAAGTTAATATGCATGCTTAGCTCAATTCCAAATCTCATAGTGCTAGCCTTTAATCAAAGTTTGTTTGGTTAGAGATCAAATTGAATGCTTCTGAGCTAATCTTGAGCAAAGATTGGATCAATTGGAGAACAAAAAGTTAATGAACATTAAAAAAAAATTTCTAAGAAAATATTTGAATATAATATTTTTTTTTTAATTTTAATCCCATGTGAAGGGTTAGTTTTTTCATTCAATGTGTCCCCAAGAATTAAATACATACTCTCCAATAAACGGATCCCTAAAATGTCATCTTTAGATTATTGTACATTACAATTTATTGAAACAACTAATTAAATAATGATTAACGACTTTCTTACTTCTTCTTAAAGCAGCTTTTCTCAGTACAAATTTTTTTTATTTTTATAGTTTTATAAATTAGATAAATTTATATTTTGATGGTGGCTATACATATAATTTGATGCATGAAAGCTCAATTGTCATGAAAGTATTAGTTAGATAGTATTAGGGTTTAGGATTAGTTAGGGGCAACTTTTTCACCATTATTCTTTTTAAACAATCACCGCACATTCATTTGGTTATTGTTTTCTTTTCATTTTCAAGAAATTTTTTGTTGTGTGTGGTTGCTTTGAGAGCCAGATTAGCTTTTATATATATATATATATGATACGTCATCACAAAATTAGCTTGATCATGCACGAATCTCGAGGCAAAAGCTAGTTGGAGACTTCAAAAATTAAATCCGGGAGCATCCGAACTCCGATTTCAACGAGCTTACAGTCAAACTGAGCGTCTCGGAAATACGAACCCAACGACACCAAGATCGACTCAATCCGAGCCCAAATGAGTCCGAATAAAGGGTTCAAAGCGCTGTTGGAAGGTTCAAACCGCGGTCTCCGATTTTGACGAGCTTATACTTGAATCGAACGGCTCGACGAGACGAATCCAACGAGCCCAAGATCACTAAATTCCGACATCATTAAGGCCTCCAAATGGCCAACGAACGGTGCACGGCCATAGGATTCAAAATCGACCGTCCATTTAACCACTCCCTATTCGCCCCTGATCTCACGCCTATTTACGGGCCATGCCACTCCAGAAAATCTATAAATAGAGCCCTCATTCTTCACAAGAGGAGGATCCAAGCAAGAGAGAGAAGAAGAGAAGAGAAGGAAGAAGAGAAGGAAGGAGTTCCTCCTCGACAGCCGCCGGACCACCGTCGGACCACCGCAGAACCTCGCCGGACCACCGCCGGACCACCACAGGAATCTCGTCGGACCACCGTCGGACCACCGCCGGACCACCTCAGGAACCTCGCCGGACCACCACATAACCTCGCCGGACCACCACCTTAAGGCCCGACGTTCAGCTCCTACGTCCTACTGAAGACCCGACGTCCTGCCAAAGACCCGACGTCTTGTTCAAGGCCTGACACTCAGTCCCTACGTTCTGTCGAAGACCCGACGTCCTGCCAAAGACCCAACGTCTTGTTTAAGGCCTGACACTCAGTCCCTACGTTCTGCCGAAGACCCGACGTCCTGCCAAAGACCCGACGTCTTGTTCAAGGCCTGACACTCAGTCCCTACGTTCTGCCGAAGACCCGACATCCTGCCAAAGACCCGACGTCATACTCAGGGCCCGACATTCAGTCCCTACGTCCTGCCGAAGACTCGACATCTTAAGTAATTGATTGTAATCTGATCACCCCTGGAGGTGATTCAGTCCTTTGTAACAAACTCAAAGTCTAGTGGAACCATTTTCAACTGAGCTAGGCCTCGTGGTTTTTCCCCTTTTAAGGGTTTTCCACGTAAAAAATCTTGTGTTCTCTGTGTGTGCTAGTTATACGTACAACGCTAAGACGTAGAATAAAATCTCTATCGCCGCGTAATTTCTAGCCCGCAACAATATATATATATATATATATATATATATATATATATATATATATATATATATATATATATATATAATACTCAATATAAATTTTAAAAAATAATTATTTTACTCATAACTATATTACAACCACCCTCATGAAATATTGTAGCTGCCCCAACTGAACCCTTAAATGAATTTATGCAAATGTAGAGGAAAGTACATACAACAAATCATTTGCAACAAAACTATAGCTTTCATTTCTTCAATAGAAAGATAATACAATGCAATCTTCGTTACGATTGCAAGAAAGGGTGGCAAAATGCTCTAACCCAACATCCAAAAACAAAAGATGGTCAGCTAATATCGACCAAAAGGAATAGCATGTACGACAAAGGCTTCTATGAGCTACAGTAGCCATAGAGACATGCTTAGCCTGATAAGTTCAATCCTAAAACTCAACGAAATACCAGAGCTTCTTGAACACAGATTAAGAATAGCTGATGATATAACTGAGTACATCATTATAGCCTCTTCAAACATGGCTATCTAAGCCCATAACTCCTCCATTTTCCATAAGGTTTCCACTAGTTTTTACTGTATGCAGAATAAACTTGCAGGCACCAACAGCTTGCCCTACAGTTAGAAAGATCCAATCATGACCAATTGTCTCGAGCACCTTTGAACTATCGAGCTTCTTCATCACTTCACTTCCTGGGTTGGCTAGCACCAACTGTTTAAAAAATATGTTCAGAATTTGTATAATCAATCAAATTCCTAATGTTTAACACATAACGATATCAATGCATTTGAATGAAATGTCTTTTGATGTTGAAGTAATCTATGGTGGCGAAACATATGTACCTGAAGCTCTCTTTTTTCTAAAGCTTTTTTTGTCTCCTTCATCATGCTTATTCCGCTTGTGTCGATACTAGACACAGCTGAAAAGACAAACAAATAGACTTTATTATGTTAGGAAAAGCTTAAAACATAAACATGTGCATGTAGATCATATTTATATATATACATCATAATTGTGAAAGATGTAATTAACGTACCACCCATATCAAGTATCACATAATGTAAGCTGGTTTTTCCGTTCACCCTAAGCCTATCTTCCTCCTCGTTGATCCATCGGGAGATCCTAAACACCAAATAGAGATCTTTGTGAACTTTCCGAAAGAGAGAGAGAGAGATCTTTGTGATCACCAACTATATCAAAGTCATTAATTAAGCCTAAACATGGCATAAATACTATAAATATGTCCTTGCACTATCTTCCTAACTTGCATATATACCTCTCTCTCAAGTAATTGGCATTGGCAAAATAGATTGGGGCATCAATGCCAAGTACAAGAACACCAGGGATGCTCTGGGCTCCCGGGTACTGATCCATTCTTCTATAAGCCATGGAATTTGGAATGTTACCCAACATGGTCATCCTTGGCCTTGCAATGAACAACAAAACTCTAAGTATTGACACCATCACCTGCATAATCAGTTATAATTTGTTAACATATTAGTGATATTAACTAAACTTAAGAGAATACATTCTGCTTATCTGCTTCAAAAACACAAAGAAAAATACGAACCGCAGTAACCAGGCCGATCTCGACACTCCCAAAGACAACTCCAAGGTATGCTCCAATGCACACGCAGAAGTCAATCTTATCAACCTTCCAGAGGTGAAAGGCAGCTTCATAATCGATAAGGCCTAACATAGCCGAGATAATAATGGAGGACAAAACCACCAAAGGAGTGTAGTGAAAGAGTGGGGTGAGAAATAATAAAGTGATCATTACTGCCAATGCCATGACCACGTTGGACACTGCTGTTTTGCAACCGGCGTTATAATTCACAGCCGATCGTGAAAAAGGTCCTGTTAAATTTCATTAATATTTTTTACAGTTATTAGTATATATGCATAGATAAGTACTGCAACTAATCATTAATTACGTACCTGTAGTAAGGTAGCAAGAAGTCAAGGATCCAGCCACGTTCATGGCTCCGAATGCAATCATCTCTTTGTTCCCATCAATGTGATAGTTTTTGAACATGGCGAAGCTTCTCCCCACAGCAATTCCTTCCTGAATTAGTGTGGAAGGCAAAAGGATTAGAGAGAAGAAGAATAAAAGATTTGATTTTGAAGGAGTTGACTTGACTTACAGCAAGGGCGATGATTCCAGTGACCATGCCGGTTTTGAGGGCCACCAGCATGTGAGGCGGAGATAAGGTCAGTTTGGTCAAAGAGGGAGGATTCAACCCCTTTGTGAGGTGACCAATCTGCAAGAAGTGTAATTAATGAGATCCTATAATAAAATGGAAGCGTTGAATTGCTTCTTGGTAATATGTATTGGTATTTAATTACCAAAATAATTTTGCTTATATCGAACGAACATTAATCCAACTCCTTATTAAAATAATTCTCATTAAAGTTCAATGGAGAAATAAACTGTCTCAGTTATAATTGGCCTCATTTTAAGTTGTAACTTGTAAGATGATAGGAGAATCCTGATTCCTTCAAGATGCCCAGACTTATCTTGGCAAAGTCTGTACAGGTATGAGCATTATTTCTCCTGCTGTATTAGTTTGGGATGATTTTTTTACTGTTTTTTCAAATAATTTTAAGAAGCAGTAAGAAAGTCATTCTTAAAGTAATTTTTTAGTATAAAAATCAATTTTTTTTTACTAAAAGTTGCTTTAAGAAGCAATAAAAAAGCCACGGAGCCTTGATCATTAAGATTATTGATAAAATATCGTTATAATATGAAACAATTGAACTCACCACATCAACACCATGAGTCTCGGCATGGCTGAAATACACCACTAGACTTCCTAATATCACTGATGTTAATGGCGCTGCTGCAGATAGCCAAAAGAACAGGGATCCTCTCTTGCTCTGAGCACAACATCCAGAGAGAAATTAAAATTATAAATATTTGTATTTCACAATAATGAAATAAGTTAAAAGTTTTATTAGAAAAGATACGGTCTTTAAATATAAGAGAAGTGCTCCAATACTATAAGCAGAAAGTGACAGAAAGATCACATGCTTGAGATTATGAGAAGCTGATCTGATGCAGCTAGCAGAGAGAGAAATGATGAATCAAAACGAGAAGAGGACAACATTTTGTGAGCCCTGCATATGGACAATGGCCAATAGAGCTTTTGAACAGTTGACAAAGAGATGACGCCGAATTCTCATCCCTATGACCCTACGTTTGGTGGAGGAATCACGGGACTGCGTCTTTCATGCCACAATTAAGAAATTTTTATTTATCTTTTCTTTGGAATGTTTATGTAGCAATATTTTAGCCCGGCTAGGTTCTTTGACCTGTTTTTTAGATGAAAATTTGCATGTAATATAACAATTTTATATTATAAAAATTGTATATTTAAATAATTTTATTTATAATAATATGAATTAAATTATTTACATTGTAAGAGAATTATCAATTTATTTTAATGGTTTGCTAAGTTTATATTGATTTGATTACATTAATTATCATAATGAAATATAAGAGTAGGTAATGATAGTCATTAAGCAGGAGATACTTACCAAGATGCGTGTGGTGAGGAGGAAAGAGAGAAAGCCACATCCAAGCACTACGCTCTCCCACCTCCACTGCACAGAAGATACAGAGGCCACATGCACACATTAGCATCAAAAGCTAAATTTGTGGTTAACCTTTTAAAGTAGACGAATATTTTTAAATGATATGGATATCGCTTTCATTGTTACAAAAGCAACACTAATAATCGAAGTCATCAATCGTTACATAATGAAGGCATTTACATATATGAGGAAAGTGTTGAATGAAAATATATTTTTAATCATAATTTCAACACGATTCTCATGCACTAATTAATTATGCTCTCTTTTGTATGTCAACATTATGCTCAGAATAATTGTTTTACAAAAAAATATTTATATAAATATGTATTATTTGCATCAATCAAATTATGATATTTATATAATATAATATAAAATGTATAGTTTCCAAAAAAACATCTTAAATTTGTTAGTGTTTGAATAATTTCTCTTAATTATAAGCTTGTGGTTAAACATAGCTTTATGAAAGCATATATAGTATAAGACTTCAATTAAGACAATTTTGTTCCTGCCTTATGAAACAGTTTCTTAGCACATAATTTTTTTTAAATTCAAATTTTGTGTTAAAAAGTTCTTTCGTAAACAATAAGAAAGTTGTTTCAAATCAAGTCTAAGGCTTTAGCTTGGGACTGCTTTCTTATTATTTTTTAAAATAATTTGTTAGTATAAAAATTTTCATTTTTGTACTAAAAATTTATTTTAATAAGCAGTAAAAAAGCCGTTCCAAATGAACACTAAATCAATAAAGAACACTTCACAAACAAGAAATAACACGTGAACACTGTCCATATTTTAGTGGCAAGTTGATCTTTATTAATTTGATAGAGTGTAGACATAGTGCATAGCTTAATAATTCTCTCCTTGGTAAATGGATTGATCAAAGAAAAAAATTAAACCAATTATAATTCTATGCGTTAAGACCTATCTTCTACAAATTAAATATTAGTTAATACTAACAGAGGGTGAGGAGAGACTGATAGCTCATAAAGGAAGTGTGAATTATGAAATAATTAATTAAAGATTCAAGGAAGCTTCTCCTACATTAGCAGCAGATTAATTACCTGATGAACTTGAGAGAAGACGGACTCCATTACTGAGATAAGATCGGTATTAGTGGTGAAGTGCTCAAGTCCCAAAATCCCTTTCAGCTGCTGCAGGCAAACCACAGTTGCTGCTCCTCCCATGAATCCAACTATGGTTGAATGCGATAAGAAGTCCACTATAAACCCAAGCCTGCAATCACAGAAAATTAAATCTAATAACCTTCATTAATTATCGAGCATAATTCATAAGATTATTAGATAATATGATCTGAAGCTGATATAGTTTTTAAAAACTATAAATTTACCTCAGCAAGCCCAGAGACGCTTGCAGGACGCCGGCGAAGAACGTCGCAGTGAACGCCAAATGCAAATACAAAGCCGGCTCTTCCTTGGCCGACACCGTCTTCCCCAACATCGACGCCAAGAGCAGCGACGCCACCGCCACCGTCCCCACAGCCAAATCCTTCGAACTCCCCATCATCGCATAAACCAGCGGTGGCACAAAGCTCGAATCTGCATACCAACTTTCTCATTACGGCGCGCGGCATATCATCAAACACCACAAATAAAATAAAAAAGATACGTACATAGCCCGAGTATAGGCGGAAGATTTGCCAGCTTAGCGTAGCTGATGCCCTGCGGAATTGCAAGACTAGCTATGGTGATGCCGGCGATGAGATCGGCACGGAAAAAGTTTAAAGTGTAGTTTGGAGCCCATTCGAAGATGGGAAAGAAGTATTGGAGGGCTCGGATGGCACGGCGGCCGCCTTTTTCTTGTTTGAATTGACGGAAAGGGTCGTCGGGGAAGAAGGTTTCTTTGAGATTGGAGCAGAAGGTGTCCAGGAAGGGACGAGGAGTGGGGACGGGAACGCGGTGGGCGACCTCAACGCCGGCCATGTAGGCGGCGTCGGTGTTTCCCATTGAGATCGAGGTGGAAGTTAATTAATGTATTAATGGATGAAATTAGTAGAATAACTAATGTGATTAAATAGGATTTGGCAGCAGAGGTGAGGAGTTTAGCAGGAAGCAGTGGCGATGAGTGTTCAGCTGATAACAAATGGAGGGGAATGGATGGGTTTATATAGGGAAGAGAAGAGGGGTGTGTGGATGAGCCGGAGGAGGCTCGGAGCTTAGCTGGTTCCCCTTTTTGTGGGATAGTATAAAGTGGGCTTGATTTGTCTGGGATCTTTCTTTAAGCAGAATAAACTTAATGGAAATCGATTTTGGAAAATAAAGGTCAATAATGATCTTTTACTCAAAATTCGGAGAAAATTTATGAGTTTCGATAGTCTAAAAAAATGAGTATATCCTAATTCTAATTAATACCTGAAAATGGTAGGTTAATGATATAAATTTAAATGGGATCAAATAAAGATAATTAAATAATTTAAATAAGCTACCCAGGGCTTAGACCATCCGCAACCGAACGATAAACAAGTGTATGCCGCCCGTCAAATGATCTAATCGAACGCGAAATTGTCAGCTAATATCTGGGAGTGGGCAGTTCCACGCCAATATTGGTGTCGCACTGTTCACCTATGTAAAAAAAATTGGCCTAGGCGAAAGAAGTGCTCGAAAGAGGAGAAAGACGGATCCTTTGCTACGAAATGAAGAAGGACACGAAAGAGGAGAGAAATGGAGTTTGGTTGGAGTTGAATTACTATATTTTTTTAGTTTTACTATACTTTGGACTAGAAAATGGGTTTTTTTGGTTGAAGATGCCTTAACTTGGTTGGTGGGTGAGCTAGTTGGGTACCCCCAACTAGGGGTGTCAATATTTGACACGACACGAAAATCCGACCCGGAAAATCCGGGTTGAACCCGACCCGATTTTAAAACGGGTCGGGTTCAGATTCCAGAAATCGACCCGTTTAAAAAATGGGTCGGGTTCGGGTTGACCCGGTTGCCGGGTCAACCCGCCAACCCGTTTAATTCGAAAAAATTCGAATCCCGCCTCTGCCTGCTGCCCGCCCGCGCTGCCCGCCACGCGCCTGCCCGCGCTGCCCGCCGCGCGCCCGTCCGTTCTGCCTGCCAGCGCTTCCCGCGTGCCCAGCGCTCCAGCGTGCTCGCGTGCCCGCGCCCGACCGCGCCCGCCGCACTTGCGTGCCCGCGCCAGCCAACGCGCCCGCGTGCCCGCGCCCAACCTCGCCTGTGTGCCAGCGCTCGACCGCGCCCGCGCTGTCCCGCTCGCGTCCCACGCCGTCCGCCGCCGTCGTTCCGGCGCCGGCCACCCAAACCGGTTCGGGTCGTGTCAACCCGCCGGGTCGGGTCCGGGTTCGGTTTTCCAACCCGTTTGTCTACCCGGGTCGGGTTAGGGTTGACCCGTTTGAACCCGGGTCAGTTTCGGGTTCGACCCGAACCCGACCCGTGACCCGAAATTGACACCCCTACCCCCAACCCACGTTCGATTCCTCTCTCGAGCAGCTCGCCTCCTTCGAGTGGAGTAAGCAAGTGTGGACTCAGATGCCTATGGGTGGCTACTGTTAGGTCCACCGAGGGATTAGTTGCAACATATATATATATATATATATATATATATATATATATATATATATATATATATATATATATATATATATAAGCTGGCGGCATTTGCTGTTGGTGAGATTATCTTATGCTCACAATTGCATACATTTTAATTATCTTATGACTCTGGAAGAGAATTACATTAAAGTTTTTTCCTCATAAAATAGAAGAAAATTTTATAGTTGCTATTATTTATCTTCTTTTTCTTTGTTTTAATTTTTCAAATTAGGCTTTTCTCTCTTCTAGCTGAAAATTTTTGTTCTTCGTGAAGTTGAAAATAACAAAACTTTCTTATTCTTGAAGAAATAAAAGACATGCCTCTTATATCCAACTCCTTCATTCTCTTCGTGTTAGCAAAACTCTCTCTCTCTCTCTCTCTCTCTCTCTCTCTCTCTCTCTCTCTCTCTCTCTATAACCGTCTTCTCTTTATATGTTCTTGGAAGCAAGATGTCGAACCCCTCCTTCAGAAAAATTATTCTGTGCGGACACCGAATAATCCGGAGGCTAATTTAAACACGCTACATCACACATTACCCAACAGCACCCAATACCGGTACCGAGTTAAAAGTAACGTGACGCGTTCTAATTGACCTCCAGACGACGGTATCCACACAGAATAACTTATCCCTCCTTAAGGAGTACTCTATTTATAGTGATAACAAATAATGTATTCTAAGAAGTAATTAATCATAATCTTTCTAAGTTCTCTTTAAATCAATAAAAAATCTCGTAACCTATAAATTTTTTTAATGCTATATTTAAGGTCCTTTGTCCAATATTCACAATAAATAATATAGTTATCTCACTAATATGTTATAATTATTTGATTGGAGAAAACTTTGACTCCACAATGATAATACATAGTACGTATAACACTTCCTTGATGGGGGATGAATGCCATACATATACATGCATTGGCTCAACTAAACATTCAAATAATTAGAAACAATAATAATCAAACAGTAACAAACATTCAAATAGCTGAAATAAACAACCACATTCCATAAAATTCTTCAATTGTCATAGCATTGTTAAAGTTTCAATAGTTCGTATACATCAAAAAGAAGTAAAATGAATAAAAAAACGTTACAAACAAGCACGATGCATTCATCCACTTCAATCATCCAACTTGAATTCTACTAATAATATCTTCATCCATTACACCATTACCATAAACAATAGATTCTAAGAGTAAAGCCACTCATCCACCTAAGTATCCTCATCTTTGCAACACTCAACTTAATATTATGCTTCTCTTTTAATGGCTAACATTCTATATCATAAATCATTACATGTTTGACCATCATTTTTTGGAATTTTTCCTTAAGTTTGAGGGGAACTTATTTATCACACAATATGCCTGATGAATTATCCTCCATTCCAAACATCTAACACAAATTCTACTAACCATCCAACATGCTATGATTATTGTATACAACATCTAAAACATTTAATATTATATTTCTCTTTTAATGGCCAACATTCTACACTATAAACCATTGCAGGTCTCACCACCATTTTTTAAAATTTTTGCTTAAGTTTGAGATGAACTTATTTATCACACAATAAGCCTAAATGCATTTATCCATTTTAATCATCCAACACGAGTTCTACTAATAATATCTCTATCTATTACACCATTACAATGAAAAATGGACTCATAAATTTTAAGCAAGAAAGATGGACATCGTCTCAACGAACAAGCTCTGATCTGCCGAGAGAAGGAACGTCGTGGAAGGATTCGAGCAAGGACGCGATCATAAGTCAGATGATGGCGAGGAAGTTTCGAAAGAACATCGAAGAAGAATGTCGACAAACTTTGTATGTGACAAGAAGGAACATCATCAATGGAGGCAACATGAAGTAACGTCGTTGAAGGAGGCCGAGCAACAGGCGGTGTGAGGGGATACGACGACTGCGAAGACAAAGATTAGTGAGGAAGTGTGACTTCAGATGCAAGAGGAAGGAACGTCATTGAAGGAGACTATGCCAAGCAAACTTCATAAAAGGAGCTCGCGGGTGAGGTCAAAATAGAACGTTGAGAAAATGAAAGAAATTGTTAGTCAACCGGTTTAGATAAAGTTTTAGAGAAAAATCTGAACTTTAGAGAAAAAAATTTCATTGCATTGTCTGCCAAAAATTGATGACTTTCCTGTAGTGTATGGTGCTGCTGTACTTTCAAACCTAGCGCCGCAACACTCAAAAGTATAGCGTCGAAGGGCTTTAGTTCAAACAGAAATTATAAAATTCACATTTTAAAATACTTTTTATTTTCGGGTTGTTAGACGATGATGAATATTGGATGGTTGTCCGAAGATAATGGTCGGGCAAAGGTCCAGCAGCAACGACCTGGTGGCGAGGGTTCAAAAAAGGTGGTGCTGAGGTGGAGCTCGAGGATGCTTTAACTCTTAGAGCTTTCTTGAGTCTCTAGCCGAGGATCTAAACCTCATAAAGTCTAAGCCCCCTATCAAGTGTGAAGAGGAGACTATTTATAGATTTTGCGAGTGACACACTTCATAAAAAAACAGGAAGAAAGCACTAATCAAATGAAATCATAATTTTGGTATGCCAAGCAATGCTATGGGAACGTTGTCCTAAATCAACACTATGTTAATTTATTAATTATATAATGCACATATTTCAAACTTCAGCTTTTTTAAAGGTGGTTCTAAAGTTATTGTGGAGAAAACAATTTTCTTAAATGCTGATAAAGAGTAGTTTCTTAGTACAATTACTTTCAAAATGCTGTAAAAAAAGTTGCCAAATAAAAATGATGGTTGTGGCCTGAAAAGTAAAACAGTAAGAATGTTATCCCAAACGAAATCTAGATCTAGGCTTCGTTTGGGATGACTTTCTTATTGCTTTGTAAAACTGTATTTTAATACAATTTTTTTTGAAAATAAGAAAAAAATTAGTTATCTAAAAATGTCATAAATAAAGCCTTAATATTAAGATAATTATTTTCACTAAATTTTAGTCAGACTTTCTTCTCCTTTAAAAGCTCGTGTTTGCGCGAGGCCACCTAGCTAATAAAAACTATAGGAGTATGCATATTAATGATCAAATTAAAGGTCTTGGTCAACACTTCAGAATTACTAATTTTTATAATAATCTAAACTGAGAAAAAATATTTCCTTTATAGTTTAAAATAAAAATAGCTCCATTTAATTTAAAATGAGCATCTCCTTTTTTTTTTCTACCCATTTAGATGTGTTGCGTCCTGGAATATTCGTGGCGGTAGAGAAATATATAGTTTAACGTCTTAGCGTTGTACGAAGATCCAGCACACAATCAGATAAGTGAGAGGATGTAGTATTCATAAATGACACCAGAGTTTTTACGTGGAAAACCCCTGAAAAAGGGGGAAAAACCACGGGGCATGGCCCAGTTTGAATGAATCCACTAGTATTTGTAGTCGATTACAAATGAGGCCCTTCCTTAGGAGAAGGCCTTGGATTGATGTAGCAAATGTACATCATATAGATTGCATTACATGGTAAGAGTTACATATAAAGGTTTGTTTGGCCTGAAGGACCGTAGTCGGCAGGAGATCGACCGTAGTCGGCAGGAGACCGTAGTCGGCCGGAGACCGTAGTCGGCAGGAGACCGTAGTCAGCCGGAGACCGTAGTCGGCAGGAGACCGTAGTCGGCAGGAGACCTTAGTCGGCCGGAGACCGTAGTCGGCCGGAGACCGTAGTCTGGTGATGGAGGTCGGACGGACCGTATTAGGCGATAGTGGTCAGAAGGACCGTAGGCGGTAGGAGATAAGGAGTCAGGTGTTAGTCCCAGTGTCACTTGGAAGATTGGATGTTGATGGTCTGGCCTTGAGTAGGACGTCGGGTCTTAAGCAGGACGTCAAGTCTTCAGCAGGACGTCAGGTCTTCAGTAGGATGTCGGGACTTAACGTCGGGCCTTGAACAAGACGCCGAATCTTTGGCAGGACGTAGGGATTGAGTGTCGGGCCTTGAATGAGACGTCGGGTCTTTGGCAGGACGTCGGGTCTTCAGTAGGACGTAGGGGCTGAACGTCAGGCCTTAAGGTGGTGGTCCGGCGAGGTCCTGCGGTGGTCCGGCGAGGTTCCTGCGGTGGTCCGGCGGTGGTCCGACGAGATTCCTGCGGTGGCCCGGCGGTGGCCCGGCGAGGTCCTGCGGTGGTCCGACGAGGTTCCTGTGGTGGTCCGGCGAGGTCCGGCGGTGGTCCGGCGGCTGCTGAGGAGGAGCTCCTTCCTTCTCTTCTTGCTTCTTCTCTCTCTTCTTTCGATTCTCTCTTATGAGAAATGAGGGCTCTATTTATAGATTTTTTGGAGTGGCATGGCCCGTAAATAGGCATGAGATCAGGGGCGAATAGGGAGTGGTCCAATGGACGGCCGATATTGAATCCTACGATTATGCACCGTTCATTGGACATTTGAAGGCCTTAGTGATGTCGGAATTATGTGATCTTGGTCTTGTTGGATTTGTCTCGTCGAGCCCTTCGATTCGAGTATAAGCTCGTCAAAATCGGAGTCCGTTTGGTAACTCAAATTGTGGTTTGAACCTTCCAACAATGCTTCGGGTCCATGATTTGGACCCATTTGGGCTCGGATTGGGTCGAACTTGGTGTCGTTGGATTTGTATTTCCGAGACGCTCAGTTTGACTGTAAGCTCGCTGAAATCAGAGTTTAGATGGTCTCTAAATTAATTTTTAAAGTTTCCAACTTGATTCTGCATCGAGATTCGTGCCCGATCAAGATAATTTTTTGACAACGTATTAGTTGCCCCCCTATTTTCGGACGTCGATGCTTCAGGAGTCCGAAAATATATGTGTCGACAATTTGCAATGGCCGAAACGCCAAAAATTGCGTCCCGGAAATTAAGTGCTTGCTCAAACTTTATTATAGAAGCTTCGTTGAGCTCTGAAAGTGCCGAAATTGGGTCCGAGACGTCAAAAAACGGTGTCGGGGACCCCAAAAACGTCGAATTTGGACTTGTCGGGGCGAAAAACGGGCCCGGAATGGGTTGGGCAGCCGAACCGGCCGGACCGGCTGGCCGGCCGCCGCCGCCGCCGCTGTCGGAGCCACGGAACCGCGGCCGGGTCCCGCGTCCGCGCTTAGGCTGAACCGGACCCGAGTCTGGGCTAGACTGCACCCGAGCCTGGCTGCCCACGCCTGGGCTGGACCGATTGCGCGTGTGAGCCAGGCAGCGCTCGCGCTATGCTGCTCCCGCGGCTGCTGCATTGCCGCCGGCGGTGGCCGGCTGCTGGCCACGTGCGGCCAGCTGCAATCCGCGCGCCATCGCCGCGGATTGATGCGCTGGTCGCGTCGTTTCGTGTGGCCGGTTGGCTGCACCGCCTTAGGTGGGCCCCATCATCCAAAAATAATTATTTTTAGCTATTTTTGGATCCAAATAATTCCCAAAAAATCCCAAAAAATTCCAAAAAATTCTGAAAAAAATCATAAAAATTTAGAAAAATATGAGAAGTTCGAAAATGCTGGAAAAATCTAGAAACTTCCCTTCTTCTCTTCAAAAAGGTATAAAAAGGCCCCTAGGCCTTTAGGAAAATTGCTCTTCTCCTCTCCTTTTCTTTTCTTCTTCTTCTCCTCTCCCTCTGTCCTTTCTATTGAGGCTTTCCCTCAGGTTTCTGAGGCCCCTCTCTTGGCAAGGAAGTCCGGAGATTCCCCCTTCTTCTCTTCTCCCTCTGTCCTTTCTATTGAGGCTTTCCCTCAGTTTTCTGAGGCCCCTCTCTTGGCAAGGAAGTCCGGAGATTCCCCCTTCTTCTCTTCTCCCTCTGTCCTTTCTATTGAGGCTTTCCCTCAGTTTTCTGAGGCCCCTCTCTTGGCAAGGATGTCCGGAGATTCCCCCTTCTTCTCTTCTCCCTCTGTCCTTACTATTGAGGTCTTCCCTCAATTTTTCGAGGCCCCTCTCTTGGCAAGGAAGTCCGGAGATTTCCCCTCCTTCTCTTCTCCCTCTGTCCTTTCTATTGAGGCCTTCCCTCGATTTTTCGAGGCCCCTCTCTTGGCAAGGAAGTCCGGAGATTTCCCCTCATCCCTCTTTTCTTCGAGAGATCTTGTGGAGTTCCGATGTTTGGTGGTTGGCGATGGAGATCGGATAAACTGTTGTAAGGAGAGAGGTTGGAATGACGGGCAAACTTCCAGCATCAGGGAGAAGTATGATGACAGGCGGGAATTCAACATCGGGTAGTCATACATCGTCGGATAGAAGACCGATGAAAGTCTATTAACTGGTAGAAGTCTGACATCTGGTAGAAGTACGAGGTCGGGTAGAGGTGCAGCGTCAAGTACAAGTCCGACGAAAGTCCGTCGACGGGCAGAAGTCCGACGACGGTTAGTAGTCCAAGGCTAGCAGAAGTCTGTAGTCGGGTAAAGGTGTTGCGCCAGGTAGAAGGCCGACGAAGGTTTGTCAATGAGCAGAAGTCCGACGACGAGTAGAAGTCCGCTAACGAGTAGAAGTCTGACGTCGGGTAGAAGTACGGCCTGGGGCAGAAGACCGATGAAAGTTCGTCGACGGGCAAAAGTCCGACGACGAGTAGAAGTCCGCTGACGAGCAAATGTTCGACGACAAGGAGAAGTCCGACGTCGTGTAGAAGTACGGCCTCGAGCAGAAGACCGATGAATGTTCGTTGACGAGGAGAAGTTTGATAACGAGTAGAAGTCTGACGTCAAGCAGAAGTTCGACGTCGAGTAGAAGTCTGCTGACGAGACGAAGTCCGACATCGAGTAGAAGACTGACAAAAGTTCGTCGACGAGCAGAAGTCCAACGACGAGTAGAAGTCCGCTAACGAGCTGAAGTCCAACGTCGAGTGGAATTCTGCTGATGAGCATAAGTCCGACGTCGAGTAGAAGTACGGCCTCGGGCAGAAGTCCGATGAAAGTTTGTCGACGGGCAGAAGTCCGACGACGAGTAGAAGTCCGCAGTCGGGTAGATGACTGACGAAAGTTCGTCGACGAGCAGAAGTCCAACGACGAATAGAAGTCCGCTAACGAGCAGAAGTCTGAGGTCGAGTAGAAGTCCGTAGTCGGGTAGAGGTGCAGCGTCAAGTAGAAGACCGACGAAGGTCCGTTGACGAGCAGAAGTCCGACGATGGTAGAAGTCCGCTAACAAGCAGAAGTCCGACGTTTAGTAGAAGTCCGCTGACAAGCAGAAGTTCGACGTTGAGTAGAAGTCTGCTAACGAGCAGAAGTCTGAGGTCGAGTAGAAGTCCATAGTCGGGTAGAGGTGCAGCGTCAAGTAGAAGACCGACGAATATCCGTTGACGAGCAGAAGTCCGACGACGGTAGAAGTCCGCTAACAAGCAGAAGTCCGACGTTTAGTAGAAGTCCGCTGACAAACAGAAGTTCGACGTTGAGTAGAAGTCTGCTAACGAGCAGAAGTCTGAGGTCGAGTAGAAGTCCATAGTCGGGTAGAGGTGCAGCGTCAAGTAGAAGACCGACGAAGGTCCGTTGACGAGCAGAAGTCCGACGACGGTAGAAGTCCGCTAACAAGCAGAAGTCCGACGATGAGTAGAAGTCCGCTGACGAGCAGAAGTTCGACGTTGAGTAGAAGTCTGTTGACGAGCAGAAGTCCGACGTCGAGTAGAAGTCCGCTGACGAGCAGAAGTCTGGCGTCGGGTATTAGTCCGACGACAGGAAGAATTCTAGCGTCGGGTATTAGCCCGTCAAAAGTCCTGCAAGGCAAAAATTAAGCGACAGGAGGAAATTCGAAATCGGGTAGAATTTTAACATTATGGAGAAGATAGAAGTCCATTAACGACATTCTGGCGACATTAACCAAGGATGTGAGACTTCTCCGAGGTTGTAAGTCGGAGCCCTACTCGACGATGTTAACCTGTGTGGAAGAGGTCGGGAGAATCCACTAAGGATGTGAGACCTTTCCGAGGTTGTATGCCGGAGCCCTGCTCGACGACATTAACATGTGTGGAAGAGGTCGGAAGAATCCACTAAGGATGTGAGACCTTTCCGAGGTTGTATGCCGGAGCCTTTGCTCGACGACGTTAACCTGTGTGGAAGAGGTCGAGAGAATCCACCAAGGATGTAAGACCTTTCCTAGGTTGTATGTCGGAGCCTATGCTCGACGATGTTAACCTGTGTGGAAGAGGTCGGAAGAATCCACTAAGGATGTGAGACCTTTCCGAGGTTGTATGCCGGAGCCCTGCTCGACGACGTTAACCTGTGTGGAAGAGGTCGAGAGAATCCACCAAGGATGTAAGACCTTCCCTAGGTTGTATGTCGGAGCCTATGCTCGACGACGTTAACCTGTGTGGAAGAGGTCGGGAGAATCCACCAAGGATGTAAGACCTTTCCTAGGTTGTATGTCGGAGCCTATGCTCGACGACGTTAACCTGTGTGGAAGAGGTCGGGAGAATCCACTAAGGATGTGAGACCTTTCCGTGGTTGTATGCCGGAGCCCTGCTCGACGACGTTAACCTGTATGGAAGAGGTCGAGAGAATCCACCAAGGATGTAAGACCTTCCCTAGGTTGTATGTCGGAGCCTATGCTCGACGACGTTAACCTGTGTGGAAGAGGTCGAGAGAATCCACCAAGGATGTAGGGCCTTTCCGAGGTTGTATGTCGGAGCCTTTGCTCGACGATGTTAACCTGTGTGGAAGAGGTCGGGAGAATCCACCAAGGATGTAAGACCTTTCCTAGGTTGTATGTCGGAGCCTATGCTCGACGACGTTAACCTGTGTGGAAGAGGTCGGGAGAATCCACTAAGGATGTGAGACCTTTCCGAGGTTGTATGCCGGAGCCCTGCTCGATGACGTTAACCTGTGTGGAAGAGGTCGAGAGAATCCACCAAGGATGTAAGACCTTCCCTAGGTTGTATGTCGGAGCCTATGCTCGACGACGTTAACCTGTGTGGAAGAGGTCGAGAGAATCCACCAAGGATGTAGGGCCTTTCCGAGGTTGTATGTCGGAGCCTTTGCTCGACGACGTTAACCTGTGTGGAAGAGGCCGAATCGAATCCCCCTGGGATTGATTTTGCTTTGATTGGGAAGGGGCGAACGCCACGTATATCCCGAATCGAAAGTGAAGAAGGTCTATCTTTAGACCGTTACTGCCTTTTGGAGGTCGAGGTTAAGACCTTGCCCAAGGAGTAGAAATCCAATAAGGGGCTGTATGAAGCTTGCAATTGATTTGAAGTATCCTTACATTTGCTCGGATATTCCTGAAATATCAACTTGATGTTGAAGGTATTGGAGGATTTATTTGACCATGGTTTGAGTCAAAGTTGCCCCCCAGTCTGCATCTGCTTCTTATGATATTGATGCTATATGTGAACTTTTGAGATTGGAGCAAAAGTTGCCCCCCAGTCGGGAACTACGTTCCCACAGATGGCGCCAAACTGTTGCGTCCTGGAATATTCGCGGCGGTAGAGAAATATATAGTTTAACGTCTTAGCGTTGTACGAAGATCTAGCACACAATCAGATAAGTGAGAGGATGTAGTATTCATAAGTGACACCAGAGTTTTTACGTGGAAAACCCCTGAAAAAGGGGGAAAAACCACGGGGCCTGGCCCAGTTTGAATGAATCCACTAGTATTTGTAGTCGATTACAAATGAGGCCCTTCCTTAGGAGAAGGCCTTGGATTGATGTAGCAAATGTACATCATATAGATTGTATTACATGGTAAGAGTTACATATAAAGGTTTGTTTGGCCTGAAGGACCGTAGTCGGCAGGAGACCGTAGTCGGCAAAAGACCGTAGTCGGCCGGAGACCGTAGTCGGCAGGAGACCGTAGTCGGCCGGAGACCGTAGTCGGCAGGAAACCGTAGTCGGCAGGAGACCTTAGTCGGCCGGAGACCGTAGTCTGGTGATGGAGGTCGGACGGACCGTATTAGGCGATAGTGGTCAGAAGGACCGTAGGCGGTAGGAGATAAGGAGTCAGGTGTTAGTCCCAGTGTCACTTGGAAGATTGGATGTTGATGGTCTGGCCTTGAGTAGGACGTCGGGTCTTAAGCAGGACGTCAGGTCTTCAGCAGGACGTCAGGTCTTCAGTAGGATGTCGGGACTTAACGTCGGGCCTTGAACAAGACGCCGAATCTTTGGCAGGACGTAGGGATTGAGTGTCGGGCCTTGAATGAGACGTCGGGTCTTCAGTAGGACGTAGGGGCTGAACGTCAGGCCTTAAGGTGGTGGTCCGGCGAGGTCCTGCGGTGGTCCGGCGAGGTTCCTGCGGTGGTCCGGCGGTGGTCCGACGAGGTTCCTGCGGTGGCCCGGCGGTGGTCCGGCGAGGTCCTGCGGTGGTCCGACGAGGTTCATGTGGTGGTCCGGCGAGGTCCTGCGGTGGTCCGGCGGTGGTCCGGCGGCTGTTGAGGAGGAGCTCCTTCCTTCTCTTCTTGCTTCTTCTCTCTCTTCTTTCGATTCTCTCTTATGAGAAATGAGGGCTCTATTTATAGATTTTTTGGAGTGGCATGGCCCGTAAATAGGCATGAGATCAGGGGCGAATAGGGAGTGGTCCAATGGACGGCCGATATTGAATCCTACGATTATGCACCGTTCATTGGACATTTGAAGGCCTTAGTGATGTCGGAATTATGTGATCTTGGGCTCGTTGGATTCGTCTCGTCGAGCCCTTCGATTCGAGTATAAGCTCATCAAAATCGAAGTCCGTTTGGTAACTCAAATTGTGGTTTGAACCTTCCAACAATGCTTCGGGTCCAAGATTTGGACCCATTTGGGCTCGGATTGGGTCGAACTTGGTGTCGTTGGATTCGTATTTCCGAGACGCTCAGTTTGACTGTAAGCTCGCTGAAATCGGTGTTCGGATGGTCTCTAAATTAATTTTTAAAGTTTCCAACTTGATTCTGCATCGAGATTCGTGCCCGATCAAGATAATTTTTTGACAACGTATTAAGATGGAAATAAACTTATTTTCTGTCCAAGGAAAAAAATTCTCGTACGTCTATTGTTCTATCAAACTTATATTTATATTTATATAATGCACACATAATCTACATAGTTAAATAATATTAATAACTCATTGTAAGATAGAAAATTTATCTCCAAAATTTTAGAGCAATAAGAATACTTCATATTGAAATTGACCTATCTCAAAATTTAAATATTTTTTATTTCTTTAAAATCATTAAATGAATCAATTTACATCTTTAAATAATTAGTTCAATATATATATATATATATATATATATATATATATATATATATATATATATATATATATATATATATATATATATATATATATATATATATTATTGTGCACTAGAATATACGCGGCGATAGAGTTTTAATTGTTCGTCTTAGCGTTATATGGATATCCAGTTCACACACAGAGAACACAAGATTTTTTACGTGGAAAACCCTTGAAAGGGGAAAAACCACGGGGCCTAGCCCAGTTGAAAAGATTGCACTAGAACTTGAGTTGGTTACAATTGGCTGATTTGTCTCTAAGGACGATCAGATTATAAGTAGCAATTGTACAATAGAAGTCCGAGTGTCAAGTAATGGTCTAGCAATACTTTAGGCCTTAGATGATGATAAGGCAGAAACTTCGGGCCTTAGATGAAGGTTTGGCAAATGTGAGAATCTTTAATAATGGTCTGGCAAAGATGAGAGCTTCAAGTGAAAGACTGGCAGAGCGTAGAGCGACAGGTGATGATCCGGCGGAGCGACAGTGTTAATTAGGTGATGATCCGGTGGAGCACAGGGCGTCAGGTGGTGGTCCGGCGGAGTGACGGCGTTAGGCGGTGGTCCGGTGGAGCACAGGGCGTCAAGTGGTGGTTTGGCTGTGTCACGCCCCAAGATCTAACTTGGAAAGAATGTCAATCAATTACTTAACAATTTACCAGAGCTATCTAAAAACTTCAATTAACAATCTATCAAACATCTATAAAATTTAAACATCAATATATCAGCCGATTCATATCTCAAAACATCATGTACAATACTCAGGAACTATACTATCAATACAAGTTAAGAAATCTATCATGTCCTGAGTACAAAAGAATCCCTAATCGACCAAAAGAATAAAACCTGAAGATCTGGATCAATTCCTATCTCCTGCTCCCAAGCCCTGACCTGAAAATATCAACCACATATAATGAGCTTTACAAAGCCCAGCAGGTCACCTAATACCTATAACTGAAATCAAAGCACGGCGATGCTATCAATATGCATGTCAATCAATCAAATTCATATCAGTCAATGGTCAATGAGTCAATGCAATCCGGAAATCAATAGTCAATAAAACCAGTCAATGCAGCGGCAGGCAAATCGATAAATCAACTCAATCAATCAATATCGTCAATCAAATCGATGTGGTCTAATCAATACGATCTAATCAATGAAATCAATCGAGGAAAGCAATACAAAACAATGAATCCATGCAGCAGTCAATACGGTGCAGAAACAGTAGCAACAGCGAATCTATAAAATTTATAGGCAGCAATATCAATGAATCTATATGCAGTAGTCAATAAATCTATACAATATCCATAACCATGCTCAGTAGTATCAATGCTCAGTAATCAATCGATGAAATCAATAAAATCATACGATACAGTAAATCCGATCAAATCAATAAAGCAGAATTCGATAAAACAATAGATCCGTAAGTTAATACAGTAAACATGCATTTCAATACTATAATACTGAACAAGTACAAACAACTGGCTATGTTGCTGTTGTAGAATCCATATTGCTGTTGTAGATATCCATATACATTGGCTCTATCAATAAGAGTCGTCACTCTTTTCGCCCGTCGGCATATCAATAAACTCCTTATGACTCCCAATCATTATATCAATAATCAATGGTTTAAAGGAAAGCCCGTCGGCCCACCATCCTGTACAGGTCAAGTCTATCTTCAACCAATGTTCAACCAGGTTTCACTTGTGATCAATATCAATAATCAATTCAATCAATAGTCAATGCAGTAATCGATGCAATAAGCAATGTTATAGAAATCTAGAACAATCATATTAATAATCATACACATATCAATTCAATCTATTAATTTCAGACAAAACAGAAATCGTACGAAATCGGGCAGAGTAACGGCAGTCTATCGAATTTACACAAAAATCATGCAAAAACCACAATTTCCAACTTTCCCCAAAATACAATAGAATAACCACAACATCAATACAAGACTATTATTCTATAGAATCCAAATCAAAGCAAGTCCTGATATTTTTCTATTCAATTAAAATCGCGTAGAATCAATTCCGACCGGTAAAATCTTCGTAGAAAATACTCAAATCGTGTACAATAGTCATATCTATAACATACTAAAAGTTGTGCGGTGAAAGTTGTGTCAAATCAGAATCATGTCCAAAATTCGACTACGAAAACACAAAACAGTGCACAACTCGGTCAAAACTCAATATCTCTGAAAACAGAAACAGGATTCGGAGTCCTTACCACGAGATCTTCACTTTTCCCAACAGCAGCGTCGGACGAAAAGCGCTCCGCGGTCTCCAAAATCCAGCTTTTCTTCTTTTTCCCTTTCTCTTTCTCTCTCCTCAAAATATCTGATTTTATAAAAAAATGATTTTCTCTCTCCTCAATACGACTGATTTCAGCTTTATAGGATTCAGATCGGCCCGGTCGATCGCCCGATCATCCCAGGACGATCAGACCAATTTTGATCGTCCTGGACCGTTCACAGGGCTATGCTCAGGACGAAATTGTGAACAGTACAGATCGGCCTGGATGATCTCAACATCGTCATGGACGATCCTGTCCAGAAAACACTCCAGAAATCAGCTGTTTTCAATGCACTGATCGGCCTGGACGATCTCAACATCGTCCTGGATGATCCTGGGAGGAAAATCCAAATCAGAGAGGAACAGTAAGGGAACGAGATCTCACAGGCTGAGTGACGGCGTTAGGCGGTGGTCCGGTGGAGCACAAGGCGTCAGGTGGTGGTCCGGCGGAGTGACGGCGTTAGGCGGTGGTCCGGTGGAGCACAGGGTGTCAAGTGGTGGTCCGGCGGAGTGACGGCGTTAGGCGGTGGTCCGGCAGTGGTCCGGCGAAACTCCGGCGGTGTTCGAGGAGGCTAAGAAGTAAGAGCGATCTCCGATCTCTCTCTTTTTCCCTTAAGATCCGGGAGGTCCTCTTTCAAGAGAAGAGGGGGCTCTATTTATAGATTTTGGGAATGGCATAGCCCGTAAATAGGTGGAGGATCAAGGGTTAGTTGGGAGTGGTTGAATGGACGGTTGATCTTGAATCCTACGATTGTGCACCGTTCGTTGGACATTTGAAGGTCTTAGAAATGTCGGAATTCGGCGATTTTGGGCTCGTTGGATTCGTCTCGTCAAGCCGTTCGATTCGAGTATAAGATCGTTAAAATCGAAGACCGTTTGGTATCTCAAATTGCGGTTTGAACCTTCCAACAGCGCTTCGGGTCCTTGATTCGGACCCATTTGGGCTCGGATCGAGTTGAATTTGGTGTCGTTGGGTTCGTATTTCCGAGACGCTCAGTCCGACTGTAAGTTTGCTGAAATCGGGGTTCGGATGGTCTCCGAATTAATTTTTGTAGTTTCCAATTTGATTTTGCATCGAGATTCGCGCCCGACTAAGATAATTTTTTGACGATTTGTATATATATATATATATATATATATATATATATATATATATATATATATATATATAATTCTACCTCAATCTACAAAGCTAAATAGAAAATTAATATAAATAAATAATTGAAGCAATTATTTTCAAAATATTATACAATTTTTTTCTTTCATATCTAAATTCAGATATTCTATTTTAAGCTCTTCATCCATCTTGATATTTGATTAGTTACAAGTGGTCTTGATAAGGGAAAGTTTTTCAAAGAAGTGTCAAAGTACGTAGTGAGGTTCGACGAGTTTACGGATCGTGGTAGAACGAGTAAACAACCAAAAGGTGGTGCACAGTTTCATTTGGGACAACTTTTGATAAATAATTTTTCATTAGAATCTTTTTTTTTTTTTTTTGTTAAAAAAAATAGTAGAAGCAATAAGAAAACTGTCCTTAAAAATTGATTCAAAATCATCATAATCAAATAGAATTATCAAAACTTAAAACAATAATTTAAAAAATATATATATATATATAATGCTTTTTTAATGAAAATTGTTTCTTTCTCATTGAAATTTTTATCCAAGTGAAGTCAGTCGTTTAAGAGCTTGGAACATCTGAAAGAAGGTGATCAGTGGAACTCCACTGAGAAAGATTGTTATTATTAGATGCTTAACGATGGTGTCCAATTAGAAGAGGTTTAATTATAATACTAAGCATGATTTGATACTAAATAAACTAATTAACATAGGTCATTTGAGGTGGACTGCATAAACGCGTACGCCACTATAGCTGAGAGGCCTAACCGGAGGAAAAAAAATTATAGCAGAGAGGGGATGTGGAAGGCGAATTAATAACGGGCAGATGGCAAGGTAGGAGCGGAGGTTGTGAGGTTCATCCTACCGCATTCGTGGGGCGGAGATGTGACCGGTCAACACGGGGAGAGAGAAAGCTCCAGTCGTTGAACAAGTTGACCTCCACGTGTCTCAGTGCGTCCAACTTGTTTTTGACTTAAGCAGTTAAACGTGTTTTATTATGGTTGTTATTACTAAAAATATCAGATGGAAAGCTTTTTTTTTTTAAGACGCTTTTATTAATAATTCGAAAGTTAATTTTATCTATTTAATTTAATGCTTTATATTATATTGTATACTATAAACTATCTATTTATAGAATTTCTAGAATCTATCTCAACTTGGTTTTTTTAGCAATAAAATCATAGAATTTCTATCATATTCTCTCTCTCTCGCTCTTTTTATTCCTCTACTTTCATAAATAATTGTGCAACATTATATTTTATTCACTTATGTTATCTTTTAACAGCGGTTTTAACCCCTCCTAAAGCCTTTCTAGTCAGTACTCATGAAACCGCTGCAAATAATTTAGTAAATATTTAAAATGTTGTAGTAGGGAAAAAAAGTGTTGCAAAAATCTAATTTATTAGTAATGGAATAATGCCAATTGATAATTTTGAATACAACAATTTATCATAATAAAAAGGATTTGAGATGCTCTCATGTCCTTAATATTGAAAAAATAACTCTTATTATTATTTATAATATATAAATTTTAATTGTAGATTATATTATATGATCGAAGATCCTCTTCCCGGATCTTCATTTAAAATACTACTTCTATAATTCATGATTGCACATGCATTTCTCAAGCTTAACAAACTGATGAGATTTGAAGAAAATCTGTTATTGTCGATGCTTGGAGAAAGAATCGGGATAGCTAGGGACATGCAAAAAATCATATCATTGCATGGGGCATCTCCAATCGAACTACAAACGTCCGTTTGCAACTTTCGTGACTTGCCCACTTGATTGACATTCACAACACCATTTTTGAGATTATGAACAGCTTCACAATCCCTTTTTTTATTATAAAATTATTCTAAAAATAAGAAATTTTAAGATTTAGATTCCAAATATATTTGTTTAACTTGTGTTATTAATTTTAAAGTGATTTTTACATACCTAACACTTAAAACAAGTCTATTTACATATCTAACACCTAAACTTTCCTATTTACATATACACCATTTAAAAAGCCTATCCCTCATCAAAACTATCACTCCGTTCCACTCCCGTCAAAAGAAACCGCGAAACTGCGCGGGAAGCCCTGAGTCGAGCAAAGCATCTTCCTCTCTCGGTTTGAATCGCACAGTTCGCGAATCTCGTGCAGATTATCTGCTCCTTTTGAGAATCTGACTGAACGGCGGCATTTTTTGCAAGTGGCGACACAGGCGATTGCATTAGGTATTTTCCTTCTCCATTTTACTTGCGGAAGATGAGAAGATGTAACACAAAAACTCCTTTTTTTTGTGGAAACACAGGCGATCTCATAAGGTTTTGTTGATCTTATCAGGAACACTAACTTGAAGGAGTACTAACATAAGCTAACTTGAAGGAGTAATAACGGAAGCTTTGAAGGCAAGGCAAGGAGGTTGTTAGCCAGTGGGTTATCTTCCGCAGTTCATTTCACGTAAGCTTGGAGGTATTCATTTGATTGTGTACTGTAGTTTATCTACATTAAGTGCTGCAAGTCAACATAAAATTTCTCAATAAACTAAAGCATATCAGAAATTGAACTGAACTAAAGCATCTCTGGAGAAGATTAAAGCAGGAAATCGAAGCCCTACGAAGTTTAGGGCTTGAACCAATATTCGGCGACAGAACAAAGCTTGAACAAGTTCGAGCTTGAACAAAGATTCTGCGAAGAACCAAGCTTCAAGGAGGAATAACGAGCGAAAGAAGCTGTTCGAACACCAAAACGGCATAGCAAGATGGAGAAGAGCATACCTGTCGGAACAGATTGACGAGCCGATCTAGCGAGAGAAAGAGGTGGTAAAGGCGTTTAGGGTTAATACACCAAAACGACATAGCAAAATGAAGAACATCAAACATGTCGGAACGGATTGAAGAGCCGATCGAGCGAGAGGAAGAGGAGATAAAGGCGTTGTGAGAAGCTCGAGCGAGAGTAAGACGAGAAGACTGTCGCGGTTTCTTTTGACGAGAGTGGAACGGAGTGGTAGTTTTGATGAGGGATAGGCTTTTTAAGTGGTGTATTTCTAAATAGGAAAGTTTAGGTGTTAGATATGTAAATAGATTTGTTTTAAGTGTTAGGTATGTAAAAATCCCAATTTTAAAATATTATTATGTTTAGTTTTCTTATGTAGTTCATTTATTTAAACATATATGAATAAGAATACACACATAAATATTTTTTTGTGTTAGAAATGAAGTCTGGTTGGAGATGAATTAATATTTGACATGATTATTGTTATATTTTGAAATGAAAAATCGATTTTTGGGTTGGGGATGCCTTTATGTAAATACTCTAATGGAAATATTTTGGTCCCATATAAATTTTACCAAAGGCGAAGGAAAGACAATCGATAAATTGAAAAAATTAAATCAAACTTATTTAAAATATCAATAAATGTTATGGAGCAATTAGCATTATCATATCTTTGTCATGTATTTGTTTATAAACATATGTCAATTATTTGTAATCGTTTAATGTTATTTTAGTTTGACATTCAGTCTAATGGTTAAATGCGTAATAAATAGATTGAAAGTACTTATCTTTTGCTTATTATGATAAAGTAAAGTAGATTGGAAGATCATAAAGCCGGGTGTCGAACGTAAGTGCTGAGAGGCGTTAGATGTTGGTTGGTGGCGGGTACCAAGTGATGATTCTAAAGTCATGCAAAAACTTGTAGAAGACTCGATTGATCGTGTGATTGGATGGGACACAGGTCAACCAACAGGAAGTTATGGATATTCTACATCAAAGGCTTATAAATCTTAGATGTCGATCATTAGTAAGCATCAATCATCACCGACAATGATCCTCTGATGGGGATCATCATCACTTGACAATAATTCTCTGGCCCAACTACAATCATCTAACCATTGTCAACCTATTATGATGTCCTAATGATCATCATGTAATCGTTATCTTCTAGCTATTGTTTCATGACTATTCTGACACCCATTAATTTTGCTACCCGCTATGACTAAAAGCTTTAATGCATAATATCATGCATGTCATATGCACCAACTTTGACTCTCGATGTTAACATCAACATTTATATTTGACATATTGGTCTTGACCTCCCCTCATCGAAGAAGAATGACTATATAGACAATAAATTATCGCTATAAAGATAACTCTCATGCCACACAGCTTTTCTACTTCTATGAAAATTCATTTTACCAAGTTTACATAAAATATATTGTATCAACTCATTTTCAATAATGAAAAAGATTGTTGTGACAGACGGTGCCCTGTTGATTAGGTAAGTGGTTGTAGAAGCTGCCTCCAACCAATAAGACATGGGTAGACCTGCGGTTTGTAACAAGGTTCTTGTGGTCGTGAGAATGTGGCGATGTTTTCTTTTGGCGATCCCATTCTGTTCTGGCGTGTAAGGGCACGATGTTCGATGATGGATGCCGGCAGTCTTAGTGATGGCTTGGAAGTGGTGATTTACGAACTCACCACCACCATCCGTGCGAATGACTTTGAGTTTGCTGTTGGTTTGCCGTTCTATAAACTTAACAAAATTACTGAAAATATTAGGAACATCGGATTTAAACAGAAGTGGAAATAACCAAACAAAGCGCGAGAAATCATCGACAAAGATTATATAGTAATGAAAACCTTGGTGTGAGGGAACCGGAGAGGGTCCCCACACATCCGAGTGAACAAGTTCTAGAGGAGCTTTAGTAATACTATTAGAACGATCAAAAGACAATTTGTGTCCTTTACAAGACAAACAAGAATTACAAGAAAAACGAGTAAATGAAATGTGTAAAGCAGGATTGCTTTTCGAGATCCACTGAAGAACTCGGGTGTGAGGATGTCCAAGCCTACAATGCCAATCTGTTTCTAAGGACCGATTAGCTGACAATGCCGTGGATGCTGGAATAGGCTTTTGCGTCCGAGCCGGAAACTTGTATAGACCATTGTTACATGGTCTGGTGAGAATGACCTGATTGGTCGTCCGATCCTTAAAATCAAAACCAGTGTCATCAAACGTAATAGAAATCAGATTATCTTTAACGAGATTTGATATTAAAAGCAAATTATAAGACAAAGATGGAATATGCAACAAACGAGAGAGAACAAGCTTACTAGCCGGGGTTGGAAGGATCCCAGCACCCGTATGAGCGATCGGGATGGATCTTCCGTCCCCTATGGTTACCGTGTCATTGCCGTTGTAGGTGTTGTATGGAGCTAGATTCTCCAAATTGTTGGTCATATGAGACGATGCGCCGGAGTCTATGTACCAATCAACACCGGTATGACCTTCCGATTTGGCCACTAGAGTAGAGCTGTCAACATTTGACCCGACCCAAAAACCTGACCCGAACCCGACCCGAAAATTTTGGGTTTGGGTCAACCCGAACCCGAACCGGGTCGAGTTCGGGTTAGAGATTTCGACCCGTTTGTAAAACGGGTCGGGTTCGGGTTGACCCGGCGGGTTGCCGGGTTGACCCGCCAATCTGTTTTAACCTAACCACGCGTGACCTCCCCCGTTGTCGCTGCTGCCACGCGACCACGCGCGCGAGTCGCGACCAGGCCCCGCTGCCGCGCGAGACCCAGCACGCGACCCCGCCCGACCGCACGCGACCTCGCGCCCGCCCGACCGCGCGCGACCGCGCGCGACCGCGCGTGCCCCCGCCCAGCGCGCGACCCCTGCCGCACGCGACCACTCGCGCGACCACGCTAGCACGCAACCCCTGCCGCACGCGACCTCGCGACCGCCCTCGCCAAGCGCGCGCCTTCTGCCTTTCCCGTGTCGGGTCGGGTCAACCCGGCAACCCGCCGGGTCGGGTCCGGGTTCGCATTTCCGACCCGTTTACCTAACCGGGTCGGGTTATGGTCGACCCGTTTGAACTCGGGTCAGTTCCGGGTTCGACCCGAACCCGACCCGTGACCCGAAATTGACACCCCTACACCAGAGCATTGGTGTTCTTAAAGAAACCTTGGGATGGAACGTAGTTGGCATTGAGTCTGTGCCAACACGCATCTGCCTCGTGACCTTTCTTTTTACAGATTTGGCATATCACCGCGGGTTGAGTAGAGGATTTATTGGAAGTATTTGTGTCATGATTTTGTCTGGTCCGACCACGACGTCCACGACCGCGAAACGTATATAGAGCCGATTGAGTGTCTGGATCTTTAGAAAATTTGATTGCTGATGATTTCAGATGAATCTCTTCACTGATGAGAAGAGCGTATAGGTTGTCCAGAGTCATCGTGCCCTGCATTGTGCGAATCGTGGTCATGAAAGATTGATAGGCCGGCGGAAGGCCGTTTAGGATATAAATCATAATATCTTCCGAATTGATCGAGGATCCCGCAGAAGCGATCTGATCCACTATTTTCTTGACTTCGGTGAGGTAGTCAGTCATAGACATGGATTGCATAGAAATATTGTGGAGCTCATTCTTGAGCTGTATAACCTTGGAGCGATTGGAAGATTGGAACCGGGTGTGAAGCGTCGACCAGATCTCTTGAGTTGATTCAAGATGAATCACGTAGGGTAGAACGGCCGGTGATATGGTGGAACACATAGCCGTTGCAAGATTCTGATCGATAACTGTCCATTGATGCGTATCTTGATTTGGATCCAAGTTTTCAGTGGCCGATCGGCTTCAAGAAAGGCAGCGAATCCATTGGCTTTGAAGAGTTTTGCGATTTGCGAACTCCAGATGGGGAAGTTGTCCGCCGTGAGAGAGTGCGGTACAAGAAATTTAAGATTCGAAATTACAAACTTTAAAGATTGAGAGATAACCGGAGCGGACGGCTGGACGCCGGAGGTGGCCACAACCGAAGAAGAAGCGGAAGCTGATGACGCCATGGCGATAGCTCAGAATCTTGCTTCTCTTGATACCATGAAGAACAGCTAGAATGGGAAGAAGCAGAAGAATAGAAACAGTAAAATCTTTATTAATGTTTTTCTATCTTTACATGATACCGGCCTTAGCTATATATAGAATAGGAATACACATGTAAGAAAGTAATTGGTCCTAGATACATTTAACGTATTTACATATATATCCTTAACAAGCATCACTTGTAACAAACAATAAATAAAAGTAAAATATTTCAATTAAGTAGAGCCCTCGATTTTCTTCTTGTTTAAGTTTATAACAAAATTATGATGCATCTTAGTACTCTTCTTTTATCTCTATGTCTATATTGAATCTCCATATAATAATAATAATATTTTAAAATCTCTCACTCCACCGCCTACATGCACCAACAAGCAGCAGCAAGAAGGTTTTAGCTTGGGAAAAAATGCATAGAAAAGTTTGATCTAGTTTATATACTTTCAAATTTATATATATATATATATATATCAAGTCAAAATATATTCATATGCGGTTTTTTTTAGCGCAGCAATGATTAGGCAGCATAAGCCAAATGGTTGCTTGGCACGGCTCAGAAAAGTTGCCAATCATTGTAGATATATTTGTTTATAAAATTAATAAAAATATTTATAATGCTTTCTAAGTTAATTGCAAGCTAAATTCCAATGGAATCATGATAAGCATCAGTTGATATTAATTATGAAAGAGCACTCATGTTGATAAGACTTCACATTATTTGAAACTTTGACTCATAATTTCACACTATTTTGATAAATGGCTTATATTTTGAAGGACTATAATAATTTATAAAATTGATTGTTAAATTATTATTAAAAAATAATTTTATTCTTATGATTATAATTTTCTAATACATATATTTTTAAAATATGAAAAAATAATAATCAAATAAAATTATAATTATTATCTGGAAAATAAAATAATTAAAAAACTATTTCAAATGAACCTAAGTTTAACTTTTTTATATGAAATGCTAATTTTATTGTATAATTATATTATTTGTAAGAAAATATGAATCCGAAGCAACAGATATAGCATTAAGACCAGCATGGACCTGAATCGGAGCCACCAAATTCTCACCCAGATTCACAGAAGGAAGCACAGCAAACCCCTCTGTAATACAATTACCAAATTCATATAGAATAAATTGTAAGAAGTATATAATTAAATGAGATATAAAATTTAATTATTTATCATATAGAATAATTAAAAATTCATTTTTTTAACTCATATAAATTATCATTTAAGAAAAATTTTATCAATTTTTAAGTAGTTGCAAATTTTTTTGTAACTGTTAAATTAATATGATAAAAATGTATTTACTGTTAAAAAATTTGATGTACAGTCGAAAGTATTATTAACAAAGATCATTAGTTTAACATAAACAGCAATCAGCAACTAAACTTTGCATAATTCTCGAGACTTCAGTGGCAATACGTTAAGGTTTTCCATTAGCTATCAGCAAGATTTTTATAATCATACCTGACATTGCACATTGAATCGGTCGAGTAGTCCAAAAAAAAAAAAAAAACGGTTCAAGAAAGATTCGATGTTTAATAGTTGAGTCGGTTTTCAATCATTGATGCAACCAACATAAAATAAATATTATTAAATTATTTATATAAATAATCTTAAAAGTTTCATTTTATTTAACTGTTTATATTAATATTATTAAATTATTTATATAAATAATCAAATTTGAGTGTCTACCATTGAAATGAATCAAGCTTGAACATAAATAGAAAAGCTCGAACAAGCTAAATATAAACAAGCTCATACATGACAAGCACCTGCTCGATTCGTTTCATTCCTAAGGAAAGGCTATACCAAAAAATAAGAAAATATATCCAGTTACTTGAAAAATAGAACCCAAAAAATAATTAGTCAAGAAAATACACTAGAAAAATTAACATGTGGACAATTAGTAGTTAAGGGCCAATCGAGTAGCATGACGAGTTATCCCGTCGAGCAGTCTTAATGAGTTGGCCTGTTGATGGAACCTAATAATTAGGTTCATTGAATGGACCTGATTAATAAAATCAATGAGTGAATCTGATGAGCATACCTACCAAGTGGTCTAATAATTGGCCCATATAATGGGCTTGATATAGCCTGGCCAAGGAGTAATTATTATATCCGGACATCAAACGTATCCAGAGATCAATAACAAAGAGCCACGTCACTTGGGTGCTCGGTACCGATCACTCGGTATCGCTCGGTATTTATCCTGATTTCCTATCTTTTGTTTGGACGTAATAACTTTACCTGGCCAAATGACCTGGCAAGTTGGCCCGCTATGTAGATTTGACTAGTGGGTATGTGTAGCTAAACCCTATACCTTAACTCTAAATTAATTTTTATACTATAGTTGCTTACTATTGAATTGAGCCTTTGATTTATTTGATTGTTGAATACATATAATCTAAGAACACATTTAATTATAAATTATATTAAAAAAAAAAACAAAATTGATCAAATTCAACATTTTACTAAATGTAATTGGACATCAAACTTGACTTAAAATTTCACAAATATTATCATTTTTTCTGGATAAAAAAAGATAATATTATTTTATATATTTAAAATAAATAAAATAATAAATGCTTTTTTTTTCTTACAAACAACTAAATAAGCTTTTAGAAAATAATCAGGGAGCTCTGCTAGGGTTACGGGGATCGTGGATCCGGGCGTATTCCCCTGTTCGATGGGGGCTTTATCTCCGGCGCTCTCTCGTTTTTAGGGGAGTTTTCGTCTTCTCTGTTTCTTCTTTCTCGTTTGGTAACGTTATTTTGCTTTTTATTTCATCTTTGCCGGCGGTGCCGGCATGGGGGCTGTTAAGTTGAGAGACCCCGGTTTTTTTGGGGGGTTGTCTCATTCTCGTTCATTTCTTGAAGCTCTTGCTGGGCCTAAGTCTTCTTTTCCGGATTTGCATGCTTCCACGTTTCGTGGCTTACCGTCGTTATGGGTTTCTGATTAGGAAATTCATGAGCTTGCTGCCCCCTTCCAGTTTTCTTTAGTTGGTTTTTTTCCGTCTAAAAGGCCTTCTCTCGAATCTATTCGTAAATTTTTTTTCAATTTGAAGTTGAAAAATGAAGTCTCTGTTACGATTTTAGATCCTTCTCACATTCTGATCAAGCTATCAAATAATTTAGACTATTGTAAGGTGTTTTGTCACCGTTCTTACCTTGTGTTCAACTGCTTTATGAAACTGACGAAGTGGTCGCCTACTTTGGACATTGGTGTTGAATCGCCGGTGATACCTATCTGGATTTCGTTTCCTCGTCTTCGTCCCCATTTCTTTTCGGCGTTTTCGCCTCGAATTCTTTTTGGTCTTGGCGGATTGTTTGGGAAACCATTGAAAATTGACGAAGCTACTGCTGTAGGATCCCGACCATCTATTTCCCGTGTGCTTGTTGAACTAGATATAACGAAATCCTATCCTAAGCAAGTTTGGCTAGGTTCGAAATCTCTAGGTTACACACAAGAGGTGATTTTTGACGAATTCCCTCAATTCTGTGCCGGCTGTAAATGTATTGGTCACTCGCTCGGTAATTGCCGTCCTTCTGCACCTATCATTCAGAACTCGTCCCTTCCCCCTTTAGCTAATTTAGAGGAGGGAAATGTCGATAAGGTTGTTACTCATATTGCTGTGGAATGCGAAAATGGAAACGCTAATTTTCTTCTTGAAAATTCCCTTGAGGATGTGCCTCCTTATTCTACCCCTGTTCGTGAGGGAGTTTCTGTTTTATTGAAGGATGTGAATGGTGAGTTTGTGAATGGTGAGGTGTATCCGATTGTGGATGATTGTCTTACTATTAATGCCGAGCTGGATCCTTCTGGTCTCTTAGAAAATCCTACTACTAAGGAAGATAATGTTTCGGCTACTTTACTTCAGGGTGTTTTGAATGAACATTTGGTTGATATGGTGGCTAATGGAGAATTAGGTGTTGGCAGAATGAATTCTGATTCTGTCACGGTTGCTTTATCTCCTAATGCTATACCTTTCTTTCCTCCTGCTGTAGCGTCTGTTAGCAATGTAATTTTGCAGACTATCTCTAGCGACAATTTGAATTTTTCGGAAGGTGGTGATGTTACGGCGTCTGTTGCTTTGGCTCCTATTGTGCTTGAGGCTGAGCCTCCTTCGTCTGATGTCAGAGATGTGGGTAATCTGATTTCCAGCAAATTAATTGAGGTTCCAATGAATTTGATTGATACGCAAGCTATGGCTAATTGTTTGGGTGAGTCTTTTGGTTGAGATATTAGGAACCATCTTAATTGGCTTAATGTTTCTTCGGATGGTGATTCTGAAAATGAATTGTCTGAAGGTGGTTTGGCTTCTCCAGATTTATGTGGGGTTTCTGACCCTGGTAATGATTTCTCTCTAGTTCGTGCTAGAACTACGTTCAATGTTGGCCCTCGGGGGAGATTTTGGGGGAGAGGCCAACGTAAACGATGATTGTTTGTTTCGCATTGTTGATCTTTCAATATGCTCTCCTCGGGTTTTTTTTTTTTTGCTTTTTGGTTGTTCGATTTGCTGTGTGCTGGGGCAAGGGCAATGATGTGGTCGGGGCTCGCGTCCCTGTCGTTTTGCTGGTGGCAACCTTTGGTGTATCTTTTTGGGTCGGTTATTGGACGTATTACTCACCTTACTGGACGGTTCGTGCGAGGCTTCTGGGATGCTGGAAGTCTCGGCCGTTTACTGAGCTCGTGTTTTGCCTGTATTTTTATTTTTTTTTTCAGCTCACCGTCTTGTATTGTTGTAACCTTTTATTTTGATTAATATATGGTTTCATTTAAAAAAAAAAAAAAAAAAGCTTTTAGAAAATGATTGGATGAACTCAAAATTGAATTTTTTATTGCCATAAAACTTTATGATTGGTATCCATCAATCATATTACTATTGCTTAACAGGTCTGGTCATTTGATTATTCTCATACTTTTTTCTTAAATTATCTTTGAATCTCATTCTCGCTAACTTTATTCACTATTATCATTAAGCTTTATATTATATTTAATTTATTTTAAATCAAAAAATAAATAATCAATTATATTTATTTTACACTATTAA
The DNA here is from genome assembly GCA_016618105.1 of Dendrobium huoshanense. Classification (NCBI taxonomy): domain Eukaryota; kingdom Viridiplantae; phylum Streptophyta; class Magnoliopsida; order Asparagales; family Orchidaceae; genus Dendrobium; species Dendrobium huoshanense. The sequence goes on along the minus strand of CM028357.1, from coordinate 53,716,511 downwards.
ATAATTATGAATATTTAAATTGTATTTCTTTTTTCTTTTTTTTTAAGCAAAAGAGACGAACTTTAAGAAAATTCTCTGCTCATTAAAAGTTTTTAATAATTCATTGAATAGACATGTTCTCTTTGGGGCGGGCTAAAGTAGCAAGATCCGGCGGCGATCGTGCCGTCGTCAATCAAACGGTTAATGGCCCAGATTCTAAAAGCACTTTAAAGAACGTTGATGAGAAATCGGATAGTACCCACCACGGGGTGGCTTGGTGGTGGAGACTTGGCTGGCCAAAGGCCAGGTCCCAAGTTCGAATCCCCTCAGCGCCTCGTGAAAGCCCTAAGTGTTGGCCCGTGTAGATGGCGTGGGTTGCACGCAAGGTCGATCAGGGAGATTAGTGGCCGAAGACCGACACTCCCTGCAAAAAAAAAAAAAAAAAAAAAAAGAAATCGGATAGTTTTCAATGAGTAGTCTTCCAGTATGCCGCCCCCTCATGTGAATTAATGGAAAGCATAATTACTTGATAAAAAGGAAGATCCACTAATAAGTAATAACTCTCCATTTTCATGAAAGAGATTTATGATGGAAACTAATTTGTCTTTACAAGCTCTGCACAATTACCATTTCAGACATAATTATTTTTTTATGATTTGAAATTAAATTTTTTTAATATTTACAGAAAAACACCTCAGGTAGTTGTTGGGTAAAACATAAATTTAATAGTAATTTTTTTTTTCACACGTAAATTGCAAATCAGAAGAATCCATATTTTGCCAAAACATTTTTTTTTATTTTTTTACCAAATTTGCTTCTTTGTAATTATTTGAAAGTTTAGGTGTTAGAATTGAATTTTAATATTTATTTAGTAGAATATGATTGAAATAGACTTTTTATTAATTAAACTTTGCGAAAGTTTGAAGCTGGCTTTATTTATAAAGCTTAGACTTTTTTAAAATTGACATTCAAAAATAATAAATGAATAAAAATTTAAATGGTGGATTAAACTTAATTTAATTTATATGCATACTTGATACATCACCGAAAATGATCTTGATCAGATACAAATCTGGAGGCATATTCAAATTGAAAATTTTCAAAATTAAATATGGGACCATCCAAACTTCATTTTAAGCAAATTTATAGTCAAATTGAGCACCTCAATAAGACAAATCAAATGACAATAAAATTGGTCTAATCCAAGCCCAAATGGGTCCATTCCAAAAGGTTGGAGCATACTTGGAAGATTCAATTTATTACTTGGATGACTAAGTGATCTCTAAATATGAGATGGTTATAGTAAAATCAAGCAGCTCAATGAGATGAGGCAGTTTAACTTTTTAGGCGGCTGCTCTGCTAGGGATTTCGTTGGTTCCTTGGCGCCGCTGCGTCCCCGCGGGGGGCTGCTTTCACTGAAGATCATCTGGTTTCGGGGAAGTTTTTTGTTCCATGCTATTGTTTCTTTGTTTTGTAGTGGTTTTTTCGGGTTTGTTTTCTCTGCTCCCGCCGGTGATTCCGGCATGGTCTCGTCTAAGCTTAAAGACCCCGGTTTTTTAGGGGGGGTTTCTCATTCGCGGTCTTTCCTTCAAGCTTTGGCTGGTCAGAAATCATCTTTTCCGGACCTGCATGTCTCTACCTTCCGTGGTATCCCGTCTCTTTGGGTTTCTGATTTGGAAATTAATGACCTTGCAGCCCCTTTTCAATTCTCCCTAGTTGGTTTTTTTCCCTCTAAAAGACCTTCGTTGGAAGCTATTCGTAAATTTTTTTTTAATTTGAAGTTAAAGAATGAGGTTTCTATCACAATTTTAGATCAGTCGCACATATTAATCAAGTTAGCTGATGATCTTGATTATTGTAGAGTTTTCTGTCACCGTTCCTACCTTGTCTTTAACTGTTTTATGAAATTGACGAAGTGGTCGCCGACTTTGGACATTGGTGTTGAGTCACCGGTGATACCGATCTGGATCTCCTTTCCTCGTCTTCGTCCCCATTTTTTTTCGCCTCGGATTTTATCTGGCCTTGGCAGTTTGTTTGGGAAACCTCTTAAAATTGATGAAGCGACGGCTATAGGTTCCCGTCCGTCGATTGCTCGTGTGCTTGTTGAGTTAGATATTACGAAATCCTATCCTAAGCAAGTTTGGTTAGGGTCGGAAATTCAGGGTTATACGCAGGAAGTTGTTTTTGAGGAATTTCCCAATTTTTGTGCTGGTTGTAAATCTTTAGGCCACTCGTATGGAAACTGTCGACCTTCTGCTCCTATTTCTCAGATCTCTATCCCTCCCTCTAATTCTGAGAAGCCTGGGGAGGGTGATATTTTGAAATGTCATGTTAATTGCAATGATGTTCAAATTTCGGTTGTTGAGGGGAGCCCTGTTTTGCTGAAAGAAGTGAATGGTGTGGTTTCTGCTCCTGTTGCGCAGGAAGTTTTAAATGATTGTTCGGTTGCTTTATCTCCGAATGCTAGACCTTTTCTTCCGAATGCTGTTGGTTCGGATAACAATGTTATTTTGGCTCCGATCTTTGCGGGAAATTTACTGAATTATGTAGGTGGTGATTTAATGATGGAAAGTGGTGTTGTGGGTTCTGTCTTGGATGAGGCTCCGTCTCTTCAGATTGTGGCTTCTGGTGCGCAGGCGATTGCTCTGGGGACGGAGGTGATTTCTGTTTCGGGGAATGATGGTTCGCCTGTACTGGGTATTGTGAAATCTAATGGAGATGTTCATGCTTTAGAAAATGTGGAAGGTGGAACTGATGTTATTGTGTCTGTTGCTGTGGAAATGGCTAGAGGGGAAGATATTCCTATCATTGACAATCTAGTTGAGGTACCTGTGACTGTGGTTGATACTCATAAGATGGCAAACTGTGTGGGTAATCCTGCGAGTTTGGAGATCAGGAATCAGAAAAATTGGTTGATTGATTCGTCAGATGATGAATCGTTTTCTGAGTTTTATGAGTCGGAGAATGATTTTTCCCTTGTTCGTTCTTCCAATGTCGCTAATAGGGGAAAATTTTGGGGGAGAGGGCGTCGTAAAAGGTGATTTTGGGTGACGTTTTGCTCGTTGTCTTGATGTTGATCCTTTGTTCTCGTGCGATTTTGTTGCTCTTTTGGCTGCTACGTGAGGCTATGGGCTATGATGTGGTCGGGGCTCGCGTCCCGGTCGTCTCTGCTGGTGGCAACCGTAGGTTTGGATTTTTGGGAGGCTCGTTGGGATTGAATCTACAACTTTCTGGATGGTCCGTGTGGAACGTCTTGGATGCTGGTAGCCCTGACTGATTTCTGAGCTCGAGTTTAGCTTGTAGCACTACCTCTTATTTGGTCTTTTTTTCTGTTATGTGTAGGATTTTCTGCTGTATTTTTTTTGGTTCATTAATATATTTTTATTTCAAAAAAAAAAAAAAAAAAAAAGCAGCTCTATGAGATGAATCCAATGAGCCTAAGATTGCTTAATTCTAATATCATTAAGGCACTTAAATACTTGAAGAATGCTATATAATCGAGAGAATCATCATGGGTTATCTGACGGAGCACCCCAAACCTGCCCTAAATCTTCTCCATATTTACAGGGTGCACCACTCACAGAATATATAAATAGACTCACACTCTCTACATGAAGGGGAATCTTTTTGTTGGAGAGTCGAGATAGATTTGAGGCTTTGAGGTTCCTAGAATTCTACCTAAGTACCATCGCCGGTGAACTTTCAGTGATCGTCGTCGAACCACCACATGTCTGCCTACCATTGTAGGAACACTACTCGTCCGTCGATCGTCACCAGACCATCATTCGCCGATCGTCACCAGACCACCGTCTGTCAATTGATCACCGCTGAACCACTGCTCAGTTGCCTACCACCGTTGGACCTTCGCCCTATTGCCATCAACACACCACTATGATCACAATTGACGCCAACTAAAATCCCCCCGAACATCATCACCCTCCGATTATGATCCCTCCAACCTTTGTTGCCTGATGACTACAGTTCATTTGACGTACCATCGTCGTCCGCCGCTGACAGTCTCTTTGACCTCTGTCTCCAGTAAACTATAGTCTCTCCGACCTCCTTCGCTTTTGACTATGGCCCCTCTGACCTCCTTCCCCTAGTGATTATAGTCCCTCTGACCTCCAACTACAATCCCTCTAACCACTGTTACCTGACTATGATCCTACCGACCAAACAAATAGGCCAATATTCTCTTTAGAACAACTCTCATATCATTGGATTCTTTCAATTGACACTATGTAATATGCTCTATATAATATATATTTGTTACATTGAGTCAAGGTCTTCCCCCAATGCATGGCCTCATTTGTAATGAATAATAAATACTAGTAGAATCATTTTAACTTGGTCATGCCTCTTGATTTTTTTCCCTTTTCAAGATTTTCCAAAATCCATCCATTTTGCTCTTCATTTATTTTTCAGAAAATCAGAAGGCCACCTATTTCTTCATTTTGAGTTTCATTAATTATATTGAGAAATTAAAACAAAGTCTGAATGGAAATCTGACACTCTTAGGAAAGATCATGAGAAAGCTTTATGTTGCAAAAGAGGACACACTTGACGTCCATCTCATGTTTCAGCAACGAAGAAGAAGATATAACCTTCCCCATATCTTGCAATTCTTTCTTAGTGGAAGAAACAGTTTAAAAAGCTAATAATTAAACAAACAAACACAGCCTGCACTCCATCAAATAAGTGTATTGGATGCCTCAATGGTCTTTGTCCACAGCATATCTTTCTCCAGCCCTACCAATATTTATTATGTATGTTTATGCTCATTGCATTTATTATGATTAAGAGTTTATTTGATATGGCTTTCTTATTATAAAAATTTGCTTTAAGAAGACATAAGAAAGTCGTCACAAACGAAGTCTCGTTTGAGACAACTTTTTTGTTGTTTTATAAAACAATCTTTTAGTACAAAATTTTCATAAATTAGAAATTTTTTTACTAAAAAATCGTTTTAGAAAGCACAATAAAAATTATCCCAGATAAGGCCTAAGACTAATCAACCAAATTATTGAGTATATATCATGCTATAATGAAGAACTAAAGTTTAAAAATATGGGGGAAAAAGTTGAAGAATAAGGGGAATTTTGCTGTCCATTGTCTTCATCTTTTGAAAGATGTGCATTGCCATAATGTAATCAGAAATGATTATATAAATTTTGACCAATAATCATTGTTTAGTTGAATAATTAACTGTAATTAATATTTGTGTGACTAAAAATATTTATTACAAATATAATTATTTAATCAGAATTATTAATACTTATATATATTACTTGCTCAAGAACTAGTCCAACTCAAAACTTTTTTTAAAAGGTATGATTGTAAAGAATTCACTATCAAAAAATGAGAGTTTTCGCAGCGGTTCTTTGCACCGGTTTTGAAAACCGCTGCGAAAACCAAATTTACTTCAGAAATTTTAAAGCCGACAAGAATATCCAGAGACTATTTAAAGGTAAAATAATTTAGAGCAAAGTCAAGAAATGGCTGTGCATTTCCCTCATTATATTTTGCATAACAGTTTTTCTCCATTAAACCCCTCCAATATTCATTAGAGAATATAATAGGTAGGATATCTTTATATATGGCAGGATAAATTGTATATTCATCAAATTTATATTAAGATTAGCTCTTTTTTTTTTTTTTGAATAAATAGAACACTAATTTTAATATAAATTCAATGGGTATTAAAATTAATTTGACTAATTTATATCAGAAAATTCTTATATATATATATATATATATATATATATATTTTATTCGGTGGGGACCATAGGTTGGTCCTCTTTATAGTTAGTGTCAACAAAAGGTGAAAAGATGGATGGGTTAGGATGAGAATTTTAAAGTAAAATTGTCTGAAATTTTAGACAATTTTGCAGGACGATGATGACCGCTGCAGCCCTACCCCTTGGAGGGTCTTTTTGGCAACCAGGGGTAACTTTCTGACCAACGTGATGACCGAGTCCCTCGATTTTGTCGCTGCAGCAAATGCCTGAGTCCTGATCAATTTTGTATACCACATTTTGTTGGTTCATTGGATTATTGGTTGGTGGTATAGGTTTTTTTCCTTTTTCAGTTATTGTATTTTGCTTTGGCTTTTCCCTCTTTATTTTCTGGGATTAGCATTCTTTTTTTCTTGTAATAGTTTTTATTAATAGAAGGGCTGTGTGTCCCCAAATTTCCCAAAAAAAAGAATTTTAAAGTAAATCAATTATATTTAAGAGAAATTAATGCACGTTTATTAAAAATTTTATTTATTAATTTATTTCATCAAATGTGTATTCTAGGGATGTAAACAAGCTGAATTGAGTCGAGTAGTTGACTTATGGAGCTGAACTTATTTAATCTTTATTGAGCTCCAACTCGATAGGCGGGATTTAGGCAAATAAAAAAATTATAATTGATTTAAATTAATATATTAAACAGAATTATATTGTATATTATAACTCTATATTTTAACTAAACGAGTAGCTCTAGAGGGTTACGTGGCGAGTCAGGCTGAGATCGAGCTCTAGCTCACATAATATACAAGCTCGAACTCATTGCTCAATATACTCGTCTTGTGGTCTTATTAATAAGTAGAGTTCGAGCCATCAAGGGGCAGAACCAGCCTTAGTTCTCAGGGGGAAGTGGCTCAGCACCGCACAGTTCCCGAGGGGGGTGCCTTAGTACTACACAGTTCCGCCCTTGGAGTCATGCATCTTGGCTTATTTACATCCCTAAACCCCTAATGTAGTGGATATGATTTGAGAGTTCAGTATTTTATGTATTGGCTGATTTCATTCTTTATGGTGAAAAGCAAAAGTGAGTCAAAGCACACAGCAGAGAAAATTTATGTGGATTTGCAGAGAAAATTTATGTGGCTTTGGAGAGAAGACCTTTTGCTCTATAATTGAGCTTCTAAGTCTAAATATTGGGCCCCATGATTAAGGTAGTGGAAATTGTTGATGCACTCTTTTTTGAATTATTTGTTATTATAAATTTTATCCAAATGATAGCTCTCAGTATTATTATTATTATTATTATTATTTATGATTACATTAAAATGACCCTTGGATCAAAATCGAAGGGCTATAGTTGCAGCCCTCATGAGCCACTTGTGCCATTGCCCAGGTAATTCTCTCAGTTCGTTTTTTCTCTGCTTGTGCGATTCTCCCGTCCGCACTCTGCACATTATAATTTCTCCAGCAAAAGAGCATCATCCAGATTTCCAAGTGGGTACTTTCAAATGCTCTAGATATAGCTTTTGAGAAAAAGGAAAAGCATATACAAATTTATTTTTATAAAATATTCTAAATTAATGAACAAATAAATGAAAAGAAATTAAAAATGATTTAATTTGGGAGCTGTTTATTTGCAAATATTTAGAATTCAGAGATATCTTAACTCCACTATAAAATAAATATGATGTATTTGAAAGATATTGTTATTTTTTATTTATTTGGTACTAATAATAATAAAATTTAAATTTGAGAGAAAAAAAAAAAGATTAATCAAGGTCATGGAGATGGATGAGAACAAAGGCACATGGTTGTAACAAGGTGTGGAGCCACACACTAGAGGCGAGGGATGTCATAAGCATGCTAGTCGACAGTGTCGCAAAAGTCAGGATTTGGTATCGAGGCGAGTTGTTTGATAGGGGTATTTAGACTAATTAAGGTAAATTCACACACACATCACATACTCAAGATATGAACTCAAAACCTCTTGATTGATAGCCAGAGTTTCCAACCACCAGATCAATCTGAGCTGTATGAGGTAAATTGTTAGACTACTATTTAGGATGAGAGCAAGTTCCAATCAAATTAGAACATTTCTATTTCATCCTCCGACAATATATTCTTGAAATAAAGGCTTATTAGCACCGGAAAGAGTGATATAGAGCCTCAACTTATCATCTTATTTCGTGAACTAGTCACAAAATTATGTGTTATCATGCTACAACAATGAAAACTCAATTTACACAGCTCATATTTGTCTGTTGGTTACGAACTTTGGCTACCAACTAGGAGGTATTGGATTCAAATCTTGAGTATATAATGTGCTTATGAATTTGTCTTAATTGATGTCCACCCCCACTCCTTATGTCAAAATGAATGTCGTCATCTCAATATAAATAAATGATATTTATGCATTCTCATTCCTTTTTTTTCCTCTGAATATTGTGAGAGAACTGTTTTTGAGAGAATGAATTCTACCCTTTTTTCCAAGAAGAAAAAAGAATAGACTTTTATTCCCCAGAAAAGTTTTTGTAGGGAATAAAGAAGAGCTCGCATCTGTTGCTCACTACAATATCGATCCATAAACGAAGAATAACTATGCATATTCTTTAGCCTTCTAGAGCCAGTATGCTAAAATGGCATCTCATGCTTGCTTTTTTAGAGCAATTAGATTCAAATCTTTTGCATAAAAGTGCATCTTTATCATCTATAGAAGAAAATATAATAGCACATAAGAAGGAATGAAGGATGAAGAAATCTCCAACTTCACCGGAGCAGTATCTGTTGATCGATAATGACGCACAGACGATTATTCTACTGCGATAATAATAAATAAAGAAAGTTGAAGTGAAAAGGGCAAGATGTTTCCCATCTGGACGAAGACGAATCAGAATGTGCCACATCATCCAATAAACAACGATAAATAGTACCAGCATACAACAAAAAAATGGCATGGCTCATCCTGATTCGCCTATTGACAGCATCCGGTGACAACACGTAATAATTTCGCCTATACGAGATACAAATATAAGCGGGTATTTGATCCGAATAAAATATTTTAGCATATTTATCCAAGAAATAAAATAATAGATGTATTTCTTTAATTTTGGATAATATTGGGCACATAAAATCAAATTTTAATTATTATTTTGAGTAAAATTAAAATGATCATGCAAACTCTATCTAACTTTGTATTTTTTTTAAATTTATTTTATATAAAACATTAAAAATTAATGTTTACTTTCAAATCCTCAGAAGTGATCAAACACATTTTTTATTTCTATATAATAAATTTTAAATATAAGAACTCAATTTCATCTAATTTCTACCAAATAAATACAATAATTAATTAAATTATATTGACATCCTTACAATAAATTATGATAACAGGCTTGCCAATGCAATTTTAAAGAGAAATTTTAAGTTATGATACATTACTTAATTTTTCTGTGGATGTACCAATTTTTTTAATCTTAGAGGAGGAATAACTCTGTCAATAAAATAATAATTTGTTGAAAAAACAGTGTTTTTTCTATTTTATTATGTACAAGAAAATTATGATTGGGCCAATAAAATATATTTATGATTTTAAATAGAAAATTAATATTATTTATTATATGTTAGAATATTCATAATATTAAACATATATATGTTTAATATCAATTTTTGTATGAATACAAGCATCTTCACCGATGGTTCAGAATCGTGCTCAGAGGGCGTGTCTATGCCACCTGTTGAGGCAACACTAAGTAGCCATTACTATCAAAGTAATGCATGTCATCAGTTATAATCGATGCCCTTCCCTCATGATTAGGGAAGGTATTAATACAATATTGAAGACATAAACAATATAAAATGAATTTCATGGTAAAAGTTGAAAAAATATTGAGGCATTAGAGTTTTTTTTTTTTTTTTTGAGAAACCCCACGGAAGAGGCTTACGTGTTAATTAAAGAAAAGATACAAGTCCTTAAGGAAACCAAAGCTCGCTAAAAATACAACAGATAAAAAAAACCTTACGAGCCTTAGTTTACACCAAATTACAAAAACAACACCAAAAGGGAACAAAACAGTGAAGCCAAACAAAATGCAGCAGCTAGAGGAACAAGTCACCATCAGCAAGAAGAGACGCATCATGAAGACAAAAACCCTTCCAGCTCCATAATCTCCGACAAACAACCCAGTGAAATCAGCCGAAAATCACCTACAAATTTATAAAAGAAGGACCACAAGACCCCCAAAAAGCAGGATGAAAAAGAGCCCCAGCACAAAGAGAAGCCTATTTCCTAGCTTTCCTTCTACGATGTTTAGAGCCACGTGAGAAAGTATTATCAATCACCTTACAAACATCAATACCATACATATCATTAAAAGAATCCATATTGTCCTCACCAATGTCCTCAATACCAGTTCCTGGAGAATAACATTCATCACCCCAAGCAACCGGCGAGATACAAGTGGAACCCACATTAGAAGCCACACAAACCTTGAAGTTATTTAAAGACATAAAACCCACAGGCACATCAACTAAAACCCTACCAGAAACCAATGAATTAGAAGGAGGAGAATCAGCATGCGGGCTAGAATCCCCAGTAAAGGGAATTGTCGAGCCAGGAAGAATGTTTAACTCAGGTTGAGCCTCATCAACCTGATCAGCCACCACCACCAAATCACTATCAAGCACCACCAAAGCACCGTCTGCATCTAAAGCAACATCAACAGGTATAAAATCATCATCCACCTCACAGCCAACCTCAAAATTAACACAAGCCCCTGTTTTATCAACCTTCTCAACCATCTCAACCAAAAAACCACCTTCCTTATGAAAAACAACCTCCCCATGCCCAATGTCTTGAAGGACCAAATCATTAATCAAAGGAGGAACAACATCAGACACTTCACAAGATTCAATGGTATTCAAATTTACCCCCACATCAGCCATAGGAGCTTCCACAGAGGCAGCAACAGGGATAACAGGAGCATCATTCATTCGGTTAGGATGACCAACATCATTATTAGGAAATAAGATCGGGTAACAATCCCTCGCATGACCCAGGGATTTACAATGAAAACAGTAAGAGGGAAATTCCTTCATATCAATCGCTTGAGAATAACTCACGGATTCCGAACCAATCCAGACTTGTTTAGCATATCGTTTGGTTACATCCAACTCAACCAAAATACAAGCAACAGATGGACGGGTACCATTCACCGTGGCATTATCTGTCCGCAAGGGCCTTCCAAACATTGATCCCAACCCATGAAGGATGCGGGGTGAGAACAAATGCGGATGAAGATTTGGAAAAGAAATCCATATAGAAGCAACGGACGATTCCACACTAACATTAAAATGAGGAGTTCATTTAAAAAGTTTCATAAAACAGTTGGATATGAAATAAGATCTATGAGAAAAAAAAAACCCTACAGTAGTCTAGGTCATTCACAAGCTTAATCAAAATATTTTTCTGATTCAAAACTGTAACAGAAAAAGCACCGTCAAGCTTAAGATTGAAAAAAAAAATTCCGAATAACATCCAAGGACGGGCGGCGGCCCAGAAATTTCCCTACCAGAGCAAACTCGAAAGGTACAACAAGAGCATGGAGTTCCTCATCCGAAATAAGTAAAGCAGGCATACCCAGATGAGACAAAACCCTCAATGGAGGAAACTCCGAAGGAGGAGCTTCACAGGCCAAAGCATCCTGAAATGACCTAGATTTTGGCTTACCATCCAAGAATCCAGGATCCCTTAAGCGATTTGCATCCATTACGGCCAAAATCGCAAGAAAACGGACGGTTAGGGAAGAAGACAGAACGAGAGGTGAAGAGCGCGCTCGGAAACCCTAGAAAAAAACACCGCCGCTTTCGAACTTATATTTAGGCATTAGAGTTATTTTCAAGTGATTACTTGTGGTATGTTCGATTGTTATCCTTTGGAAAGTGATCCGAGACTAAGAAGTCTTCTATAAATAATGATTTGGACATCGAGAGTGTGAGTCAGAAGCATCCATCCATCTTATTAATGATGCCATGCGTCAGCAATATTGGCGACTAAGGCTTCGTTTGGGATGACCTTTTTACTGCTTCTTAAAATAACTTATTTATATAAAAATTAAATTTTGTATTAGAAATTTGTTTTAAGTAGTAAGAAAATCTTCTCAAACAAAACCTATGTTGATGAATATTGATATTGGCGTCGATGATGGTCATCAGTCCTATAAGTGACATCGTGTATTGGTCTTATAGATGATGTGCATTGCTAGCATGCATCAATCTTTATGGGATTTTTTTGACACTCTCTCTACGGCCGTAAATATTCTAACACGTAATAATAAAAAGGATGTTTTGAAAGAATAGTCTTCCTTTAAGCCATGATAGAGAAATGGAATCTTGGCTAGCTAGCTCCAAATGATCCATATTCATTTTTGTAATGAGGATATTAAAGGCTGTGGTCCAATTTAGTGTTTTTTTTTTTTTATGTGACGAGGAAGCATTGTCCTAGTGCCAGTAAAAACCCCGGTCAACCTAGCATGCACCCCACACCAATTTACAAGGGCCAACACTTAAGACTTTCACTGTTTGCCAAGGAATTCAATCTAGGGACCTAGGCTTTGCCCAGCCAACGCTTCACCAATTTAGTGTTCATGCTTTTGGTATTGCTCTCGACGCTCACCTTCCAATAAAAACTGAATCAGTTGCTCCATCTTAGGCCAAGCATTTTGCAAAGTACAATGAGGCTCCCACTAATCACCATTAATATAAATATAAATACAACTGTCTCTGAGCCAGTAGCTTAAAGCACTTTATATGGTGAGAGTGCATAAAGCGATTACATATAATTCTTTTGTAATTTGTCATAGTCATGTGGATGCTATGAGACAAACTTCATATAAGAGATTCTATCATTTTTATTATCGCGCAATATTACTGAAGAAATATCTAGATCTGGTTTTTTAAGAAATTTTCAAAGCTTCAAACAAAGTCTTAAAGTAAATTTCAGCAAAAAATCTTGGCTAAAATTTATTTAATACAGAGATAATTTTTTTTTACATGAATAACTAATTATTAATATAGTTACAAGGGTGGACAGGTTTTTTTCCTCCAAATCATTTCAACAATCAAAGTGATAATTGCAATTTATTATAATTGAACAATAGTAAAACAATATTATAACAAGAAAATTGGTCTAACATAGGCATGTGAAAGAATGTAAATCAGGAACAATTATTACGTCCTCCGACCGGATGCAGAGGAACATCCGGTTGTAGGCAAAATCCCGCATATACCGAGGTGTACCGAGTTTTTCCAAAAAACTCGGTACACCTCGGTATAGGCGGGATTTTGCCTACAACCGGATGTTCCTCTGCATCCTTACACCGGACCAAAAAAAGTTCGTAAATCAGAGGATAAATATTTATGTGGTTCAAGTTTCGAAGAACTCTACATTCACGGGATAAATTTGATCTCATTTATTTTATTGATATGTAGAAAAAAAGTGATATGATAGAACTACAAGATTATTCAATTCTTTTGGCAAAAAATATAAATCGAAAATTCTAAAATCTAAACAAGCACAAATAAAAACTAGATTTTTTTTACCAACAACCTTCTCCAAATAACATATAAAGAAGGAATATACATGCGATTCCAATGCATATGAAGAACAAGGATCTCATGCAGGAACCGAGTAAGAGCATGAATAACCGAGTGACTTAGGCTTCGTTTGGGACGGCTTTCTTCCTGCTTCTTAAAGCGGATTTTTATTTAAAAAGTTAAAATTTTTGTACTAGAAAACCGCTTTAAGAAGCAGTAAGAAAGCCGTCCCAAACGAAGCCTTAATCACTCAAAAAAACTTCTCTATTATTATTATTATACTAGATTTTAGTCTCTCCTTTCAACAAGTAAAGATGATAATCTCCTAGCCACAGATCTCCTCCTCCAGTCGAAACCCCTTTGGCCTTTCTCTCCAAAACGAGAGCTCCACTTGGTTTTCCTGCTTGTGAATAGGTTAGAAATCGGAATATATGTGTGGAGACACTTTACTCAATATATTAAACTCAATATTCTCATATTCTTTAAAAAATAACCTGGCACATGAGAGTACTATGTAGTAACATCACTCTTTTAGGAATAAAAGAATTGTCAAGAATCATGTAATAAGATTATATTCAACTATACTGGAAAGTTGATCATGATCTAGCGATCGAGCCACCAACTAGGGGCGGAACCAATCATAATTTTTAGGGGGGCAAACTTATAAGTAACTGTTTGCATATATGTCGGGGGTCCAAGGGGGCAGCGCCCCCTGGCGGGGTTCGACCTGCTCGGTCAGGTCGCGGGCTCAAGGGGCAATGCCCCTGCGGGGGTTTTCGCTCCTAGGAAAAAATTATATTTACTATTTCTCTTTGTATCTACACAATGTATTTAATTATATTGGGGACAATTGCCTAAAGACCATAGAATTTTAACATTTTTAGGGGGGCAATTGTCCAAAAACTCTTATAATAAAGACTAAAAATTACATAAATAATAGTATAATAAAAAAAAAAAATTTTTTTTGGGGGGGGGGGGGGGTAATAGCCCCCCCTAGCCACAAAGGGTTCCGCTCTTGCCACCAAATGTTAAATTATTGGCAATGATACTATTTGTTAGGGATTATGAGATATAAGGAATAAGATTTTGTTTGAGACAGCTTTCTTACTGTTTTCTAAAACAGCTTTCTAATACAAAATTATTTATAAATAGTTGTTTTAGAAAGTTACAAAAAAACTGTTTTAAACAAACCCTAAGAATAACAATTTTTTTTATTTTTTTTTAAACAACCATTTATCCAAAGGAGTAAAAGATTGCAACATCCACAGACTTACAACCATTGCACAGCACAACAAAATACTCAAAACGTACAGCAAGATACAATACAACAATAAGCAGGACAAAATAAAATTTAACCCTAAGCATAACATGAATTGTGATGTCGAGCTGAATTAACAGTCATTTTCCTTTCCTTCTTCAACCTTCCAATTTGCATGGCTTGCATGCTTTCACTTGTTGCTCAAAACAAAAATAATTTTCTCTTACTCATCATTGTGAGACATTTTTATTATAAATTTGAAACTTGGGACATATAATGAGTGGAAAGGAAGCAATAATAAGCAAATGCCACTGTTGCAGGCTTCAATTATCCAGTTCTTTTTCTTGTATGTTGCATCACCACAGTGCCCGTTTGTTCAATTATGTTGTATAAGTATAAAGTATTTGTTCATGACCACACAGAGTGGAGGAAATGGAGATGGAATCCCATTATCCCATATAAATTAGTCCAATCAAGGAGAAAAGGAAGAAGACCGACCATGCATTCTGGTTGGGAAGGTGAGAAATCTCTGTTTGTTCTCTTATGTTATTCATGATTTGGTCGGCTTACCTTCTCATAGTGGGATATGAGCTGACGTATGAAGAATATTATTTAGTTGGTTGAGTAATGTTTAATTCTCAAGTTTATGAAATTAAAAATATTTTTATTTTGATGGTGTATATATTTATGTCAATTTATATATAAGAAATGTAAAATATAGGAGAATATATTTTAATTGATGATGATATGATTATTGATACATGCACCATCAAAAAATTATCTTGATCGGGCATGAATCTCGGTGTAAAATCTAGTCGGAAACTTCCGAAATTAAAATTTGGACCATCCAAACTCTGATTTCAGCAAACTTATAGTCTAAACGTCTCAAAAATATGAACCCAACGACACCAAATCCAACCCAATCTGAGCCCAAATGGGTCCAAATCAAGGGTTAGAAGCGTTGTTGGAAGGTTCAACTAAACCACAATTTGGATTACCAAACGGGTTCCAAACATAACATTCTTATATTTGAATCGAACGGCTCAACGAGACGAATCCAACGAGCTCAATATCACCAAATTTTGACATCACTAAGACATTCAAATGTCCATCAAACGGTCCATGATCAAGGGATTCAACATCGGCCATCCATCCAACCATTTCCCATTTGCCCTTGATCTTTTACCTATTTACGGGTCATGCCACTCCAAGAAATTTATAAATAGAGCACACTTTCCTCTTGAAAAGGGACCCCTAAGCCTAAGAAGAAAAGAGAGAGATCGGAGATTGCTCTTGCCTCATTGCCTCTTGGACCACCACCTAAGGCTATGAGCTCCACCGGACCACCACCTGAAGCCCTGAGCATCGCTGCACCATCACTTGAGGCCCTGAGCTCCACTGAACTTCCACCGGAGGCACTGACCTTCGTCGGACCACCACTTGAGGCCCTGGACTCCGTCGGACACCACTTGAGGCCCTGAGCTCCGCCGGACCACCATCTAAGGCCCTGAGTTTCCCCAAACCACCACCTGAGGCCCGGAGTTCAGCCAAATAACCATCTGAGGCCCGGACTTCTGCCGGACCACCACCTGACGCCCTGACTTTTGTCGGACCACCACTTGAGGCCCAAAGTCCACCGAACCACCACCTAAGGCCTAAACTTCTATCGGACCACCACTTGACGCCCTGACTTCTACTAGACCACCACCTAAGGACCGAACTTCTATTGGAGTTCAGCTAGACCACCAATAGACGTCGAACTATCATTCGTGTTTGTCACTAGATTTTAACTTTATAGTTAACATTTGTAATCTGATAGCCCTAAAGGACGAGTCGACACACTATAATCTATTCAAATTCTAGTGAATCATTTTCAACTAGGTCAGGCCTAGTGATTTTTCCCATTTCTAGGGTTTTTCACATAAAGAATCATGTGTTCTCTGTATGTGAGCTATATATTCGTGCAACGCTAAGACGTAGGACTCTAACTCTATCGCCACGTATATTCTAGCCGGAAATAATTATAAAAAATATATTAATTTAAGCTTCATTTGGGACTACTTTTTTATTGTTTTCTAAAATATTTTTTTAATATAAAAATTTTGGCTTTACCCTTAGAGATAGGATACGAAATGAGCATATATGTGAAAAGGTTAGAGTAGCTCCAGTAGAAGATAAGATTAGAGAAAGTCCCCTTAGATGGTTTGGTCACATAAAACGGCGGCCTTGCGATGACCCGGTTAGGAGAGTAGAGGTATTAGATTTGACTTATGTTAAGAAAGGTAGGGATAGACCTAAAAAGATTTGGTTAGAAAATATTAGGAATGACCTTTCTTTATTAGATTTAAACGAGAATTTGACTTTTAATATGACACAATGGAGAAAAAGGTTTCATGTAGCCGACCCCACGTAGTGGGATAAAGGCTTGATGTTGTTGTTGTTGTTGTAATGTAAAAAATTTTTAAATACAAAATTTAAACTAAAAAATTAGTTAAAAAAACAGTAAAAAAGTCATTTCAAAATATGTCTTAGGCTTTATTTGGAACGAATTTTTTTTACTAAAATTTTTTAAAAAAGCAGTAATTATTTTTCAAAACAACTTTCTAATGTATAAAAATATTTTTAATAAAAAATTTGATAAAAGCTGCTTTAAATAGCATAAAAAGAAGACGGCATCAAATTGATAAAAATGACATAATTTGTTTGGCAGATAATGGAATTGGTAATTGAAATGTTTGACTCATTAGTGCATCTTTTGAGATAATCATGAAGCTCAGTCAAAGCTTGTCGTTGTCTTTCTCTCTCAACCTTAAGCAGATAACGGGTTCAGGGGTACAAAACTTTTGTTTAAAAGAAATAGATATTCCGTTCAATTTCTCTGACAAAGGGTTTATTTGGGATAATTTCTTTTATATTTTGTTTTTCATATTAAAGGGGCATTAACATGCACAGCACTCAAAATTATTTCATTTATTGTAATATCTAAACTTCATTACCTATAAATTATAATATATCGTATTAATTATAATCTATAGCATAAAAATTAAAAATATAGATCAATTTTCATTAATTATTATAACAAATTAACTTATTATTCAATATGTAAAAAAATATAAAAATGATTAAATAATATATTAAATCTTATTAGATGTCTTATTTTACACACGAAAGACATCATTACCAACTATTAAA
Source organism: Dendrobium huoshanense (assembly GCA_016618105.1). Taxonomy (NCBI): domain Eukaryota; kingdom Viridiplantae; phylum Streptophyta; class Magnoliopsida; order Asparagales; family Orchidaceae; genus Dendrobium; species Dendrobium huoshanense. Next base: position 53,698,760 of record CM028357.1, on the reverse strand, counting down.
ATTATTTTATAAATAGATCAATTTTCATTCAATTTGATAATAATATAACTCACAATTATCTTATCCTACTATTAATCCGAGCTATTTGTGAAAATTTTGATACATCTTGTTGGGGATGGAAGTAAAATCACGCGACAAAATAAATAAGAAAAATAGAAATACAATAGAAAGAATAAAGTGCACTAGGATTTAACGTGAAAAAAATTTGAAATTAAAAAAAAAAAAAAACAACAGAGCCATATCACACCAACAAATCCACTATGAATATTGAGAGAGATAAGTACATATCTCTCACTCACTCCTTGCATCTCTTCTCTTTTGCACATTTCTCACCTCAAAACAAAAGAGAAAGTAAAGTTAATAACACCAAGGGATGCCACTCTTGAGAAAAAATGAGAAAGAAAAATTGTACAGTTCATCTTGTAGCATTATAACGCCATGTTAGAGCGTTGTGACGCTCAAGCCACTGTAAAAATGATGATGTGACGCCTAAACCAGAAGCGTAGCGGCATCATACAGCGTTGAGACACCGAATCTATAGAGTTGCAGCGCTTCACTCTCTATCATCTCTCCAACAAACTCTATAGCACTAGGGCATTTGGGAATACAATGTTGGGGTGCTCAGCTACACAACGCCGGGGAGCTCAGGTAGACCGTGAGTAAAAGCCAAAACTTTTAACGATCGAGATATTTTTTGCTTTGGCCTAAGAGCCTCACGATTTTATCCCGTTAGTGTAACTTCCTAAGATATCACCCATCCTAGAATTTCTTAGAGATGAGCACGTTTAACTATGGAGTTTCCTAATGAAATTTTAATCATTATACCAAAAGGCGCCTCAATATTTAAGAGTTTAGCTTTTTTTTTTTTTACTTAAGGAATTTCATAATTTCCCCCACTCAAGTAATTGATGGTCTCATCAGCATCTTTATCGTGTAATTATCCACCACGTAGATAGGATTCTAGAGGTGACCCCTACAAGTTTAAGTAGTGACTCTAGCTACGTATCACTTCTTCCTATATAGGGTTCAAGAGGTGGCTCTTATGTCATAACACTTTATCTTATATGACACTTATTTCCCATTTTCCAATCGGTTTTTTGCTTTGATATAATTTGTAAGAACTCAAACTCTTAACTATCGAGATATTGTCTACTTTGGCATAAAAACATCACGGTTTTATCCTATTAGTGGAACTTTCCAATAGGTCATCCATTCTAGGAATTCTCTGGAATGAGCACGCTTAGCTATGTAATTTCTTAATGAAATTTCAACCATTACACTAAAAGACGACACCTTAATGTTTAAGAGTTTAGCTTCTTTTTACTTAAGGGGTCTAACATAGTGTTGTGACATTGCACGGAGAAAAAAATGTTCAATTAGGGGGGAAGACCCCTACACCCAGCTTGCACAGGTGCGAAACCAACCTTAACTTTCAGGGGGGCAAACTCATAAGCAACTGTTGGTGTTGCCTCGAATTTGACACTACACGAAAATGGGCCAATAGCGACCCCTATTTATTTATATCCTTGATCGACGTATGCTTCGTAGATATGTCGGGGGGTCCTTAAAAATTTTAGTTGCAAGGATATTTTTGGAATTCAAATAAATAAATAAAATGATGAATTCTATTTACTATTTGCTAGGAGCAATTGCCTAAAAACTATAGTACTTTAAAACTTTTAGGGGGGGGGGGGCAACAACTTCCTAAAAACTCTGATAATAAAGACTAAAAAATTGATGGAGGGGAATAAATTACTTAAAGAATAATATATCTAAGATTTTTTTTTTTTTGGTGGGGGGGGGGGGGGGGGGGGGGGGGGGTTGGCGGGGAATTGCCCCCCAAACCCTAAGGGGGTTTGATATTGAGGGAGCATAACAAATTGACTTGAAGTCTGAGGCAACAGTACAAACAGATTGATCAACAAAATCAGATTTCATACAAAACTAAAATATATAAATATTGATTATCTAACAATCTTAAAAATTATTAAAATCACAAGGCTACATTATAAACTGATTGATCAACAAAATTAGATTCTACACTAAACTGACACGTATAAATATAAGAATATATTATTTTAATTTTGTATTTAAAGTCCATACAACTAGAATCATCACTTATGATAGTTATCTTTGTAGGTTCACATGGAAGAAAATTATATTATACATGGAATGAACTAACTCTACTCATAAAAAGGAGAATAAGCATTTCTTTCTTAATTAAAATTTGAAATCATCACTTTCATATAAATGATTAAAATATTATATTTTTTGCTGGGGATACAGGCTAAACTTTTTTTCTTTTTCTTTTTTTTTTGCAAAAAACCCAAAACACGACCTACATGTTAATGATGATACAAAATACAAGTCCTTAGAGGATCAAAAGCTCGTTAAAAATAGCATTTGAAATAAAATCTGAGAGCTGTAGATCCTATCAATTACAGGAAAATAAAGGCAACACAAATAAGAAAAACAACACAAATCCACAAAACAAAAACACATAAGTCAGCAAGCATTTAGATCATCACCCCAAAAAATGGGTAGCCGGAGTAATCCAACGACCCGGAACCAATCCAAATAGAGAGGAAGAAGCCATCCAAAAGGCAACATCTGTAACACAACAACACCAAGACAGCTCCCAAAACCATGGACAAATGAACCCAACATCAGTAACAAAAGCTCAACGAACAATCTCCACCAAAAGCAACCATAGTGCTTGAGACCAAACCCAATAGGGAAATAATACATGCAAGGACAAGCATAGCCAAAGGGAAGCAGGAGGGCAACCAAACACCACAACCAACAACAAACTCCCACCACCAAACCAAATGAACAACAATAAAACCGCCCGCAAAACAAAACAAATAAACAAACAACTACCTTCTAGATTTCCTTCTATAACGCTTATTGTCACGAGAAAGCACTTTCTCAGTTACCTTACAAACATATAAACCATACAATTCCTTAAAGGAATCAACCTGGTCAACATCCAAATCCTCACCCCCCCTCACCCGACGATGATGGATACCCATCAAGCCATACTGACTGACCAGAACAAGTGATCACCAAATTTGATACAAACTGAGCATGTAAGCTACTTGGGGACATGAAAGTTATAGGCGCCTCAACCAACGACTCAGATGCGCCACCAGCCAAGGCACCCGACACAACAACTTCCTCCTCCCCAACCTCCTCCACCTCAACATGAGCCAAAGCCAAAGCACAAGCTCCCACCTTTTTAAGGTCACTCAATTGCTTACCCTCAGCCATCATAAATAGTGTAACATGTATAACAAAACCACCACCACTATTAAAAACAACCTCACCATGATCTTTATACAAATTTAATAAAGGAGAAACAACACCATCATCAATATGAACACTATTAACCACATTATTCACCAACATATCACCTTGAGCCACATTGAAATCATTCGAAGAAGGGTCAACAACCACAACACCATGAGATGCATTAAATTCATACGTTGAAGACTCAACAGCCACTACCCCGACCAAGTCAGGGACCAACGAATCATTTCCAACTAAAGGGGATTCAATGCCAATATCAACATGAGCTACAATAAAGGCAAACTGTTCCAACTGCTTGGGAAAATCCTTCTCAGGTATAACAACATCAACTATGGGGTTCTCACCCGATACAATAGGGACTACATTAGCAACATTTTTATCACCTCCATCCAAATCTAAACTAACCACGTTATATACAGGACAATTAGCTAATAGAGGATTTAAAATATGGCATTCCACTTTTGAGTGTCCCAGAGCCTTACAGTGAGCACAATAGGAAAAATAGAATGTAAAATATATAATCTTATATATGAAATAGAAAAAGAATTTCTTTCTTAAAATCTGGGCAACTACATTTTCAGGTGAGCAATTGCATATTTTTTCAAGAAAAAAAAAAAGGAAATTCGGGTGGGCAAATGCCCACCTTGAGCTCTTCTTAGTTCCACCCCTGGTTGGGGAAGTAAAAACCATGCAGCAAAATTAAAAAAAAAAAAACAATGGTAATGAACACTATGATTTAACATGAAAAAACTTAAAACCAAGAAAAAATTGAGCTACACCACATCAAGAAATTTACTATGAAAATATGGGAAATTGTACCATCTCCTTTTTCTCTCGGTGTCTCCTTGACTCACTTCATTTCTCACCATTCTCTTCTTATAATAGACAAAGAGACATACTTAAATTACACTAAGGGGCATAACCCTTCAAGTTAAGTATGAAAAATGAGAAATAAAACTGTCTGGCCCAACTTAATTACAACGCAGCAGTGCTCCACTCTTTGCCTTTGAGCTACCTTGTAGTGCTGTGGCACTGCAGCCTACAGTGATACAACACTTGCTCTATGTCTTTAACTAGAGATTATATCATTGCAGCATTAGAGTATACATCGTCGTATGGTTGTACCAAAAAATGAAGGGGGCAAGGCCCCCTACAACCCTCTGATAGCCCAACTAACAATGCCGCAGTGCTCCACTCTTTGTCTTTGAGATATCCTATAGCGCTGTGGCACCGCAGCCTATAGTGATGCAGCACTTGCTCTCTGTCTATAACTAAAGATTATAGTTTTGCAGCGTTAAAGTATACATGGTTATACCAAAAAAAAGGGGGTAAGGCCCCCTACAGCCCACTAACATTTGATCTCTTCTACATTGTATATATATTGTGAAAGTGCTCTGATAGCACTATAAAGTTCATTAGGGATGTTAGGCCCTATGAACTGGCCCTAAGTTAATTAAGATAGAGAGGTGAATTGATAAAAAATATCTTTCAATCAAAACACAAATAAAAACTAATATCACCACAAAGAAAACCAAATGCGAAAATTAAATATGGAAGTAATAAAGAAAGAACACACCAGATTTATAGTGGTTCGGTCAAACCTTGACCTACGTCCACTCCTTGGAGGCACCCTCCAAGTATTGCACTAAAATCAAGTGTCTCTCCTTTAGCCCCCAAGTTAGGCAGAGAAGCTCTTACAAAATCACTTCCACCTTCCCCGGTGCAGCAGAGTCGCCGGGTCCTTTGACACCAAAGAGATCTTCATCTTTAGCGAACTTTCCTCGAGACAAGCCTTGAATCCGACAGTATTCAGGTGCGAGCTTGCCGGAGCAACCGTGTGGAACCCCCTCCACACTCCCTTGAGTCCCCCCTCACAGGATCTTCTCCCTCTCTCAAACTCTACCCTTTCCTCACCCCCTTTCAAGCTCTCTTCAAGTTTCCCCCAAAAGAACAAAGCCACAATGGCTGTCAAAGACACTTATAAAGTGTCATGACATACTTAAATAGAAGATATCAAAATGAGCTCATTAATGCAAGTTGCCGACATTATCTTCTAGGACGATAGTAATATCGTCCTGTACGATCAGTGCAATTTAAGCCCAATCAGCCGGGACGATTTGAGACGATCAGAAGAAATTTGTTATTATCGTCCAGGACGATAATATATCGTTCTGGACGATCAGTATAAATTGTGGAATATCGTCCTTAACATCACCCTAAAAAAGAGCCGTCCGATGTCCAATCGTCCAGCATATCGGCCAGGACGATCTGGCGATCGTCCATGATGATTTGATCGTGCAATCAAGTCATAATTGCTTTCCTTAAATTCCAGAGAAATTTTTAAAAAATTATCCTGTAACATCCTGGACGATATTTTATAGTCCTGGACGATCCACCTGGACGATGTCCAAAAATAAGTAATTCCTAAATAGATATGGCGGCAGATTCTTTCTGTTTTGAGCGTATCGTCCTGGTCGATACAAAATCATTCAGGACGATGTGTTTTGCATAATGACGACTGCTTTAATGAGGATGCCCTAATTAGGGTTTCTGCTTTTGAACAGATCATCTAGGCGGATATAAATATCGTCCCGGACGATGTTACCAAAAACAATAAACTCTAGGGAATAGTCAGAAAATCTTCCAAGTTACAAAGCATCAGGAGACACACCAAATACAATAGACTCAAGAAAGGAAAAAGTGTACAAACTAACTCAGACCTAGTCTACCCAATCTTGAGCTGGTTCCAAATTGCAGTCTAATCGTGTGGACCTGAAATGTTAGTAAATAAGGCCGTCGTAGAGAAATGGAAGTGTTTTGCTATCATCAAAATCATAAATCATGAAAACAGATCCGCAACATATTGATCATCAATTGTATGGATTAAAATGTTCACAATAATTATTGATAAAATTGCATGAAAAATAATCACAATTTCCTATCATAGAACCTTTGAAATAGCTCCGAATCATATATATATATATATATATATATATATATATATATATATATATATATATATATATATATATATATATATATATATATATATATATATATATATATATATATGAATCGTTGATAATATCATATATGTATTAATTAGTTTGAATTAATAAGGTGTGTTTGGTGAAGGTAGACTTTTAAAAGCGCTTTTATAAGCCATCTGATTATCCTTATTCCTTATATTTATCATAACTTTAATAAATAATTAAATATTTGAAAAAAAAAACTTTAAATCTTAATTTACATATAATTCCTTTATTGAAAATCACAATCACTATATTAGTCATTTGTGTAATTTTTAATTTGTAGATAATATAAAAAGAGGTAGGTACATTAATTATTATTAATACTCATGCTAAATACAATACCAAGAAAATATCAATAAAAAAATTGCTAAGCTAGATTATATAGTATTAGAACTAGGCAAGACATTCGACACAACCTAGATACATTTATGCGATAACAAATGTTATATTTAATGTTTCGTTTAGGACAACTTTTTTCTGCCTTGTTTTTACATCTCAATTGAAATTTTTGTTTGACCGTTACTTTTTTATTATTTAAAAAAAGCTGTATTAGGAATATGTTTTCTACATTAAAAATTTATTTTTTCCACAACAACTTTATAAAATAGTAAGAAAGTCATCCCTTCATTTGTGATACCCTTTTTTATCGCTTTAAAAGTAAATTTTTAGTACAAAAAATTTTAGTTTAAGATTTTCTTGTACTAAAAAGCCGATTTTAAAAATATTAAAAATTTTGTCCCAAACATGTTAGTTTTGTGTGAAATCTGATTGTGTTGATCAATCGGGATTGTACTGTGGCCGCTAATCTTAGCTCAGTTTTTTCCCTATTTCAAAATGTTTCACGTTAAATCATGATGTTCTTTACTTTCCGCTGCATTTCTATTTTTTCTTATTTATTTCGTTGTAGTGTTTTACTTCTGTCCACAACAAAACAAAGCCTAAGTTTACTAATCTACCCAACTTGACTCGGGCCAATAGATTGATTAATGAGCTTACATTTAAGATGTGTTTTATGATTATTTTCTTTATTCCTTTTGAAGCAAATTCATTTAGTTAGTTTCCTGAATCCTAAATCATGCATGAATTATTACTTTGGAATCCTCGGTTAATCTAGCTATACCGGGCCAACCTGATCCAACACCGTACAATATGATGGACTCACGGTATTGTGCCCGTTAAATGAGGCCTGCTGGGCCTAATATTCATTCTTCCAGCCCAAAGGGTGGATCTGTGTGTGTAGCCTCATCGTATCAAAAAGTCAGGTACATGAAACGACATATATCCCTCAACCTTCAGGTTTCGTTTGTTTTTTTGTGCTTTTGTAAAACACAGTTTTAAAAAACATTAGTTCAAAAAATGGAGTTTTCTAACGGAGAAGCACATATAAAAAACATTCTCAAAACTGCAGAAAAATGAGAAAAAGGAGTTATTAGAAACGTGATTTGACGAACCAAACAACACAAAAAAAAATTCCTCTGTTTTAGAAAACGGAGAAGGCAAAAAAAAGCTCAAACAAACAAAGCCTCAATCTATTTTAAAAACATTCAAATACTAAGATGTTATATGATTAAATATAATTATTTAAATTTTATAAGTAAATACGTAAGAGTTTAGTGATATTTATGAAAAAAGCCCAATTCTTTTATTGTTATGAATGACTGTGAAATTTGGATTAAAAAGTATAGTTCATTCAAATTTTTGATTGGTTTTAACTCATAATCAATGTTGATAGGTTTGCTTAATAAGAGATATTCAAATCAAATTTTAGTTGACTTAGAGCTAAGTTTGCTTAAGAGGATTCAAGTGTAAGTACAATAACTATATTTAAAACATCATTAAAAATTAGCTTAATCAAGTACGAATCAAGATGCACATATGACTTCAATGTTTTAGAATTAAATTCATGGCTATCCATGCTCTCATTTCAATAAACTTATAGTCGCAATGATCGAGCCCGATGGTACGAATCCAACGATATTTAAAAAATGCTTTGATCCAAGCTCAAATAAATACAAATCTAGAGTTTAAAGCACTTGAAATTTTAGAATATTAATTGATGTAAGAAGTGATCTTCAAATTTAGCATGCTTACAATCAAGTTGGGCATCTCGACGAGACAAAACCAACAAGCCCAAGATTTCTTAATTACAATAGCAATAAGATACTTAAATGTTGAATGGACGCTTTATGATCAATGAATTAATAAGGTTGTCCATCAGAATGTTTTAGATTTTCTCTATATTTATGGGATATGCCATTCAAAAATCTATAAATATTCCTCAAACTTTCTACAAAAAAGGAGATATTGGCCTAAAGATTAAAGAAAACCCAAAACCTTGAAGAATATCAAAAAATCACTTGAGCATCATCGTTTTAAACCACTACCTAATTGTCACCATCGAACCACAATCCAACTTTGATCATTAGACCTTCGTCGATCAAACCCGTTGTCAGTGCTTAATCTCTTGACAGCCTCCATTGAGCTACCACCTAACTGAGCATATTACTAGTGTAAACCTATCACCATCTTCAGACTATTATTATTCCAACCACAATTGTCTAACTATCGCTACTCAATTATCATTGGAAATTAACTTGACGCCTGATCGATCGCATCATCAATCTAACGTCGCCTGACCAATAATGTCAAGTCAGTAGCATTTGACCACAACCATCTAAATGACTTTCAACTTATACAAACTCTGGCATATTTTTTATGGATTCTCCAAACTTATGATCTTCTAGTCTCCAAGTTGAAGAACTTATAATCTTTCATAACCAATACTAATATAGTATATAATCTTTTTCAGTTGAATAAGATCTCATATTTCTTTTTTTTCCAAAAATTTTACGTAATAACTCTAATGCCACTCGTATCTTTTCATTCATCTATCTATACAAATTGGATTACAAAGCTAAGACATAAAAATAACCTTGATACTCTACTGCCACAAATTTTTTAGCCAATAACAATATTAATGCATTTATACATCAATGTGGTCATACATACAAATGTAACGATTTATGCATGAGTGCCTATTATAGAGGTTTTCTTAAGATTTAATATTAAAAACCTAGAAAATAATAAAATTGAATAACCAAATATATGAGTCAAGTCTTATTAGAATTGAAAATAAATCAAACAATCCCATAGCCAATCCTATCTCATCATATATCAAGCCCTTAGAGCTACAAATAGCCAAATGTGAATTGCAATGTAAATTATAGTGAAATTACAATTTGGTCAGCATATTTCGATTAAAATTTAAATAATAATGATTAATTTTAATTTTTTATTTTATTTAAAATAAATATGAATATATATTACTAACAAAAGAGTCGATAGAGAGAGGGGAAGTTGTATATGTAGTTATATGACTTATAACTAAAATTATTATTTATTTTTTTTATTTAATTTGATATTTAATCATTACAAACACCATGCAAATAATTAATATTCTCAAAGCTGCATGTTAATTGCAAAAATAACTTGGGCTAGGCCGACCCCTGAATGGGCTTCTAAATATATGGGCCTTTACAAGCCTTAAATGTTCTCCCAGTCAAGCCCTAACAGCAATGCTTCTCTGTTGTCAAATAGCATGCGATTTCCTCTTCGCGCCGGCGGCGATGGAAACACAAGCAGATGTTTTCGAGCCATTGGAGCTCCGTTACTCCGATCTCGTCCTCCTATCCTCTTCAAGGATTTCTTCTTCCTCTCTTTCCTGCGAAGAGCTGGAGAGGATCGAATTCATCTCCGGCGGTGTCATGCGGGCTTTAGGGCCGTCGGGTCCTGGCCTTCTCGCCATCACCGGAGTTCCGAAGGCTCCGGCTTTGCGGCGGGATCTTCTCCCTCTTGCACGGAAGTTGGCTCTCCTTGGTCAAAAGGAACGAGTGCAAGTGCTCAAGGTAAGCTTCTCATTTTGCATCCTTCCACGCTAGTTCGGTTGGTTCGTTTATATGTTGTACTATCATTCATCCCTTTCGAGATTTCCAAGTTTCTTTCTTGTTATGTAAAATTAGATGATGTTGTCTAATATTCTTGCTTTGATTGGGTGATGTTATTGCTGCTAATTTATAATTCTTCTGTTGGGATTACTAGGTATGTTGTTGTTGAAGTCCGCAGATTTTCTAAAGTTCTAGAAAACGTCTGCAGGGTATGAGATGTTTGCACCTTGATGTTTATGAAATAAAGGCCATGTTTGATTAAGAGCTAATTTTAGGGTTGTTCGGCTACAAGTAGGATTTAACTGAATATGATTCAGTAAATCCTATCAATTTAGATTTAGTCAATCATGAGAGAATTAAATTTTATTTATTTTCTTACATGACAACTGTTAAATTTTGCTAAATTAGGGTAAATTGTTCAGCATTTATTTTTGGATTTAAGATTTGTGAGGAGGGAGAAATTCAATAAATCATGTGAATGACAGCTTTAACATTGCCTGAATTTAATAAAAAATGGGGATGAAATAAGATTTATTGAAATAGTAGGATTTAAAATTCCAAAAATTTATTTTGCAGGTTATCAAAGCAATTAGATATAAGAACTTTAAAAAAAAATCTATTTTTGGATTTACTTAAATCTTGCCTAAAATAAGATTCTAAATAGCCTATTCAAACTTCGTGATGATATTAAATATAATGAATGCATGTGCTAATTAAGGATTAGCACACTTATAAGGTTATGTAATGCTACACATGTAATCCAAATATTATAATAGGAGACAAACCAGATTCTATACTTGTCTTGTTGAAAAATTAGTTTAAATTTTATTGGTTTTTATCAATTATGTTAGTTTTCAATTTCTTGTTTATGTTGGTCATATAATAATACATGACTCTTTTCTATAATAGAAAATCATGACATAGGATTTAGATATTGAATATTGAAGATAAATTAAGTTCTTCTAACCTAGTCACTGGCTTCCTATCTCATTTCTTCCTGTTCATATATTCTTTACTTCTTTTCTTCCTCATATAATTCAATTTTCTTCATTGTCTTTGTCATTAGTGGTATTAGGGCAAAGTTCAATCTTCTGTTGATCACAAACTCCTTAAATGACCCGGTACTCCTCGCTCTTCTCATTTTATGTGTGATCAGCCATCCACAACCTTCTTTTGTTCATGTCTTCATGTTCATATTGCCCCTACCCTCACCCTTTTTCTTCCTTGTTGAGCAGTGGACCTGATGTTTGTAAAGTTGGTCCATCAGTATTGATTCATTCATTTTATGCTATATGGTATAAGCTATGCTAAAATTATGCCAAAATTTTTAAGACAATTTTCATTAAATTATATTGCGAGTTCTTATGTGAAGTGAGACGACTGAACCATTACAAAATCTACCACAACAAATCATTCCTTGAGGCATGCTTGTGTATCATGCTTTAGTGGGTTTTAATGTATGCATATACATTCTTGCTTATGTTATTTATTTAGATAGGTAGGTTCAATGTGGCTTTTTTTCATATGTAATTATAGGCATCGACACCCAAGACACATTACATATGACCATTAAAGGGATGCAGTGGCTACGAGTCTCATATTGTTGGGTACAATGCACTTGATTTGTTTTAATTGGCTTTTAGCTGTTAAGCATTTATAGTTCTCATTTGCTATTTATTTACATCAATAGCAATTTGCTTATGTAGCCTTTTGTGTGTTAGATTATCCTTGGATATTGAGATGAAGCCTAACCACCTTTATATTACCCTTATGCTCCGGACTGATCGAGATTGTGGATTTTCTGAAGTGATTGGTCATGAGCTCTAATAAGTGGGTTGTAAAACTTGTGGAAGTAGCCTAATGATCTCCTATTGTGATAGGAGTCTGTCTCATGGGTTTTCTATTTGATTAGAAATTTATTCTTATTATTTTGTACATGTGGGGATACAACAATTATTTTATTTTTTGAGTGAAAATGACACCCTTTATGACTTAATCAATAGTACATATTCATAACATAAAATAGCACATGATATAGTCCATAGCCTATAGTCCTATGTATTATTTTATGGAGAAAGATGCTCAATTTGAAAATAGAAGTTTCTTATGCAAATACTCGTCTTCCCCCTCTTTCCCTCCCTCACTTTCTCCTACCTTCCTCCTTGGCTAGTTAGCCTAGTTCCCCTTCTCATCCAATATCTTCCTCCACCACCACTTCCTTTCAACCTTTTCTCTTCTTTATTTACTTATTTACTATGGCCTCTTTAATCTTCTATATCCTCATCTCTTAAGCCGTGGAAGTGGAATAGATAAAATGAAGATGTTGAGTGATAGTTCATCTTCTTCAACATTTAGGTGTGATTGAATGATTTTTCCTCTTTGAATTGAGCCATATTTTGATCATTCATTATCAAAAATAGATAAATTGAAGAAGATGGAAGATGGGCAAATTAGTAGCCTCTCATTTGACTTTATTATATTTTGCATCAGACTATTTCACGGTGAGATGGTCTCACCCACCCAACCCAAGCACTAACCTCCCAATTATTTGCTTGGAATTCACAAGCTCTTTAATTTGTTTTGCATTAGAGTTTGTTGAAATTGTTACAATTGCACCTGAATATCTAAATCTAATCAAATTTAGATAATAATCCTTCAAAATTTTATGAGCATTATGTTGATTGCTTACACTTTGCTCAATTAATTTTAGCATACATATTTATTTGTAAAATATATGTTGTTAAGTAGTTGCATGCACATATAGTTTTAAAACATCATTTTTTTTAGTATCCTTAATGTAGCCTCTCGAAAAATATATGGAATTTTAAGAACCCAAGGAATAGATTTCTGATGTGAAACTCTCATCATTATGAAAGTAGGAAAATCATGGCCCATTTCCCAAAATAATATATATATATATATATATATATATATATATATATATATATATATATATATATATATATATATATATTAATAATAGGTCTCTTGAAACCCTCAATGAAGTCGAATATTTATCTCTTAAGGCTACATCTCTATTGATTTTGAGAAAATAGAGTTAATTATTTAACTCATTGAACATGAGAAAATTTAGTTCTAAAGTTGTGAACCAACCTCATAATGGTTCTTTGAAAGAAAAACCCGAAGATAATGAAATAAGTCATAAGAGAAGCTTGAGCACAACCTATGAAGTCGATCAACACATAATTGTAGGAGCCTAATCCTCTAAAAGCACTATGAGTTAACCCTATTAGGCATTGGATTTTATTTACCTTAATAAGTATAGGTTTGATGGGAAAATATAGAGAGAATAAGGGGGATCTACATATGATATTTATTGATTTAGAAAAAGCATATGATAAAGTTCCAAGAGAAGTGCTCTGGAGAGTTCTAGAAAAGAAAGGAGTTAATACTGATTCTATTCAAGTTATTAAGAATATGCATCTTGAAGTTGTAACCTGTGTTTAAACACAAGGTGGTTTAACTAAGTATTTTCCCATTTTAGTTGGTTTACATTCAAGTTGGTTTGTTGAAGTGGAGGAATGTAGCGGATCCGTTGTGTGATAGAAAAGTATCTCTCAAATTTAAGGGAAAAATTATATAATATGGTGGTAAGACCTAAAATGCTTTAAGGAGTAACATGTTGGCCGTTAAAAGAGAAGCATAGAATTAAGTTAAGCATTGTAGATATGAGGATTCTCAGGTGGATGAGTGGCTTTACTTTTAGAGACAATGCGAAATGAGCATATGCGTAACAAAGTTGGAGTTGCTCTAATGGTTGATAAAGAATGCGAAATGAGCATATGCGTAAAAAGGTTGGAGTAGCTCTAATGGTTGATAAGATCATAGAGAGTCGCCTTAGATGGTTTGGTTATATGAAGCATTGGCCTTCCGATGACTCAATAGGAGAGTAGATATATTAGATTTGACCTATGTTAAGAAAGAGAGTAATGGACCAAAAAGAATTTGGTTAGAAAGTATTAAAAATGACATTTTTTAAATTAGATTTTAATGAGAATCTTCTAATCAAGCACAATGGAGAAAAGGATTCATGACTTTTTGATCCCACATAGTGGCACTTAGTGGTATAAAGGCTTGCTATTGTTGTTGTTGTTTAACTATGAGTTCATTTAGTATTCAGAAGCCCCACTATGGCCCCTCATTAAGCGAATCAAAATTAAAATGATAATGCAATCAAGATATGATCTAATTCTTGCTCTCGTTTAAATATAATTAAACTCTAATTATCCAGCCTAATATTTACTTATATGATATTGGGAAGTTTTATTTGTGATTTTTGTTGAATCAAAATAATCTTTCCTTCAGGCGCGCCCTCTACAAATCAAAACATTCTCTCTGGCTTCTTGAAAGCTCTTAAAGCTGATGTTTGACTTTCTCAATGAAAAACCGTTTCAACTTGTCTTTCGAAAAGTAGAAGGCATAATTCTGCAACAACTCTAACCAGGCTAATGCATGCTTCTTGAGTATAGCCAACTTGGTCTTTGAAAGCTTCGAAGTCCCATGACTCTAACATAATCAAATTCTGATGCTTTAATAAAAACGAACCCTGCAGAACATTCAATTCATATTATTTGATTACATAGTTATAGTTGGCAGTAGCCATGAATAATTAGCCATTTACTGAATACATTCTAAAAGGATAAAAAGAATAATGGAGGCTTTTGGTATGCCAAAGGCCTCATAAAGTTGGCTGCCAAAGCTACTACAAATGCTTCATTTTTTTAATAGAAAGTTTATGTTATTGACTCGCAAATGTATAGTTTAGAAAATATTCATATACTGTAGTATGTAATCTTCCGTAACTCTTGAAGATCTTTTTTACCTTTCTCCATGCATAGCCAGAGGTCTCAGGTTCTCCGGTGTAGTGTGCGGTATGACAAATTATTCTATGCGGACGTCGAATGCTGTCCAGAGACCAATGATAGGAAATACTTGAGTTCGCAAGTAACCTAAGGGAAATACTTGACTTTGCAAGCAAAACTATCACTAATTGGTGAAAACAGCGAGAAAAATGCAAAATCTGGGTGAAATCAGCCCCAAAACGATGGATTGCAATAAGAGAATCAAAGCCAAACAAACACAAAACAAGATACAAGTGATCCTCAATTTGAGAGGAGTATCTCTCTCTCTCTCTCTCTCTCTCTCTCTCTCTCTCTCTCTCTCTCTCTCTTTCTCTCTCTCTCTCTCTCTCAATCTCTAGACAAGGAGTCTAGAACCCAAGACACCAAGAAACTACAAGAGAAACAATTCAAGCATCCCCCTAACCCTAAAACACCTTATGCTATTTAATACATAAATTTTCCAAATCAATTTTCCCTCCAAAGCCCTAGCCCGAGTCCCGCCTCCTATAAACAAAAAATTGCCCTCCCCCTATAAACAAAAATCGGCCCTGGACTGGCCGGTTCAAGAGGAACTAGCCTATCAACCAACCAGAATGCGCCACGCATCCCCTTCGGTATCGCGGCTCAGTACCGCTCTCGGTACTGCTAATGTGATGTATTCTGGTTGACCTCCGGATGGTGAACTGCATTTGGCATCCACACAAAATAATTTCTCATGCGGTATATCACTGATATCTGGGGCTAAATGAATGTTTATTTCAAAATTATCATACTAAACTTGGCAATATTTGCTACCATAGCCTCGTATCCATTATTTGACATATATCTCTAAATCAAACTATTAGGTGGCTTTTCTGCCACTCCCTGGTTTACTTCAAGTTTCGTCTATCATTGACCATTTTTCATATTTCTGCCTTATGCAACTAATGCATGATGCAATAAACCCCCAAAATCTGCCAGCCTTATGACTGGTTCCTTGTAGAAAATTCCATTTTCTTGGCTTGATAT
Organism: Dendrobium huoshanense; assembly: GCA_016618105.1. Classification (NCBI taxonomy): domain Eukaryota; kingdom Viridiplantae; phylum Streptophyta; class Magnoliopsida; order Asparagales; family Orchidaceae; genus Dendrobium; species Dendrobium huoshanense. The sequence goes on along the minus strand of CM028357.1, from coordinate 53,682,605 downwards.
GTTTAGTGCTTTTGGAAATAATGATCATGTAATTTCCAGGATATTGGTTTGGGCAGTGATGTATCCATGAGGAATCTTGATAGAGCTGTCTCATCATTTGCAATGCAGTTGAAATATGAACAATTTTCGGACTTAGAGTCAGTATCACCACTCTTTAACAATGGACAGGAAGATATTGAGGACATGCAGAAAAGGAGAACTGTTGATGATTGGCAGGTATTTCATGGTCGTGAACAACAGTTGATTGGCAACATATTCAGAGAACTAGGCCTTTGCATGATGGATATAGGGTTTCAGTTAGCACAGGTATGTGATAACTTGATTGGTGGTAAAGAGTTAGGGCAAAGCATATTAGATGCTGGTCTTGCAAAAGGGCGCCTCATTCACTATCATTCTGTACTGGATAACCTCCTCCTAAAAGAAGAGAACAAGAGAACCAAAGGGTCAATATCAAAGGCAAGACCAACAACTACCTCAAGTGTTATTAATTTATCAAATACCTTAAGCCTTAAAAATTTGCATGTTTCAGCTTCATCAGATAATAAAGTTCTTTCCAATTTTATGAAAAGCGAGGATGAGCAATTCTTCTGCAGCAAAATTAGCACTACTGGAGTGAGTTGTCGCAGGAAATATTTCTCAAATCTGTGGCAACAATGGCACTATGACTATGGAATTTTCACTGTCCTTACATCTCCTTTATTCATGTCATCTTGCGGGCTGAATGATTCTTTTTGCTTCAAAGATTGTTCTTCTCCAGATGAGCATACATACTTGCAATTATATGACTCTAATAATGATAGGGTTCTACTGGTGAAAGCTTCGCCTGAGAGCTTCATTATTCAAGTAGGGGAATCAGCTGATATCCTATCAAATGGAAAGCTTCGATCAACACTTCATTCAGTTGGCAGGCCTTCAGAGATTGAAAGCCTAAGTAGAGAGACCTTTGTTGTGTTCCTGCAACCGCCTTGGAATAAAGTGCTTCCTATTCCTAGCTATCTCATGGATGCCGAAGTGAAAGATGAGGAGTATTTGGCAAGCAATGATGCTTGCCTAGTTGATCACATGGTTGGATCTGGAGACTCAAACCATATAGTTCAAGAAATCTTCAGAAGTATCCCACCTTTGTCTTCTCGATTGAGACCTGGGATGACATTTGCAGAATTTTCACGTGAGACTACAAAACAATACTACGGTGGAGGTGGTACACAGTCTGGGAGGCAATAATCCTGGGCCTTTTAGGACAGTATGCGCTTACTCTTTATTCAAAGAATATGAATGATTCTAAAAGGACATTCAGGCTTCGTTTGGGATGATTTTTTTACTGCTTCTTAAGCCTGTTTGTCAGTATAAAATTTTAAACTTTTATACTAAAATTTTGTTTTAAGAATCAGTGAGAAAACCGTCCCAAACAAACCTCGATCAGAATTACATGAACATCTTAAACACACTCCATTCATTTAGGTCTTGAAGAAGCAAACATAGACGTGCATATATGACTGCAAGATCAAAAGCTATAAACTATATTTATACTAAGGAGCTTAATGTTTATTTCTTTGTAGATTGAAAATCAACATATCAGTTTCGGAAATGTCTTCTGAAGGAGAGATTATTCTGTGCAGACATCGGACGGGAGAACCGTCCGGTACCGAGCGCGAAATATTTTTGAGGTGATTTCTTTAGACTACATACAAACTCCGCACATAATAGTTTGTCCTTTTGAAAGAACACTACGACGTCTCTTCTGCAGTTATTGCTGTTACGCTTGTCAGAAGATATTACTTGTGAGAGATGAATGATGTCAGTAATTATTCCCGTGGACCTGCAACAATAAAGGATGAATCATTCAGTCAAAGCTTCCCTTTGGAAAAGACAAACGCCATGGCTACACGCCATGTACTTATTCTCACCTCATACCCCACTAGAGATCTGCAGTAGTTTGAATTTGTGAGTACAGTACTTGTTGAACCACATTCACTTTCTTTGAGGGACATGTTGGACTTATCAAACTTGATTGACCATGGATATTGGTAACTATTGGCTGTCAAACCAACATGAGAAGAGGATCTTTGCATCCTAATTCCCCTTGGAATATTTCTACCCTCCACTGACGGTCTCTTTCTGCTTGATTGCCTCTCATAAGTATCAATTCTTGGCCTTGGTGCACTTTGTGACCGTACCTTAGCTCTGAAGGATTCTGTGTTAGCCATGTAATTGGGATAGTCAAAAAAGTTGTGTGTGGGCATGGACATGGCGGATAGGTGTGGACTGCTTTGTGCTGTGGCAAAGGAGAACTCCTCAAAGTGCCCACTGTATGCTCGGGGGCTCATGGGATTCATCTCAGTTAAGGTTGATGGGGCAGGTGAGAACTGTGGTGGGAGATCAGCCTTGCTAGGTCTGCAGATAGCTTTATTGTATATAGAAAACATCTGGTCAATGCTCTCAGTTTGTCCTATGGAATAACCGCTTCTGCCCTTTGAAGTGCTTCTGGTCTCCCCAAGATCCATCTCTACAATTTTGACATTCTCGTCTTCGTTCCTATTCATTTCCTGGATCATGAAGCATTTGTTTTAAGAAATAGAAAATTGAAATAGAGAGACAACTGCACTGTAAGTGCTGCCTATGAAATTATTTTAGCATGGCAGGGGCACTCAAATCTACATCCTGAGTGCTTTTAAAGGGACAAATTCCTCATAGAAATTTCATGCGCAACTTTCCTCCCATTGAGGAATTCAACAGTTATTTTGTGGGGATTCTCTGTAAAAGCTAAAGATAAATCCTTTTTGGTATTGGGATTTTTGCATTTTCAGGAATTCTTCTGTAAATAGTCTATTTTTTCATAAGCATTTGTTCTAATAAACACACAAATTTCACAAGAGATCCCCCCATAAAATTTCTTTAAGAAATTCCTTAGGAATTCTGTTCTACCTGAGGTATGAGCAAAACAATACTATCAGAAATTTACTTACAAATGATTTTCTGAAACGGGAATGCTGTGGTGATCTCCTGTAATTCTGCTGCCTTTGTGATATAGTAGCTTGTGATTCTTCGATCATCCCTATTCTTTTTGCCCGAGCCCGAGCTTGCGCATTAGCAAGTGCTTGCATGCATCTGAGGGTTGCAGTAGCCTGTTTTCTGACCAAATGCCCTCTCACCAATGCTTGCAATTTTACCAATCCTTTCAATGCACATAATGCTTTCCTTGCCTGCAGGAAACAAGTTACGTTTATATAATGCTTCTTCAAAAACTATTATATGAAGTTTCATGGACAGGAGAAGGTGAGTACCAGATATGATCGGAAGACAGATTGTATTCTGACAGCAGCAGCTTCCTCAAAGGCGGCCCTTGTTTTTCTACCATTTGCGACAGCAGTGAGACGCACTACTGCTGCCGCAGCCTGTGCTGCAGCCACCGCAGCATCGGCTGCTGCTGCAGTGGCCACAGCTACAACCATGGCCTGTCTCTTCTGATCAATCTCTGAATCAAATAACTCACGGCAAGGGACACTTATTCTTGGCTCGGTAGAATTCAAATCCTTTGGAGCTCCCACCGCTCTCCGGAAGCTCCACCTCCTCTTCTCCTTAGTTGCTGGAACTGCTACAGAAGCTGATCTGTTTTCTGCAGTCAATCCAATCGTCAAATTCCCACCCTTCACCTTCACCTTCTCCTTCTCCTTCTCCTTCTTGCCTATCAACAAGCCCCGGAGCCATTTGCTTGCCTTTCCCATAACTCCTCCAAGGCTAGCAGCAGGTAAAGCAGCTCATGAAGGTACTCTCTCTCTCTCTCTCTCTCTCTCTCTCTCTCTCTCTCTCTCTGGTTACAATTCCATTGTTGACCAATTTATTTGTGCTCTGTGACATCCCCCTTGGATGATCTGTGAACCTGATTGTTTATAGGAAGTGGAATTGTTCTGTGGAAACCATGGAACAGCAGAAGGAACCAATACCTTATCCCTGTTGAGCATCTTGGTCTTCACTAATTAATGCCAGCCTGGTTTCTGTATTTAAGTGAGGGATCAGATCAGTTATTAGGGGAAAATCAATTATGCTAAGGGAGCATTAATTTTAAAGTCGTATAACTGGGCCAAGGGCCATGTGGCTGAAAATAGCATTGAACGTGGATTTTTCTGTGAGAAATAGTCCAATGCCTGCGAGCAAAATTAGTTGGCTCCATCTTTTTGCGTAGGAGAGGACCATCTATTCTTACCAGCAGAACCAGCTTTTTCTCCATCTTTGATCTGATGCCGACGTCCTGATTATCCAAGTAGGTGATCAAAACTTTTTTCTTGTTTTTTAGTGTTTTTTATCTGCGTATCACTTCACTATTTTGTTCTTATAAAGATTTCGACTTCATTTGGGGCAGCTTTCTTAATGTTTTTTAAAATAGCTTTTTAGTATAAAAATTTAATTTTTTATATTAGAAAGCTGCTTTAAAAAGCGATAAAAAAGCCGTCCCAAAACTAAGCCTCCATCTTGCTTCGGTGTTTATTTAGAGGAATATTTACTGAAATTCATCTAAGTTAAGAATATAATGGGGCGGTGTCCGATCAAATACTTATAGATCAGACCTGATATGTTAAGTATGCATACGGCATACGATTGGGGCAGGTGGATCAATTTAAGTGTCCTGATTGCTTTAAGGTTTTGTTTGGGATGACTTTCTTACTGTTCTTAAAATAGTTTTGTAGTATAAAAATTTAAAAGCTGTTTTAAAAAGCAATAAAATAAAAAAGCTGCCTCAAACGAAGCCCAAGCCCCATTTTTGAAAAAAAAAAAGATTGATCAGAAATTGCTAATATAATTTTAATTAATTATATTGTGTTATTTTTATTATATTTAAATGATAGAAAATTATTTGTTTTTAATTTATTTATAAATTAAAATTTATATAAATACTTACTATTTTTTTTATTACTTACTGTTAATTATAATATAAAAAAATAAAATATTAGATATTTCTATTATAACTAATAGAATAAATGTTTGAGAGTAAATTTTAGATTTTTTTTTTTTTTTTTTTGAAGTTTGATGGTACGTTACAATTAATGAGTAGATGGAGAGCTAGAGCTGTGAATCATTAAAGCGTTGTAGGTGCTTTTCACTTCTTTATATTAAAATTTTAATTATATATAATATGTTGTTTAATTTTTAAATTCTCTCATAATTATTCATCTAATCTAAATTTAGCATTAGCCTTTTCTCATCTTAAACTATAATTCTGCCACCGCCTGACTTCAGAGTTTTATTAATGATTCATTGATTATTATTATTGTATTTTGATCCGTAGAAATAATTGATTAGCACATTTTTGTGTTTGGGAGGAGAGAAATAGCTGGCAAGTCATGTGGATTTCTTATATAATCTACTTCTTCGTCATAAGGCCATGTGCTAGCTAGATAAGAAGAGATGGGGAAGACTATGAATGCTTTGCTTGCCCTAGGTTTGTAGTTGAAGTAGGGGTATGAGTGAGTCGAGCTGGTTTGTGAATAGACTTTAGCTCAGCTCGTTGATGGTTTGCGAGTCGAGCTTATAGAGCTTTGGGCTCGAGTTCAAGCTTATAATCAAGTTTGTATATTATACAATCTTGAGTTTGAGTTAAATGAAGTTTCGCAGTTCATCGAGCTACTCGATTAATATCAAAACTTTGCAGTTTGTACCTCTAAAAATCTTGTCGTGATCCATCTACTCATCTCCCGTAACCCTCTTCCCCATTAGCCTTTAGGAAAGAAGAAAGAAGCTAATAACCTTGATTTTCTCCTACGAGTTCTCATAGCTTTCTTCTTTATTAAGCCCTCGTCATTGAGCTCACGAGTCAAGTTCAAGCCCGTCATTTTTCTAGTGAATCAAGCTCGAGTTTGCTTTATGAGCTTGATATTGAGCGAACGAGTCGAGTTTGAGTTTGAGCTAGCTCTAACTCCAGTTTGGCTCAACTCGTTTTTTCCTAATCCAAAGTAATATGCTCTTCCTGTACTCTATTTAAAAGCCAACATGTTTTATATGGTTTAATGACATTTGAGTTTGATCAAACAGTCAAGCTTTTTTTAATGATTGTATCATTCAAGGAAAGGCATAATGATATTCTACTTCATTTTCGTGTCATTATAATTTTAAGTAATTTCAAATTATTACATAAAGAAAGCTTTGAATCATTCCACATTATATAGCTCCTAAAATGTTTATAATTGAAAATCATCAAATCAATATTTTTTTTTGGGACATTGAGGTTAATTAAGGCAGGAGAAATTATTCTGTGCGGAGGCCGGACATAGAACATCATTTGGAGACCAATCAGAATGTGTCATGTTAACGGTACCGAGCATTATCAAGCCGTTGTACCGAGCGAATGGGTGATTTGGTGCATTATAGTTGATCTCCGAATCGGCATTCGGCATCCACATATAATAATTTTTCGATTCACACACGCATCGTGTACACAGGACTTGAACCTAAGACCTGTTAGTTGATAGCCTAAGCTCCCAACCAACCAACTAAGATAAGCCATAAAGGATTATGATTACAGACTACAGAGTAATTCCCTTCTCACTTTATATATTATTATTACAAGCAGCCTGTATGTGTGCTACATTCTATACTCCTATTTTTGAACTACTCTGATATGAAATGAATGATTTGATCATTCATCGCACATGCATGTCAGTGGTACATGATCGAAGACTCTTTATATATTCTTTAGCTAAAGCTATGGATTTCATTTTGGTTTCTAACATGGGGCTTAAAGATTTGATGGATTCTCTTTTCAGTTTTTTTTTTTTTTTTTTTTTTTTAATTAAAAGCTGCTTTAACGGATAAGATTCCAATCGATTTCTGTCTCCAACTAATCATATACTCATAGCTGATAGCTGTGAATTTCTTTCACTTCCTTATTTGTGGATATATTATTATGTGCGGTCACCAGACAGTTCAGAGGTGAATCAGAATATGCCACATCACTCAGTATACAACAGTGTATAGCATTGATACACAGCAAAAAAATAATATGATGCGTCCTAATTTATCTCTGGATGTATAAAGAAAAAGATGAGCATCAATCATCTTGGTATGAAGAATTGGTTCATTTCATGAGGCAAACATGTTAAAAGAATAAGTAGGAGCAAGTCGGTTGTTGAATGGGCTCAGACTTAGTTCGATAAATGACTTATGAGCACAGCTCTATAAGTCAAGCTTGAGCCAACCTTGCTCAATTCACTAACTCGCGGGAGGGCTCGTTTAAAAAGTAATATAAATTATATTTAAAATATATTAGTATTTAGGCTTTTAAATATAAAGTTATTAATAATATTTCTCTTATAATAAGTTATTTTTTATTTCTCAATTTTATTTTATTTCATTATAATTATTATTTGAATCATAATTATGTTTCTCTTTCATAATAAACAAGTTAGCTCGTGAGTCAGTTTAAACTCATAGAATAAATCTCGTGCTCAAACTCGGTTAATTAATTAGTTTCAAGCTCAAATGACTCAAGCTTTACTCAACTCGTTTATACCTCCAATCCGGTTTGGGGGATATTATTGTTGTTGCGAATATCATACTTGGATGGATAAGTATTGGGGCTATGGAGAAAGCTTTTGAATCTATTAGCTGTAAAGATCTTTTTGAGTATATGAGACTTTTAGATGAGGTTGTCGCCATTGGAGAATTGAATAGGCATTAATTGTTTAATGTTGAAGATGAGGAATATGGAGAAGGGGGGATGATGGTGGCGGCCATTGTCACTCACATCAATGTGGAATTTGGTCGTTTCATCTGTTAGTATGAAGGAAGCCTATAATATATTTATTATTAAGCAATTATAATACACTGATATCATAAAAGACGAGCAGAATAGAGTGCATAAAGAGAGTATGAAGAGCCAAATTATAACGGTGAGAGAATGTTTTCGGACAGTAGCAGGCTTTCTTTGGTGAGAGATCAACAGGAAGCTCCAATCCTTGTCTCTAATAAGGGATGAATTATTCTGTGCGGATACCGGACGGGGAGAACCATTTGATTTGTCTCTGTGAACAATAAAAATACAGTTCTTCACTGCCCTGTTACTATTCACATGGACAAAATTGGACAGGAAGAACTGTGTCTGGAGTTAGAATTTTTCTTAGGTCCACTCCCTCAACTCCGCTCATGAATGTGGCCTATCATTTTCCTCTTCTCCAATCAACAATAAAATTCTCTTGAATCTTAAGCTATTATAGTTTTTTGCTTATTTTTTGTCATATTTCAATTAACCATATCTAATATTTGGAACTATTTATAAAAAAAAATTTTAAAAAAAAAATTACTAACTCCGCTATGTTTCTCTTTCGAAAGGCTTAACGAGAAAAGTCAACCACTTCATTAACAATGTTCTTTATGGCAATGATGCTAACAACAAAATTCATGCAGCTTTTTGAAAAATCACTTCTATGCCTACGTCAAATGGTGGTTTGGGACTCCCCTCCTTTGATACTCTCCATAGTTCATACTCTTAGTAAAGACAAACCTCAGAAGTCTCTACTTTTATTACATCCAGTGAACGTACGCTCCTCTACGTTCGGATCTAGACAAAAAAAGCGCAATACCGAGTACCGAGTACCGAGTTGTACCGAGTTTTTTCAAAAAACTCGGTATTGCGCTGTTTTGGTCTAAAACCGAACGTAGAGGAGCGTACGTTCACTGGATGTAATAAAAGTTCCAGAAGTCTCCACAACATTAAGGCTTCATTTGGGATGACTTTCTTGATGCTTCTTAAAGCAATTTTCTACTATAAAAATTAAAATGTTTATACTAGAAAGTTACTTTAAGAAGCAGTAAGAAAACCATCCCAAATGAAGCCTAAGACTTCATTTGGAATATCTTTCTTACTGCTTCTTAAACCTCAAAAGGCATCTTGCATGCTTTAGATTATTAGTATTAATATCAAAGAAGCATCTTTTGCTACTTATTATTGTTTAGGCAGAGACTTCTTTAATAAGTTTTATGACTGGAAAAATTTTCAACTCCTCACTATCTACTTGGTATAAGCATCTTTGGTTCAAAGCATATGCTATAAACTATGCCTTTTCTACTTAGAAAATTCTGAGGGAAAGCTTTAAAACTACTTATATTTTCTTTCAACTTGTAGTATTATGATTATTCAAATATGTATTTTATATAGAAGAATTACATGGAATCACACATGCATTCCTTTTCTTTGAATGCGTTATAAATTTTTGTTACTCCTTGAAGCTGCTTACTATGTTATAAAATTTGGCTGGGGTGTTTTCTGATTGTTGGTTTCTCAACAGGGATACTTTGAGTTGCATTTGTGGCTACAACTATGATGCATTAACTAGAGAAAGTTCTTATGGCTTTATGATGGGTATATTATATATGAAAGAGAGTATATTTTGGTACTTTTAATTGGTTGAATTGATAGACGATTATCCCTACTGAAACTATTTTATGTTTCTCTGTTAGTGATCTCTCTGATTGAAGTGGCTTACATCTTCACTTCTCTACTTTTGGTGATGCTTTCTCAATTCAGAACTACGTCATATTATAGTACATTAAAATTGTTCCGTTTGTCGTCTTATTACTGGAGTCAAGATGAGCTGTAAGATCAAAATTAAGAATGCAAATAACATGGTCCATAGAGCTTAGAAGACAAATATATGTTACAGGCGGTCTCTGTTTGAGAGCGATAGAGGAGAGAAAGAAAAAATGAAAGTCATACTCGAGTTTGTGAGTCGCGAGAGAGGAGCAAAGGGGAAACGAAGCAGGCCGTTTGGGTCGAGGGAAAGCAAGCCGTTTGGGCCTTTGCACGAGGAAGAGAAACCCACTCGAGGTCGCGAGTTGCGAAAGAGGAGCAAAGGGAAAATGAAGTATGCTCCGCAGGCGGAGAAGAAAATGAAGTAACGACCAAGGAATTGAACAAAAAAAATCAGGGTTGCTATGTACTTTTGTTATAATTATTATAATTATATATATGGTGAATTTTTTTTTTTTGTCTAATTCGCCCCCCCCCCCAAACACACACACACACACAAGAGAAATTATTCTGTTCAGAGTTCAGATGTAGATATGTGTTCGGATCCTAATAAAACCACGACATCTATACTGTACATGTGGATATTCATTTCTATTTCTTATTTAGTTTTTTTTTGCCAACTCGGCCCATAAAGTTTTAATTCGAATTTTAGGACTAAAAGTTGGTGCTCTTTTTTTTAAATGAAATACCGCAAAAGTATCATATTTTCTAGAATTTTAATTTAATACTTTTCATAGTTGGTGAAAGTGATTTTGTACAGGCTTCTCCGCCTTGCTGTGGGGGCAAAAAGAGAGTCACTTTGTGGTATTAGTGCAATACTCGGAGGGTGCCTCCAGGGAGTGGACGTAGGTCAAAATTTGACCGAACCACTATAAATATGGTGTGTTCTTTCTTATTTTTCTTCTGCATTTAATTTCATTGCAAGTTGTTTACTTTGGTTGAAAAGTTTATTTTTTAAATTATAAATTTAACTTGCATTAATAATTAAAAAGGTTTTCTAAAAATTCAAGAGTAGAAGTATAATTTTTAAATTACCAATTCACCCCCCCCCCCCCCCCCCCCCCTCTTGATTAGCCTTGAGACATTTAGTTAGGCTTAACAATTAGGACATTTGAAGGAGGATTGCCGTATTTTGCATCCTCATCTGAGTAATGTGTATAAACATGTTACTGGATCTGTTTCTGCTCCGTGTGCGTTGCCTGGGATGAATTTGATTAATTTGGGTTCTGTTTTGACGATGTCGGATGTTGGAGATAATGCTAAAGTGAATACTGACTTAGTTAATTTCATTGCGAATGTGGATTATGTGGAAACTTTGGTTGATGCGTATGAAACTTGTCCCCTGGTTTTGGCCTCTTAAGGGCTCGGTTGCTTGTATTTTGGTCCCTTCCCCCTCTCCTTCCCCGTCTGTCCCTATCGAGAATGCCCCTCCCCTTGTTGTTGTGTGGGAGTCTGTGAATGAGGTGGTTGTTGGCCCTTAAGATAGTGATATGCCAGAGCTTATTGTGGATAATGATGTGGCTCTTGTGAATGTTATTCCTAATATTGCTAATTCGTCTCTTATCCAGCTTGGTTATGTTGTGGTTTTTGATGGGATAGCTCCTGCTGCCCTGGCCCCTCGGTTATGCGTGAGTGAAGCTGCTGTTCTGAATTGTGTTTTAAATTCTAAGACTGGTTTATCTTGTGCGGATAATGTCTCTGCCCCATGTGTTTTGGTTGAGGAGGTTTTGCCTTCTGTTACTCTGGTTTTGTCTTGTAGGAATCATAGTGATAATGTTATTTCCCCTCCTTTGCCTGTTGTGAGTCCTGAGGTTGTTTCTTCATCTGTCAGTGTGGTGCCGATTAAGCAGGTTCATGATCTTTTGGGCTCTATTCCTAATGATGGCTCTAAAGACAATGATAACTTCGTTAATGTCCCTATTTCAGTTATATCTAATGTTGATATGAAATCCCATATGGCTAAATCTTGGAAAGATGATGTATTGTTTCAAACTGACGGGTTGATTTTGGAGGATGATTTTTCTTCTGAGGAATCGGATCAAGATTTTAAGGAGGAATTAGTAGATCATTCTATCAAACGTGTTTCTCTAAATGTGGTTGGAAAGAAGCATAAATATAAAGGCAAAAAGAAATAGCTGGTTTTCGTGTTTGCTATTTCTTCCGTGGATTTTGAATGGTGTTGGACGATGATGAGGAGGTCCCCTGTCCCCTTGCTAGCTAGGCTAGTTGGCAACTAGGTTGCCCCGTTTGTTTGCTTGGTCGCCTTTTCTCCCTTACTGGTACCTTAGGATGGTCCGTGTTTGACTGCAAGTTTGGTGTACGAGGACCTCCGAACTGAGTCCCCTTCTCGCTTCGTACCCTTCTATAGTTGTTTGTTTTTTGTACTCTGTCTTGTACTTTTGGCTGATTTGGCTTGTTTGTTGTATCCTTGTTTTTATTATGAATAATTTTTTTTGTTTAAAAAAAAAAGATTTGGTCTAATTTGCTTTTTTTAAAGCAATTTTGTGAAACATAAATATACTTTATATGAATATATAATTTATTTAGAAAAATATTTCTAATAAGTGGATATTTTTATAATTTAGTGAATATTATAACAACAAAAATTATATATGAATTATGAATTTTGTCAATAACAAATGTTTAGATTAGAAATATCAATAATTAATTTCATGATGGTCTGCACTTTATTTTCAATAGATTTATGGCTGAGATAGTGTGATTTATTAAAGAGATGAATTTAAAAATATAAAAAATTCCTTATTCTGAGTTTAAATTGGTTTAAATTTCTTAAACTTATAGGGAGGGAAACCTTAACATCCTAAGAATTTTGCATAGTTATAATTAAAGCAAATGTATTGACTATATGAATATGATGTATTAAGATCTTTCAATTTTAAGTTCAACTAAAAAACACTTTATAGGTTTTTTGGTTTGAAGTGGTTGTAAAATATTTCAAATAGAGAAGTTTTGAGAAGATTTGCGCTTTGTTGTATAAAAATAAATGCGACGTGAAATTCCAATGAATTTTCTTTTCGCTCCTTTGTTCATGTTTGATGAGTTTTTAGCTTGGTTAGCGTACATCAAATCGCTTTGTCATCGTATGTAAGCTTCCTTCTTATTGTCGACCACAGTAGCCTGTTGACCCCATAATCAGGAGAGATTATTAGGTTCAGACATCAGACACAGCTTCCGTTCGGTACCAAACAGTACTGAGCTCAGTACTATGAAGTACGGAGCTCGGTACGACTGAGCTCGATACTACTCAGTACCGAGTATGAGGTGATGTGGCACATTTTCATTAAGCTTTGGATGTCCGGTGTCCGAACCCAATAATTTTCCCATAATCAGCCCTAAGCCCATGGCCGTCATTGCCAGCAGCCACTACCACTAACGCCAACTGTTGTTGTTATTAACCCACTGGTCATCAACACCAACCACCATTGGAAGACACCAACACAAGTTAGCCACCAGCCACAGCCGCCCTTTGGCTCCACCCTCAGCCGTCAACAATTGCCACCACCTGCCAACACCTGCTACCAATGATGCTAATTGCTATCATTCACCACTATCACCATATTCGGGCGTTACACTATATTTATTTGACTTTAAAAAAATATTTGCATTTATTTTACACTTATATAAACAATTCTAAAATATTTCAAATACATTATATATATATATATATATATATATATATATATATATATATATATATATATATATAATATATATATATATATATATATATTTGAAGACTACCTGATATCCAACACTTTATTTGTTTCGCTTTCATATCGTCCATACTGAACTTTCAAGTACTCATCGAATTATAATAACTTGACGAAGAAAACGAGACGTTGCATTAATTAAGCATTAATTCGGTCTTCTCGCGAATCGGTGATCTTACCGCATTCAATTTCACTTTTATTTATGTTTCAAGATCCATTCCAGATTCCGCTTCGCCTGCCAACTACCCGCGAGCTTTAAAGCAGCAATACAAATAGCATACGGGAGAAATTATTTTGGCGGGCGACCGATCAAAATAAAGCAACACCTCCTCAAAATAACTTGGCAATTAATTGATTTTTTGGTCTTTTTCCATTCTATTTATAATGTTTATTGGAGACGATGAACTGAAAATTAGTAAAAATATCAAGAGTTGATTGAGACCATTTTCTTAATTTATTGTTTATAAATTATCATTATTTTTTTTTATTTTGTTTAAATTTTGTTATAAAATGAATACATACTAAGAGTATATTCTTAAAATGAAAATACCTACCTCTACTATTTTATGTTCTATATGTAAGGCCTCTAAAGGTCATAAACTCCCTTTCTCTAGATCCTCACTCACAATTATAAACCATTACAATTTATACATACGGATGCATAGGGACCTTCCCCAATTTCTTCTAATCAAGGTTTTAAATAATACCTTTTATTTGTGGACGATTCTACTCGATTTACTTGGGTTTTTCCTCTGATGCATTAACATTTCATTATGTTGTGGAGAAACAACTCTCCCTAATTATTAAGCATATTCATAGTGATGGCGGTGCCGAATTCTTAAACCACAACTTTCAAATTTATCTTAAGCTACATGGCATCAATAGCCAAATAAGTTGCTTATACACTCCTGAGCAAAATGGTTTCGTCGAATGCAAGCAATGGCACATTTTAGAAACTATCTATACATTACTTCATACAACAAGTCTTCCCCTTCACCTTTGGCTAGACACACTTCTCACAACCGCATATCTTATCAATCTTATGCCATCCTCCAACACCTCATACAAATCTCAATACAAACTACTCTATAACCAGCCCCCCACATACTCCCACCTTCGAGTCTTCGAATGTGGTTGTTTTCCCATGTTCCACCAAATGCTCGCCACAAAGCCTCAATCAAATCCCCTCCGTCTGTCTTTATAAGATATTTCACCTCATACGAAGACTACAAATGTCTATAACCCATCTCCAGTCATATATATATCTCTCGCCACATTACATTCGATGAATCTACTTTCCCTATGCCTCTAGATTTTCAAATGTTCATGTTCTAGAAAGCTGACTATTAGTAATTTGATATATCATTTAGATTAACTCATGACATCAAACAATTTAGATTGGTATCTTTTGCTTGTCTATCAGAGAAATCACTTATGGAAACCACCCATGGATTGTTATGGATCTTGAAATGGCCTCCTAAATTGACCTTAATCCACATAGTTCTACAATAAGATTTCATGTCACCAGAGGAGGGAGTGAGCTACACCATTTAATATTTCATGCAAATATGGAAGAATCAAATTGGAACATCATTAGATTAACTCATGGCATCAAATTATTCAAATTTGTATCTTGTGATTGTCAAAAATTGAAATAATTCATGGATTGTTATCGACTCCTAAAGAGCCACCCAAGTTGAGCTTATTCTATATAGGTCTACAATGAGCTTTTATGTCAGTCATAAAAATATGGAAAAATCTAATTGAAGCATCTAGAATGACCCCGGCCCCCATGAAAGAAAAGCTCAAGACAAACCAAAATCTATACATATGCTCTTATTTATACAATTTCAAGGCTTTTTTTATGGTGATTAGATTCCTAGATCATAGAATTTCAAATCTCCAAAAAAGTTATCTTGTTCGGGAACGGGTCTCGAGGAAAATTTGAATGGAAAACTTTCAATATTAAATTCAGTGCCATCAGAACTGTGATTTCAATGAATGTATAGTCGAACTGAACTTGTCGAAGAGACAAACCCAACGACACCAAAATAGGTTCAATCCTAACCCAAATTGGTCTAAATCAAGGGCCCGAAGCTTATTTGGAAGCTTCAAAATATTAATTGGACGACTAAATGATATTCAAATGTGCATGCTTATATGTGACATGCTTATAGTCGAATCGAGCGACTCGACGAGAAGAATCCAATGAGCCAAAGATCGCCAAATTCTAACATCATTAAAATACTTAAATACTTAAAAATTATCTATAATTAAGGCAATAAATATCGGCTTTCCATTCAAAACACTCCTAATATTTCATTGATCTTATGCTTATTTACTAGTTATGTCAGTCTCAAAAACTATAAATAGACCCTTTATTCTTCACAAAGGGGAGGAGGAAGAGATGAAAGATGAAGGATCTTTCTTGCTTTCTCAATCTTACACTGCCCGACCGCCTACCATAGCCGGACTTCCACCCGGATATCGACCGCCGCCAAACTTCCACCTAGTGGCCAACCATCGTCGGACTTCCTTCCAACCATTGTCGCTTGCCGACCATGTCACCCGCCGACTACAATCCTTCATGAGAATGTCGACAAACTATAATCTTTCCAAATCGCCCGATTATAGTTTTTCCGACCATCGTCGTCCGAATACGATCCTTCCGACCATCATCGCCCAATTACGATATTCCTTCTAACTATCGTCACCCAAATATGATTTTTTTTACCACCATTGTTCGACTACGGTCCTTCCAACCACCATCGCCCTATTACGGTCTTTTGAACCAACATCGCTCGACTATAGTCCTTTCGTCCACCGTTGCCTGACTATGATCTTTTTTGCCACCATCACCCGACTATGAACCTTCCTAACATTGTCGCCGGCTGACTACAGTTTTTAGGACCACTCGTCCGACTATGATATTTTCGACCACCATTTCTCGACTACGATCCTTCCAACGACCATCGCCCGACTACGGTCCTTCCGAACACCATCGCCCATCAACTACGGTCCTTCCGACTATTGCCACTCGCCGACAACGATCCTTCCTAGCAACGTCACCCGCCAACCATGTCGCTCGCCGACTACGATCCTTCAGACTATCGTCGCCTGTTGACTATAATCCTTTCATCCACCATCGCTCGCTGACTACGATCATACTAATCAAACAAACATGCAAACACTATCTTAAGAACAAATGTCATGTTATCCTCTAACTATGTACTATGCTATATACAATGTGTAAATTGAGCCAATGCCTTCTCCCCAAAAAAGAGTCTCATTTGTAATCAACTACAAATATTAGTGGATTCATTCAAACTTGGGTAGACCCAATGATTTTTTTTCTTTTTAAGGGTTTTGTGCGTATAAATCTTAGTCTCTTATGAATATTGCACTTTACTCTTATATATATATATATATATATACTGAATCTTCATACAAAATTAAAAATATAAATTTTATATATATCATATATGTGTACTGAATCTTCATACAAAGTTAAAATATAAATTTTATATTTCTCTACTTTCTCTACCGCCGCAAACATGCTACAATACTTTTAAATTAAAATTTCAATTTCTGCCTCATATTTTTTTTTGTTTGAATAATATTTCTCAACATTTCTTGAGAGACCATTGACTCTTCTGTTATCGCAAGTCTCTGCAGTCGACCGCAAATTCCCTTTTGCGTGGTTTATAGTCTTAGGAATCAGTTTCCATCCTCCACAGTTCCACCCGTCCTCACAATCACTAACGTATTAAATACTCCCCGAAGTGATACATTTTGCTCTCCACCTCGCAACTTCCCATCTTCTCACTCCCCCTCTCTCTCTCTCTCTCTCTCTTATCTCTCTCCTCTATCTCTCTGAAGTAAGAAATGGCTTTGTCTGAAATTACAGTTTACCTCGTGGTCCTGCAAACGATAGTTCTGCTTCATCAACCATGCTCGGGAGACTTTCTCTCTCCATTCCTTTCTCCAGTCCTAAGTACTGCTCTCATCTTTCTTCCATCCCACAAATTCTTTCTTCTACTCTAAGGTCTCGTTTGGTTGTTTTCAGATAAAAAATATGTTTTTAATGGTGAGATTTTTTTTTCCCCGCTAATTTTGATTGTGAAATAAAGAGTTTTGAAGAGATTTATGAAGTTTCAAAAGAATATTCCTGCTTGAATATATTCAATCAAATGATAATTTTAATAAATGTTAACGTTCTTCAAAATTTACTTAATCTTTTACCGAACAGCGTTTCTCCTCTGTTCCTGTAATTTCTTCCCGGAAGCAAAAGAACTCCAAGCGAAGTATCAGTATTAGTTTAGACAGTTTCTTTAGCTTTTACACCGTTCTTCCATCCTTAAAATGCCTTTAGACACTAACAGATGTTATTTCCATGGCCCTTTGATTATAGTTATTATTGTTTGCTATTCGATTTGATAAATGTTTAGTTTTCTGGAATTTTAGTTGTTTTATTACTGTATCAGATGGACTCTGCAAAGCTGTGTATTGTGGTAAGGGGATTTGCAAGGTTTCTGAGAACAGCACATTTGGGTTCTCGTGTCAATGCAATCCGGGTTGGACTCAGTTACATATTGAAGAACATTTCCGTTTCCTACCTTGCCTTATACCCAACTGTGAGCTTCTTTTCACTTTATCTATATTAATTTCAAAATCAAATCAGTCCAATAATTAGCATCTGATGTATGGAGATCATTCGATGAAGTCTTTCAAATAAAGCTCCTCAGAACTATAGTGAAAAAACTGTTAAATTCCTAAAATTATATTCATACCTCTTCCCTCTTATAACCCCTATTCTTATAAGCTAGCAAAAGAAATCTAGAGAAATCAAGAACATATGCATACGAAACAATTTAATTGAGATGCTATGCATTAGTATCATACATTGTACAAACAAATGAATGTTATAGAAGTTAAAAATAAATGCAGAAATTCAGAAAAGCTCGAATAATAGCTTTATTTCTTAAATTATAATATATCATAATAGGTATTTATCTGATTTCCAAATGATTTGTAAATTTGGACAAATTACTTATTGGCTTATTGCTAGCAATTGTTCATCTAATCCCAGATTTATAAAGATTTTGTTCAGGGAACCATTTGGAAGCATTTGCCCTGTGCAGATGCAAATTGGTCATCTAATTGTTCACTAACTAACCTTAATTTGTTATGTTCAGGTAGCATAAATAACTCTTGCACAAAGATATCTGGACCTCTTGCACTTCCACCATTTCCAGCTCCTCCAGAAAACTTCAGCCTCTTCGATCGTAAGCATGTCATTCACCATATATATTCAATTTTTATGTTACGAACAAAGCTCAGAAAACTTGCACAAACACAGAAAAACACAAGAAAGTATAATAATCAAGTAATTCCAGGGTGCTTAAAATTTTCAAGATTGAATGAGGGAGAAGGGGCAGCAGCTTCGAGGATGCTCACAACTCCAGACTCTAATTAGATAATTTCCAACCGAATTGCATATCATTGTATGCCGTCCGTCATTCGCTGCATTCGAACTCCAAATCTCATGCCAAAATTCGATAGGTGAACAGTGCGTCACTAATATTGACGTCAGACTATTCACCTAAACCAAAAAACCCTTGCTTGTGAATTTGCCGAAGAAGAGCAGGAAATCGGAGAAAAGCGCGTGAAAGAGGAAAGAGATGGTTACCTTCGCAAGAAGCGCGCGAAAGAGGAGAGAAATGAAGTTCAATTGGAAATGAATTACGCCATTTTGAACTTTTACTGCATTTTAGAGTGTAAAATGAGTTTTTTGGTTAGAGATGCCCTTTAGGGAGGGAGAGGAAATAGCTAAAGCTTTTCACACATTCATTTTGGATGCTCGAATTCCTCCTAAAAGAAGTATTTATAGCAGTACATGACCCATAAGAACCTACTAAATCTAATACCCTATAATTATCAAAACTTTTAGCATTGTCATCGACAAAATTTGATGCTAATTAACTTGATTTTCATTCTGAAAGCTTGCAAATGGAGTTTTTGCGGTGGTGGAGAATGCGTTCGGAGCTCAACATTTGAGCACAGTTGTGAGTGCAAGAAAGGCTACGATAACCTTCTCAATGTCTCCAGCCTCCCTTGTTACAAGGATTGTAAGCATTTCATCTCTTTTATCAATGCAATATAGAAACAAAATTAAACCTTTGGTTGGTGGCATTCATGTTTTCAGATTTGGAAATGCTTTCAACTACTTAACCAAAAGCTTGAAGCTTTGTTTACCACAGTATTTCTATTAATTTAGTTTTTAAATCTCTACATTATAACGTTTTGTTATAAATCCAAGACATGAAAAACACTATATGAAAAAGGTAATATATGAGATTTTTTTGGCATACTCTTCTGTTTCTCAACGATTAAACTTTCTAGAACTGCACAGGTTCCATTGGAGCAGATTGTTCGAACCTTGGGATCAGTATGTCGCCATCTTCTCAGCCCAG
Organism: Dendrobium huoshanense; assembly: GCA_016618105.1. NCBI lineage: Eukaryota > Viridiplantae > Streptophyta > Magnoliopsida > Asparagales > Orchidaceae > Dendrobium > Dendrobium huoshanense. Next base: position 53,662,881 of record CM028357.1, on the reverse strand, counting down.
TCTTTCTGATAATGGAAATTCATCTGCAGCTGGTCAGTGCTTTCCATGAATCAGCTTTATAATAATTATAAAGTTTATTGCTTTTGTTTCTAATACTTCACAAACATTTCCTTTATGACTTTCAGATTATCATGCTCTGAATAACTTACTATGGTTGGTGATGTTGATGATTTCTCTTGCGCTGATCTGAACACCTTCGCTGGGTAGAATATGATGAAGATAACTAGGTGAGTCTAGGGAAACAGCTATGTGTTCATTCTCTAAATATGAAGTACTACTAAAAGGAGAGCCGATTACAATATTCTTTACTGTAAATGTTCAGACAAGAAGCAAAGTTAATGTGTATGAGAAATATATCATGAAAGTTGTCGAACTCTACTATGAGTTCATAAGCATTGTGCATTGCAGATATATTTATGAAATAGTTCTTTCATTATATGACTGTATGGATCAAACTATGCTAATTTTATTTCATAAAACAGTTGCAGTGAGTAAAATAAACTTTTTTTTTCTTTCTAAATAAATTAAACATGAGTTTCCTTATAGTTTTATTTCACTAGCTCTTCTCATTATAAAAAGTTTTGAAATTTTTTCTGAAAATCATAACTAAGGCTTCGTTTGGGATGGCTTTTTTACTGCTTTCTAAAACGGAGTTTTAATACAAAAATAAAAAAATTTGTACTAAAATTCCGTTTTAGAAAGCAATAAAAAAGCCATCCCAAAGCCTAAGGCTTCGTTTGGGACGGCTTTTTTGCTGCTTCTTAAAGCAGCTTTCTAGTTCAATAATTAATTTTTTTGTACTAGAAAGCTGCTTCAAGAAGCAACAAAAAAGTCATCACAAAAGAAGCCTAAATTGAACTATGACAGCTAATAAAATATTTATTTTTTGACTTTCCCATTATAGCTTGTGCCATTCTACTGTGAAATTCTATTATTTTGCTGCCAGTGGAACCCTAAAGTTGAAGAAATTGGTGCAATTAGAGCATTGCTTAATTTCTTATTATTTACTTTTGAGTAATGTCTCACTAACTTAAAAGGTTTGCTATCAAATGCTTACCCTTTTGGCAACTGATGTCGTCACTAATCCGTCTCAGCAAAGTAAAAAAGAGATCTCCCATTAGCAGATGACGCGCTCAACCTCACATCTCCTTTCTCGTGTTAGGTAATTTAAAGCTATATACATAAAAATGTAAGTCGCAGCTCTGTCATCTTTCATGTGATATTTAATTTGTTTTTATATTCCATTGGATTGTTGTGTGGAGAGCTTACCTCTTATAAAATTCAGATTACTGATTCTTAAAACAGTTCTTTTAGTAAAAAGTTTTAATTTGTATATTAAAAAATTGTTTTAAACAGTAAGAAAATAGTCTCAAAGAAAATCTCAATGTAAAAAATATAGTAATGCAATGCTGCTTAATTTATACTTTAAAATAATTCTTGATGTAATATATTGTAATTATTAATATTATAATATATATATTTTTTTTAATTTACTACTAATGGATTTTAATATAAAAGGATAAGCTCTTCATATGGAAATATAGCGTTTATTAACATTAACATAACCATTGCCAACTAACTACCTATCACCATCAACCATTGATGACAATCGCCAACGCCCACCATCTTCTCCATTAATATAAAGTACTCAAGAAAAACTCATAAAAATTTTCAATGCACTATTTTTCATGGTTTTGAAAATCGGATTTGACCAACAGATTCAACCGTGAATCAGTACTATGGCCAATTTGGTCCTCTTGAAATACTGATGAGAACCGGGTTGAATCGTCGGAATCAGAATAGGCAGATTCAATTTATAATATATTTAAATAATTTAATTTAATATAAAATATTTATTAAATACTAAATTAATTTAAATATAATTTATTTTATTTAATAATATAATTCCAAAATTTTGATATTATTATGTAATAAATATTAGTTATTGACATCCACATGATTCAATCACTATATGTGAGCTCTTAATCTATGAATACATGAAAATGTATATAAACAATATACTATAAAGCTCTTAAGTGATGTGAGACTAAACAAATATTAATGCATGATGAATGCTTTCATGACAATTTTTTTGAAAAATTTTGTATAGAATATTCAAATTAAAAATAATTATAATATTTTTTAAAGTTCTTAAATTTATAATTGTTTGTGTATTTATAATTATTCAAATAAAAAACAATTATTTAAAATCTTTAAAGTTTTAAACATTGTCTCTATATATGAAATTAAATGATAATAAGATAAATGAAAAAATCTAAATAAATAATGCTTTATAATTTTATAAATATAATTTTATAATGTGAAACTTATATATAATTTATAGATGTAAATTATACCTACATATATAATATAAATTAGTAATTATTTATATTAAATTTATACAGTTATATATAAACAAAATTTCTATTAAATATGAATTAAAATCAAAGATTGGAGATATTTATTTTTAAATTTAAAATTAATACTTATTTATATTGAAATATATAATAAATATAATAATTATTTATATTTAACTTTAAAATTATGTAATATATCATATATGTATGAATTTTATTTATTTTTTAAGTTTCAATTATGATGATTTTAAGATTAGATTGTCATAATAATTATATTAATTTTATTAACATTAAATAATATAATTAATTGTTCCTCACTAATTGCAGTGAGAACGCTACTCTCTCACCATTTTTTTTTTCTCATTCTCTAATGTTGTGTTAAAAGAATGGCTCCCCTGAATTTCCTCCTTCCTGCTTAGTCCCTCCATCCTACACATTTTTTAGTACATTCCACAATACTAATACCTCCAAGGAATACAACAAGTTCTTTTTGTCCATTCATTACATTGTCTATCGCATTTTGAGAGAAAGAAAGAATATAAAATTTAATAACACGACTACTGTTCTCTACAAAATAAAATTGGTACTTGTGCCAAGCTTCACAGATAGATAAGAATTCAACAATGGGAAGGCATCATAAGCAACTCTTTTTCATACTTAAGTGACAAAAAGACATCAACAATCAATGAGTCTAGATGGCGATAAAGAGTAAGTTATCCGTGGATTCAGAAAAGATTAAAGCAATAGTAGAATAGCCAAGACCAACGAATTGCTTTGCCTTTATCCAAATTGATCAGGAAAGATATGAAATTTGAATGGACTAATGATTGTGAATAGAGTTTCCAAGAATTAAAATAGCGTTTAACAACTGCATATGTATTGACAATTCCTTCTGAAACTGAAAGATTTCAGTTGTTCAGATATGCTTCTCTAAAAGGGTCTGGTTGTGTATTGATGCAAAATAAAAAAGTTATTGTCTATGCTTCCAGACAGTTGAAATCTCATGAAAAGAATTATACAACTCATGATCTAGAATTAGCTACAGTGATTTTTGCCTAAAAAAATAAACATGTACCACGCAAGATCCATTGAGTGCCCACAAGATCCCCTAACTCAATTAACTATGAAACTAGTACTTCCCGCTGCATCATCCCTCAAAATTCCTCCGCAATATCAAGGAAACTTCTTAACGTTCTCATATGATAAAAATTCGGCCATCCCATTCAAGTCAAAAAATTAATAGCCATCCCCGGAAGCCATCAGGGAAATACTTTTCCTACCAACTCAGATTTCAAAATAACTTCTAATGACTATTAGACGAATAACATATACATCATTCAATGGCCTCTTCATTTATTTAAGCTCTTAATCAGATTATTCTGTTCAATTTGACCACAAAATCAAACCTTTAACAAGTACTTATCTACCTTACATAAATTTAAATATTCTCAATAGCTTCTATTACAATTAAAAAAAGGATATACACTTTAAATTGCATAAAACATAGTTGAATAAAAGCAAATGGCAGCAAAAAGAACCATAAATTCAAACCAAGTATGATGTGCTTCAATTATCAGCAGCCCTGAACAGATTAAGCAGGGAGAGGAACAGATTAATGATGTCAAGATACAGCGCCACAGCAGCCCAAATATACTCATCATAACCATATCGCTTGATCAGATTATCAGTGTCAAATATTATATATCCACAGAAGACAAGAGAAGCCAGGCCACCATAGATCATATTTGAGATCTTTCCCATTGGGAAGAAAAGCTGAGTTCCAAGAAAAGAGAAAATTGAAGTTGTTAACAATGGCAATCATGAATGCAGAAGATGATCAAGATTCATTACCTGGATTATACCGAACAGCATCAAAATTATCACTGCACAAAACAAGAATGGTCCAAGGAAGCTAAAGTCATGACCTTTCTTGGCTGCCCAGAAGGTGTAGAGTGTGAGGCTGACAACAACCACGGCGGTAAGAAAAGCAGCCTCCAGAATCACCTTCCCTGTTTCCCATACAAAAGCAAAGATAAAAATTTGACATCTAAAGAAAAAAAAAATTCTTTCTTACCCATACCAGTTTTAAAATTTATAATTCAGCTGGTGTTAAGATTCACAAATGAAGAAGAAGAGATGAATCCCACAATAGATGTAAAATACAAATACAAGGAGATTGTTAAGAATTACTTTTTCAACAGATTCATTGTGAAAAATGGTTGGAGTTGCTAATATATTAATGATGTATTTTACTCATTAGCTTAAAATTTTGAATTTATTAGTGTCCATTTACTAGTATAGTTCAAGTTTTCTGCCTCCTTGCATCAATAAAGTGAAGGAAGATTCGAAGAGCTTACCACTTGTAAAGGCACAAGTTAGTCCCACAGCAAAGCTGATGGATACAGTGAAAAAGCCGAGTAAAAGAAGGTTTATCGGATGGCGCTGGTAGTAGTTGTACAGAGGCCACATCACTGAAAATTTAACAAAACAATAATGATATCTAAAATCTCTCAATCCAAGAAAAACATTTGAATTCTACATGGAAATTAACAAGTAAAATGAAGATGAAAGTTGGAAAAAGAGAAACAAAAACTTGAACTTCATGTGAAAAAGATCCAACAGACAATCAGAAGACCATGATGGAACCCTAATAGCCCCATAATAGATGAAAAATATAACCACTTCTAAGGGCTTTCATATTGTGTTTAGAGAAAAGAAAATTAACAAAGCAAAAGAATTTCATAATCAGGAAATAACAAAGACTGGTGAATTTCCAGCAAAGAGCAAATATTTTAAAGCATAAGAAAACCGCGGCGAAGTTAACCGGTCAAGAATGAAATCAGGGGAAAAAAAGGAAACCAGATAACGGTCTAATCAACTGAAAAAAAAAAAGAATAAAATAAAAAGTTGCAAATGGAAAGAACAAGAAAGGCATGAAGAGGATATACAGATGAAAGGTAAAATTATGAGGAAAATGTAGAGTCCAAGTCCGGCGCCTGATGAGACAAAGAAGTAAGAGATGGGCTTGACGAAGACGACAAGGGAGGAGACTGCGATGGTGAGCAGCAACTGGATGGAAACAATTGTGTAGATCTTACGCACAAACGCCCACCGCAGCTCCGGCCTCTCAAGCATCATCGGGTAAAGCGGCCTAGTCTCGCTGCCCTCCTCCACATCGCCGCGTTTCCAGTACGGCGGTCGATACCAGCTCATCTTCCTCCTCTCGTTTTTGCTCTTAGAGATGCTAGTGTTGGTACAACAAGGATTTCAGTGAGAAAGCGGATGGCGAACGACGGAACACGAGGAAACTGAAAGAAAGGTAGGCTTCCACGGAGTTTTTGTCCTTGAAATTGTGGTTGGGGATTACCGGAGTGCATGTTAGCAAATGCGACACTTGGGACACGTGGATAACAAACCGGTTCGCAGAAGGGTTGCAATCTTCTAGAGGGGAAATTTTTTTGTGAGAATATAAGAATGCAAAATTTATGGAATAAATTTTAATGTCCTTAAATTTGTGACATACTATTTATAATAGTTGCAGGTTAGAATATATGCGTCGGTAGAGTTTGTAAATTTGCGTCCGAGTATTTTACGAGTATTCAACACACAAACAAAAAAGAGAATTGAACACCAATATTTTTACGTGGAAAATCCGAAAGAGGGAAAAAACCACGGGGCCTCGCTCAGTTGTAAAGTTACAGTAGTATTTGTTTGAAGTACAAAGGTTGATCCGTCTTACAAATCAAGACGATCAGTTTACAATCAACTTCGCACAAAGTTACAAAATTATGCAAATTCCCGACGTTTCCTGAAAATCTGGCAGAGTTCCGGCGTCTTCAGGCGGCGGGAAGACTCCTGCGGTGGTCGAGGAGGAGCTTCTTCCTTATCCTCCTTCTTCTCTTCTCCTTCTCTTTCTTCACTTGAGTCCCCTTTTGAAGAATGAGGGCTCTATTTATAATTTTTCTGAAGTTGCATGGCTTATAAATATGTGTGAGATCATGGACGAATAGGGAGTGGTTTGAATGGACGGCCGATATTGAACCCTTCAATTGTGCACCGTTCGTTGGACATTTGGAGGCCTTAATGATGTCGGAATTCAGATATCTTGGGCTTGTTGGATTCGTCTCGTCGAGCCGCTTGATTTAAGTATAAGCTCGTTAAAATCGGAGACCGTTTGGTAACTCAAATTGCGGTTTGAACCTTCTAATAGCGCTTCGGACCCTTGATTTGGACTCATTTGGGCTTGGATTGGGTTGAACTTGGTGTCGTTGGGTTCGTATTTTCGAGACGCTCAGTTTGACTATAGGCTCGTTGAAATCGGAGTTCTGGTGCTTCCGGATTTAATTTTTGAAGTTTATAACTAGCTTTTGCCTCGAGATTCATGCCCGATCAAGCTAATTTTGTGATGTCATATCAATAATATTTTGAATTATATTAATTTAATATACATCAAGAACAAGAAAACCATTTTGATGCATTTTATATTAATATATCATTACAATTATTGGAGATGAGGAGTAAACACCAGAATGACGATACAAGCAAGAAACTAAAAGCAAAATAAATAAATAAATAAAGGACATCAGGATTTAATGTGTAAAAATTCGAAATAGTGAAAAAACTATGGAGCCACACGATATCAAGAAATTCATTTTGAAAATTGAGAGAAATAAGTACAGATTTTTATTCTCTCTTGCTCTCCCCTTGCTTATCTTCTCTCTTACATCATTCTCACACACAAAATAAAAGAGAAAGTCAAGTTAATAAAACAAAGGGACGCTACTTTAAGAAAAACAAGAACTAAAAATGTTTTGTCCACTTCGAAGCACTGTGATGCTAGTTTAATGCGATACGACACTCAAACCTCCTCCATTGGCCCGTCTTATAGCGCCGAGGTGCCGAATTTAGAGCGCTACAACGCAAAGCCCTCTGTCATTTCTCCTAGTAAAGTTTGCAGCATCGTGCTACTCGAGAACACAACGCTAGAGTGCTTCGGTACACAATGTCAGGGTGTTCGGGGCATACAACGTTGGGGAGTTGTACAATAATTTTTTTTTTTAATTTTGTGATAAATAATCATGGCACAATTTAGTTCTTCATTTATTCAATATTTGCGTCCGTTAATGGCTTTAGAATTAAATGTTTTTAGGTTCATTGGATTTGCCTTATCGAGCCGCTCAAATTTGCTAAAAGAATGCATCAATCCAAGAAAAACATTTGAATTCTACATGGAAATTAACAAGTAAAATGAAGATGAAAGTTGGAAAAAGAGAAACAAAAACTTGAACTTCATGTGAAAAAGATCCAACAGACAATCAGAAGACCATGATGGAACCCTAATAGCCCCATAATAGATGAAAAATAGAACCACTTCTAAGGGCTTTCATATTGCGTTTAGAGAAAAGAAAATTAGCATAGCAAAAGAATTTCATAATCATGAAATAACAAAGACTGGTGAATTTCCAGCAAAGAGCAAATATTTTAAAGCATAAGAAAACCGCGGCGAAGTTAACCGGTCAAGAATGAAATCAGGGGAAAAAAAGGAAACCAGATAACGGTCTAATCAACTGAAAATAAAAAAAGATTAAAATAAAAAGTTGCAAATGGAAAGAACAAGAAAGGGGTGAAGAGGACATACAGATGAAAGGTAAAATTATGAGGAAAATGTAGAGTCCAAGTCCGGCGCCTGATGAGACAAAGAAGTAAGAAATGGGCTTGACGAAGACGACAAGGGAGGAGACTGCGATGGTGAGCAGCAACTGGATGGAAACAATTGTGTAGATCTTACGCACAAAGGCCCACCGCAGCTCCGGCCTCTCAAGCATCATCGGGTAAAGCGGCCTAGTCTCGCTGCCCTCCTCCACATCGCCGCGTTTCCAGTACGGCGATCGATACCAGCTCATCTTCCTCCTCTCGTTTTTGCTCTTAGAGATGCTAGTGTTGGTACAACAAGGATTTCAGCGAGAAAGCGACGGCGAACGACGGAACACGAGGAAACTGAAAGAAAGGTAGGCTTCCACGGAGTTTTTATCCTTGCAATTGTGGTTGGGGATTACCGGAGTGCATGTTAGCAAATGCGACACTTAGGACACGTGGATAACAAACCGGTTCGCAGAAGGGTTGCAATCTTCTAGAGGGGAAAATTTTTTGTGAGAATATAAGAATGCAAAATTTATGGAATAAATTTTAATGTCCTTAAATTTGTGTATAACTATTTATAATTGTTACAGGCTAGAATATACGTGGCGGTAGAGTTTGTAAATTTACGTACGAGCATTGTACGAGTATTCAGCATACAAACAAAAAAGAGAATTGAACACCAATATTTTTACGTGGAAAACCCTAAAGAGGGAAAAAACCATGGGGTCTCGCCCAGTTGTAAAGTTCAACTAGTATTTGTTTGAAGTACAAAGGTTGATCTGTCTTACAAATCAAGACGATCAGTTTACAATTAACTTCGCACAAAGTTACAAAATTATGCAAATTCCCGGCGTTTCACGAAAATCCGGCATAGTTCCGGCGTCTTCAGGCGGCGGGAAGAGCTCCTGCGGTGGTCGAGGAGGAGCTTCTTCCTTCTCCTCCTCCTTCTCTTCTCCTTCTCTTTCTTCACTTGAGTCCCCTTTATGAAAAATGAGGGTTCTATTTATAATTTTTCTAGAGTGGCATGGCTTGTAAATAGGTGTGAGATCATGGGCGAATAGGGAGTGGTTTGAATGTATGGCCGATATTGAACCCTTCGATCGTGCACCGTTCGTTGGACATTTGGAGGCTTTAATGATGTTGAAATTCAGATATCTTGGGCTCATTGGATTCGTCTCGTCGAGCCGCTCGATTCAAGTATAAGCTCGTTAAAATCAGAGACCATTTGGTAACTCAAATTGTGGTTTGAACCTTCCAATAGCGTTTCAGACCCTTGATTCAGACTAATTTGGGCTTGGATTGGGTTGAACTTGGTGTCGTTGGGTTCGTATTTCCGAGACGCTTAGTTTGACTGTAGGCTCGTTGAAATCGGAGTTCTGATGCTTCTGGATTTAATTTTTGAAGTTTATAACTAGCTTTTGCCTCGATATTCGTGCCCGATCTGATGCCATATCAATAATATTTTGAATTATATTAATTTAATATACATTCAAGAACAAGAAAACCATTTTGATGCATTTTATATTAATATATCATTACAATTAGTGGAGATGAGGAGTAAACACCACAATGACGATAAAAACAAGAAACTAAAAGCAAAATAAATAAATAAATAAAGGACATCATGATTTAACTTGTAAAAATTCGAAATAGTGAAAAAACTATGGAGCCACATCATATCAAGAAATTCATTATGAAAATTGAGAGAAATAAGTACAGATTTCTATTCTCTCTTGCTCTCCCCTTGCTTATCTTATCTCTTACATCATTCTCACACACAAAATAAAAGAGAAAGTCAAGTTAATAAAACAAAGGGACGCTACTTTAAGAAAAAGAAGAACTAAAAATGTTTTGTCCACTTCGAAGCACTGTGATACTAGTTTAATGCGATACGACACTCAAACCTCCTCCATTGGTCCGTCTTATAGCGCCGAGGTGCCGAATTTATAGCGTTACAATGCAAAGCCCTCTGTCATTTCTCCTAGTAAAGTTTGCAGCACCGTGCTACTCGAGAACACAACGCTGGAGTGCTTCGGTACACAATATCAGGGTGTTCGGGTATACAACATCGGGGAGTTGTACGAGATTTTTTTTTTTTAATTTTGTGATAAATAATCATGTCACCATTTAGTTCTTCATTTATTCAATATTTGTGTTCGTTAATGACTTCAGAGTTAAATGTTTTTAGGTTCGTTAGATTTGCCTTATCGAGCCGCTCGAAATCGCTAAAAGAAGACATCAATGCAATATCATGAGGCAGTTTAGCTCTTCAATTAATATCTTAAATCTTTCAAATTTGCTTCAAGTAGTTGATTTTGGTTCATAATGATGCATATCATATCAATTATAATGCTGATAAATTCGTCTTATTGAGATTTTAAATTCGATTATAAATTTATTGAAATAAGATTTCAAATAACTCTGAATTTATTTAAAAAAAAAAAAATAATACAAAATAATGTATTGAGTTTTAATTTTTAAAGATATGTCAATTACACAAATAATAAAATCCAGTTCTTATATGATTAACGTACCATAACTAACAATAGATTATGTGTGTTGAGTTTAAAACATCATAAAATAGGGCAAATTATTGCATCCGGTCACCGGATGCGGAAAATAGGTTTGGACATCCAATAAAAATTTGTCACGTCAGCTGCGTTTTTTATTGTGTTTTTGACTTGCGCTTTACCCGCGCTTTTGATTGCGGTCTGACCTGCGCTTTACCTACGCTTTTGATATGCTTAATTTAAAATAATATTTTATTAATATTCGGACTTATCTTCGCGTCCGATGACCGAATACAATAATTTGCCCATAAAATAGTGGATGAAAGAACATTCACATTGCTTTCTTAGCCTCCAAGCAAAAGTGTATCGCACCGTACATTTATTTTGATGGATAATGACAGAGATAATGACAGAATGTCGTGTAACACCTTTTCTTTAGCTGAAAGTCATTTAATAATTGAAAATGATATTCAATATATGTTTGCTTGATTAAAAGTGAACGCACCCATAATCCCACCATGATAGAAAAATACATGATAGGGGCTCCAACGTGCGGTGGGCCGCAGGGTGCAATTCTAAGTTTAAATTTTTATCTATTCTTTGAATTTCAGCTCGTCTCCAACTTGGGAGAAAATTCACGGTGAGGGTGTTCTCATTCACGCTTAGGATAAAATTTACAGGGGAAAAAATTATGATAAATTGTTTTAAGTAAGAAAAATCCTATATTCATGTAAGAATATTTTTTATTTATGAATTTGCCTACTAGTTAAAAAAATTTGATTAGAGGGATTTATGCCTTTTACAAATTTTATCTTTGATGATTTGAAGAAATATATATTTTGGAGGCTTTTAGCCTTATAAAATTTTTAAATGAGTATAGGTCCTATAAACCAATTGCACTCATAGTGTCTTTTAGTAAAGAACCTGTCCACTACTAATCTTCTTTCAAGGCTACCGTATGGGTGTACCTTCCTAGGATTATTTGTTAGAGCAATGTAGAATCCAGCAAGGAAGCGGCGGCAAACTCGGTGGAAGTCTGTTGGGTGATGGGACGTTCTCGACAGCGGCGGCATTCGGCTGAGGCGACAGTGGCAAGCGGAGCGGCCAGCGGAGCGAACCGAAACACAAAGGAAGGAAATGATAAGGAAGACGGGTTCGGGAGGGAAATATGGCTTTAACCGCTGGCTAGTATGCAGATATTTTTACTTTCACAAATTTTGACGGAAAAATTTCGTCGAGTTTAAGCAGGCCGGCAAAATGTTTGACTGATTGTATGCCGGAAACTACCGGTGGAAAATATGCCGGAAACTACATGAGGAAAATATGCTAGAATAAACTGGTTATCTCATAAATTATGATGGAAAGGACGGTAGATCATACGCCGGAAAATAACCACGAATTTTACATCGAAACTATCGTCGTTATGTCATCGTCGAATTTTCCACCGGTTCACGCGTTGTTGTTACCAATGTATTTTATTCCACCGGAAGCTCCGACGGTAATTGAAGGTTTTCCTGTAGTGTATCCTGAATCAAAGGTGAATAAATGGTTTATCTTTAGATCGTTATTGCCCAAAGAGTAGAAGTCAAGCTCGAAACTATATAGAGATTAAGATTCAGTTGAAGCCTTCTTGTATTTGTGAGAAGCTTTATGATATATAGAAGGTTGCCAATAAAATATTAGAGGGACTTGCTTGTCCACAAGCATATTTGAGATTGCAACCAACGCTGCCTCCCAGTCCAAATTTTCTTCCCAGGGAATTAATATAGCAATGACTGATACATAGAGGACATAAAATAATATCTGCTTGATGTGGCAATAAAGTTATCTTCAATATTGAAGGACTTTTGTCAGACCTGGTAATAGATCATGGTAAAAGGACTATCTTACTTCAATCGTGCCCAGGACATTGATGTGAATGACATCTCTAGTAATATTTGTACTAAAAAGTTGTTTTAGATTTGAGGTAATGTTATTGCTACTTTCTAAAACAACTTTTTAATACAAAAATTTTTTAAAAGCTGTACCAAACAAAACCTTATTGTTGATAGTGTGAAGTAACATGGATATGAAAATATTAATGATTGACACCCCCTTTAAGATCTTAATTAATTTTGTTACTGAAAATATGCTTGAATTCAAATCTGTTTTGCACTCAATTCTAACAACTTTTTTATCTACACTCATCAGCAAATGCTATCGGAATTGATTGGTTCCATTCCACTCGAGTGATTTATGCAAATTATGGCTCCTACATATTTTTAATGCCCTGATTAAGCAAAAAAGAAGAAATGTCGCTCTCATGATGATGGCAAGTAATTGTGGATATTTTTAATTCATGGAAGCTGTGAAATAGAGAAGGATCGAGGGAAACTTAAGAGGATGAACAAGATTAAGGAAATAGGAAGAAGAAAAGAGAAGGGAGGGATTAAGAAGAAATAGAAAATGATATAAATAACCAACATCATTATAGAGATTAATTCTGCATTAAGATGATCGACGTTCAAAAATATCTTCATGGTTTCTCATGCTTTTTTTCTTCCGAGTTAAAAAAAAAAAGATAAAAATTATAAAATATATGATAGGTGCAAAATATGCAAGCTCAAGCTAAAGCTGAAGACTTGTCTGCCTTTTTGTGTAGTGTTGAATTAAATGTTTGCTTCATCATCGCTCTCGTAAGAGATGATGTTGCAGAGAGATTATTACGTGTAGAGACACGGCACTGAGAATCGTTCGATTTTATTTCTATAAAAAGTAAAAGAGTAGTAAAAATGTGATGTTGAACAATAAAAGTACAGTGATGAACAGTAATTGTGCATTTACTGTTCATAGAGACAAAATAGATCGATTCTCTATGTCTGATTTCCGCACTACTAAATAATTTCTGGATGTTGCAATAGCCATCAAAAAAGTCTATTGGTAATTGTATCATAATGTGACGGCCCACCCAATAATGATCTTATAGAGATGCACTCTTCCATGAATCAAATTATGTGATCAATCCCAAGTCATCTTATTTGTAAGATATGCTCCATCTAATTTATGATATAATTTGAAGTTGGTGGAAAAGAGGAACAACAATAGAACCTATAACAAAAAAAAAAAAAAGTTTCAAGTTGAAAGCATACTAGATTAAAATATGTGTTAATCATAGTTTAAGTTTTTTTTTTTTTTTTGACTTAAAAAAGTTAAATTTAGGCTTCATTAGAGATAGTTTTTTATCAATTTTTTTTTAACGGCTTTAAAGAAGTTTTTGTATTAAAAAGTTGTTTTATAAAGCAATAAAAAAAATATCACAAACGAAGCTTTAGTTGATAAATTTAATAGGCTTTAATTCGACATAAATCCAATTTAAAGCTTCATTTTGGACAACTTTCTCACTACTATCTAAAGTATTTGTTTATCATAAAAATTTCTTGAAAGCAGAGAAAAAGCAATGATCTTAGGTTTCGTTTGGAATATCTTTTGGTCACTATTTTTTCTCAACTTTCAAAAAAGTTTTATACTAAAAAAAGGGCTAGAAAGAAATAATAAAACTGTCTCAAATAAAGCCTTAGAAGTCATCTTATTGCTTCTTAAAGCAACTTTTTAGTACAAAATTACTATTTTTTTTAACAAAAAAATTACTTTAAGAAGCAACAAAAAAATCGTCCCAAACAAAACCTTAATCTCAACCACATAATCCTAATTTTGTGGAGTTTAGTGACCCAATCAAATGTAATTGATATTTTTCTATTTGGAGTTTATTAATGTAAGAAGGTTTTAAATAAAAAATATGTGGTGTGTATGTAGATCACCCTTTTATATAATTATAATGAGAAAAAAAAAAACTAAAATTATAGTTTGACTCTTTATAAAGGAATAAAATAATCCACAATTAAATTAAAAAAAATATTTTGATCCCTAAAATCTTTAAAAATGCATCAAAATAGTTCAATAATGAGACTATTTTAATTATTTTTTAAAATTTTTTAAATTTAAAATAATTATTTAATATAGCTAAACATTATTTTGATTTTTCATAAAAAAATCAAAGAAATATTTTGGCCCTTTTTCTCTGGTTATAAGGGCATCTCCAACCGAACGCCAAACGAGCGTTTGGCGTCATTCCTTCGCTCCAGCCGAACGCCAAAAAATCCTCCATTTGCTTGGCGTTGCACTGTTCACCCACGCCATTTTTCTCTGTCAACCGGAAAAATGCGGGAAAGGAGAAGGGTCGTTACCTTGGCGCAGAAGCAAAAAAATGACGTTGGATTTGGATTGGAGCAGCACCACGTCATTTTTGTTTTTTGCACTATTTTGACGTGAAAAATAGAGTTTTCGGTTGGAGATGCCCTAATCATCGAGTAGGATTGTTATATAAAAACGGAAAACCATCTATTTATGCGGACCAAGGTAACCTTTTTATCCGCACAAGTTTCGCGTTGCCTCCAAGATTTTGATATTTCGCGATCCAGTCAGTAAGCAGAGGAAATGGAGAACGAGTTCCAGGTTTGAAATCCTCCTCTTTTTCCTAGGAATTAAATTATGGCGGGCCTCTTTCTTTTTTCTTGTTGCCCGGAAAATAGATTGGGATTTTGGAGGCGCAACTGTCGCAGAGATTCTGCGTCTACTGCTGATCCGTAAATATTGAACTTAAACCTTTTTCTTGCAAGCAGCCGGACTTTGTTTGATATTTAGGAATTTGTTTTGAACACCAAAAGGATGGGTTGTAGTTTACTTGATTTAGTCTTGTCCTGATTGAGGGTTTCTGGTTTGGAATTTAATTGAAGCATACTAGCCAATGCTATCTTCTTTACGTGATGTTTTGCCTAGCAAAAATTGTCTTTACAGAAAATAGGGTCACCACATCTTGCGATTGGAAAGGCCAATGGCGAGGGATCTAGTGATACAATTTTCTTCCGTCAAATTGGCTTTGTAACTATGAAATGGTTGTTTTCTATCTTTCTGCTGAGTGTGAGTACTAGTTCCTTATGTTTGTTCGTTCGCCTACAAGTTGGAAGTCTTGGTTGGATGGCGATCAACTTTTGTTTAACACAGTCTTTCATATCCTATGTCAGTCTCCTTTGCATTTCTTTTATACTGTCAACAAATTCAATGCATTATGAACCGAAGAACATTGTTAAAAGCTTCAATTAATTACTGCTCGAAACAGGTTAAAAATGAAGATAATTGCTCTTAACTATGGTTGACTCCCAGAATGTGCATTCATAATTAACATCTGATGATTACCTGATCTTTATGAAAACGGATGAAGAGTTTGAGTGTCGTGGATTTAACTTAATCTGTCAAATAATTATTTCTAGGTTGTGATGGTGCTTAGCTAAAAATGATGAATTTTGTTACCTTTACTTTCATGTTTATAATATTCAAATTAAGAGATCAAATTAATAGGTCAATATATAACAATCAAATTATGTAAAAATAATGAGAACAAATTGAGTGATCACCAACATAGAAATCTAGGCCTCACTCCTACACAAAGTGATGACTTCCCCAAAAAATAGTAGTTGCTATTTCACCGCTTTTGAAGGAACCAACATCCAACCAAACATGCAAGATTGAAAAAGAAAAAAATCATCAAACTCAAAGTTTTTAACATGTCTCAAATTTTGATATTTATAAGCATCAATCCCTCAAGTCAGTTGCCTTAGAGTCATTATTAGCTATCTGATTTTCTAGTAGTCATCTCCTAACATTGCACATTGAGTATAATGTTTCACTGGACATGCATGTACGTGTATGAAAATATTTAGGGTGCATGCATGGAATTCTTAAACCGACCTTTTCCTCATCTTAACTCTATGAATATTGGTCCTATGAGGACATAACAACTAAAGTTATTCACCTGGTACTTAAATTTTATGACATAATCGATGTGGGGAAAATTCATTTGATCGTTGGAAGAATTAGGCTAGCAAGAAGAAAATCTCAATCAATGGAACAAAGACAAGTACCAAGCTTCAAAAAGAGTAATATTTTATCAATAAAATTTCCTACTACAATACTTTGCCTATTTAAGCCTATTTATAGACTAATAAGAACATTTTAGGAACCATAAGTAACAAACATATAACAAACTATGATAAACTATTCCTAAGGAGTATTCTACTAAAGATGTTTCTACATCATACTTCCCTTACGTCAAAAGATCTCGACGTCGAGGCATGTTGTCAGGAGGGAGATATCAATCCTCATGGATCGAAATTTTTGTTCTCAATAATTTTTGCAACTGCTTTAAATAAATTGCCCCTCCCAAATAATACATTGTTAGATTTTTCCTCATTCCTTGCCCCCTTGAAATGTCATAAAGAATAGCCAAATGCAGATAGTTAACATATGATCCATTAAAGGATATAACCACACGCAGCTCAACCAGAAGAGCACGACGGACAACCTCTATCCTCAGAACTTCAATAACTTCAATCAGATGATTACTTGTTGTCCTAGATGCATCAACATTTTCATCACACATGACAAGCAACAGATTAACACCTTCTATGTCAAGCATCCACTCAACATCATGTTTGAAACCTTCATCCTTAACAAACTTGCTTATCTTTCTAGACTTAATAAAAACTTTGTTAATGTCTTAAATGCCTCGAAGAGCCATCTTGGCCAACATATTGTTCTCTCTCAACCTCAGCACACCCATAGTAACATTCTTGACACTAACACCAGCATAGTGAAAAACATTTAACGTCATCTAGGTAGCTGGTTCTCCAATTGATTGAGTAGCCACACACTCGATTATTTCACCAGGGGCAACTAGATACTGCAGAAAACATGATTATAGCAAACATGATTCTAGTATGATATAGGAACATCTTTATTAGAATACTTCTTAGGAATAGTTTATCATAATTTGTTATAAATTTGTTACTTATGTTTTTAGAATGTTCTTATTAGTCTAATATTGCAGTAGGAAATTTTGTTGATGAAATATTACTCTATTTGAAGCTTTTTGAAGCTTGGTGTTTGTTTTTGTTCTCGGGATTGTGATTTTCTTCTTGTTAATCCGATTCTTCCAACGATCCAACAATTTTTCCCCACATCAATAATGGCATAAAATTTATTTCATGGAGATTTTACTTGTTTTACTACATTTTTACATGGATGATAACCTACCCCAAAATTTTCTCAAGATCTAGTTATCTTAGTACATCTTGATTTGCCCTTTTCATTGGTATTAGTGAAGTTATATTAATTGCTAGCTGTTTTTATAAATTCAATCTAAGAATTAAAAATTTTTCCACCTATCATTTTTCTTGTGATGTATGGTTGGCTTTGAATAAGTTTCGTTCTCCTTGTTTGAACATATTATGGTTTTTAGTTTTTAGAATTCTTTAGAGATCTTCTTATAAAACCCTGATGCCGTTCATATGGGTTTGAACATATTATGGTTTTTAGTTTTTAGAATTTGTTGACCTCTGTATAATACCCAATGGAAGTAAAAATGAAATCATACCTCTGTTATAAATCTTCTGCCAAATCCCTGATATCCTGCTGGCTGAAACCTCGGACTGCCGAACCATTCAAATCCCGCAAATCCAGCCGACGTTCGCGTCGCTTCTCCGTGTTTCCTGCCCAAATCCCGTTCCAGCTGGATGCTCCTCTCGTCTTTAAAAGCCAGATGAAACGAGGCTTCAGCTCTACATATACGACTGCTTCGACTCTCGACTCCCTCCTCAATCCCGCTCTCACTCTGCTCCCGTCGCTGCTCCACACACGATAATCCTGATCTCCCTTCAATCTCGAGCCCAAGCAGCCACTCAAGAAGCTCCCCCTCCGACCGAATCCCTCCAGATCCCGTCGCCTGCTTCCTCCATTCATTCCACGACACTCGCTGCTCTCTCCCATTCGCTACCTGCAGACCCTGTCTTCCTCTCCGACCAAATCCCGTTATCTCCACGCCTCTGCCCCGATCCACCTCTGTCTGTGTCGACCCCAAGCCGAGAGAGAGAGAGAGAGAGAGAGAGAGAGAGAGAGAGAGAGAGAGAGAGAGAGAGAGAGAGAGAGAGATACATACCTAACTGAAGACTCCCACGCTCCCTCTTCTCCTCTCCGACTCCCTTGCCTTCTCCCATCTCAGATAACCGCAGATCTCCTCAGAGTTCCGATCCCCCATCTCAAGCCCGTGAGACCAACACCCGAGCCTTGTCCGAACTTCTCCAGGCCGACGCTCTCTCCCTCACCTTCAATCCCATAACCCGAAACCTCCCTGGCCCGTGCTTTGTCTGAACGGAAGCCACAACAGGAGATCACTTATCGTGAAGGTGGCTCTCTCCCTCACGCATGCAACTGTGGCCAAATTACTTAAAACAGAGAGTTTAACTCTCTGTTTAACAAGTAGGCTTAGCTCCCTTTTTTTAATTTAATTTATAATTAATTTTAAATTAATTATAATTAATTTCATATTAATTATAATTAATTTATCATAAATTATAAGTTAAAATGATTTAGTTATAATTAATTGTATATTAAAATGTAATTAATTATAATTAATTTTTAATTAATCATAAATTAAATCTAATTAATTTATGATTAATTTCAAATTTAAAATAATTAATTATAGATTAAATATAATTAATTATATATTGCTTAATTGTAAAATAAATTTCATGAATTTTATAATTAATTTTAAATTAAATATAATTAATTTTAAATTAAATATAATTAATTTTATATTAATTATATTTAGTTTATCATTAATTATAAATTATATATTTTAGTTTATAATTAATTATGAATTGAATATAATTAATTATATGTCAAATATAATTAATTATATATTATTTATAATTAATTACGAATTAAATTTGCTCCCTCCACTCTCTTACCTCGACATTCGTGTCGGACCGGCAAACCACCTAAGCACGCCTTTGTTGGCCGTGGTAGGAGGGAACCCGGTGCGACACCTACGACGAGGTAGGCGAGTGACTCCTCGATCCACGTGTCAACCACGACAACCCCGCGAAGGTATGAATCTTTCTAAACTTAAAACCCTACTTCAATATTCATGGCAAATTGGAGAACTGCCCTAAGCACGCCTTTGTTGGCCGTGGTAGGATGGAACCCCGGTGCGGCACGTGTGGTGAAGCGGGGTCACTTATAAGTACCCTCGAACGGGGGAAAGCAAACTGTCCTCTTTTCAAATAAAACGCTTTTTTAAAACCCCATGCACGCCTTTGTTGGCCGTGGTGGGAGAAAACAAAAATAAATACAACCGTCGCGGTGTCTTACAAACACCAACCGTGCACGCCTTTGGTGGCGTGGCGGGTAGGCGGCCTCTTGGTTTTTTCCCCTTAACGGGGGAGACGCCGGGAGGTTGCCGAAATTTGGATTGAAAATCCAAGGACTTGAACAATTTGGAACATGGACTTGGATTGAACTCAAAGGGCGATCGAACTTGGACTCGGACTCGTGAACCTTTGAACTTGAGAAGATAATGGACTTGTGAACTTGATTCAATTGACTTAAGCGAACCTAAACTCAAATAAACTTGAAGGCATAAAATTTGAACTTACATTTGATTTGAAAATCAAATGAGAAGAACAAAGAACAAGAACTTGGACAAATGATGGACTTGTGTAAGACTTGAGTCGGACTCAAGCTGAATTGAACTCGAATGAACAATAAAGACCACAGTGGACTTTGATTTGGACTCAAGCCAGAACTTGTATTTGGACATAAAGCAAATGATTAACAAACAATTGAATCTAAGTGAAATAAGTTTATACTTGGACTTGATTGGAATGCCAAGTGAGCTTTAATATTGAACTCAAGCTTATGAATAAAAAACTTGATTCAAAATTGACTTGAGTAGTTGAACTCAAGTAAAGACTTGAATCAAACTCAACCAAGAAGAGTTTGATTTGAGCATGGACATGAACTCAAGTTGAACTCGAACTATACAACATCAAGAAGAGCTTGGACTGAACAAGACTATAGCAAAACTTGAACTTCTACTCAAACTTGAGCTAGAGCTCAAATTCAAATGATTGCTAATGAACATTTCAACCATACCCACAAGCAAATGAATGAAATCATAACGAATGACGAGAGCACCCAATGTGTCATATACATAACTTAAGAATAATATCTATGAAAATCTTACAAGCTCTACTCATTTATGGGTAACAATGAAAGCTCCAACAATTGATCTCTTTTTGAGATGATTACAACACACGAGCATTGAAAATCTTCAAGAACACATATACCGGCTCAAAAGCAAACAAAGACTTATAGTGTTTTTGGATGTCAAGTTGAATAAGGTTATCTAAGAGCAAGAAAAGCAAATGACTTTTAAGCACCACGAAGAAGGAAGGAATTTTAGATGAATACGCAAACATCAAAATTCAAAGTTTCTCATAATCCTTCCACAATCGATATCAGTCGACATACAAGCAAATATAGGAGATTCCTCTAATCAACATACAAAGAAACAATAGATGCAAGCATCTACAATAAAGCAGGAGATTAGTTTGTGTACTACAATCTACCTGTTTAAATCATACATGTAGTGCACGACAGTCTACCTATACGAAGCAGCGAACAATCAGAAGCTGCTACGCCACGCCACCGGATCTGCAACATTCGTACAAGCAGACAGAAGATGTCTATTCCAAAAATACTCCCTCACAAGTGCACCGTAGTTTGTATGCACGTAGGTACACTAAAAAGGGTATACAATCAAAACCCGCATGGGCCCCGGCGAGCGTGTTATTGGTACACACGTGACGTCTAGGGATGCTGCGTGGGTTATTAAATTTGAACCTGATCCTCCTAAACAGATAAAAAGGAGTATACAAGGTTTAATTACAAAATGCCCCCAAACACCCGCATGGGCCCCGGCGAGCGTGTTATTGGTACACACGTGACGTCTAGGGATGCTGCGCGGGTTGATAAGTGAATTCAAGTTCGAACCCAATCATTCTATATATATCAATAGGAGTCGACAAGGTTCGAACCAACAAACAAATATGTGGCCGTGGCGACCAGAATATTTGTTTTAATAGATTCATATCAGGCCTCCAAAGCCTTTAATCAAGAGAATTCACTTACAAGGGCATAACACCTACGAAACCCGATCCTCTGTCGACAGCCCGACAGAGTTGACAAGGTTCAATCCATAAAGAGAAATAACCCCACAACACCCCGATGATGGCCGTGTTGAATGCAGATCTCAACAGGAGGGGTTCCCCAAATATTTTCAAATATCTTCCAAAAGTCCACACAAAGTCCATAGCTCCACCCAAAATACTCATAAAAATCCAAAAAACCCAAAACTCCTCAAAAATTCAAAAATCCAACAAATCCCAAAATCCCAAAATATTTAAAATATGAAATCCAACTATCCACACTTAAAGCAAAATCCATCCACCCTCCGCAACAGTTTGTCGGGGTGGACAAATTCAAATAAACTCTAGCTCACAAAGAGCCAAATGCCTAGTCGAAAATATCACTAGGATCCATTCTCAAACAATCTCTTGCCAGTAAGGACGTGGTACGTGTCCTCTAACCGGCAGTTTCGCCGCCAAATGTCACTGCAGGTAAACGGTTATGACCCGAGGCCCTCTGAACCGAGTGGTTTTGCCGCCAAATGGCACCACAGATAGCGGTTATGACCAGAGCTAATACGCTCCTTAATGGCGTTAAATCCTTGAGATATGAATCAATAGGATATGATCGATAGGGCACAAAGCCCTCTGTAAGTTAAGGTGGATTCAAATTTGTTCCCTTAGACAAACATTCACCCCCGGTCTACAAGGTCCCCTTGGACGAAGCAACCCATGGCTGCCGACATGGATCCTTCTGTCAGGTTGGGTCGACTACCTCCTCTGACTAAGTAGACCAGGGACCACGATGGCCCGGGACGACGGAACCATGGGATCTTGATCGGGCCCATCATCCATTCCCCCACCATCCGCTTTAAGTACAAGATGGTGCAATTTCTATTTTGAATATCAAAATATCCAAATTCTCAATCATTTCTAAATTTTCCAAACCTTTCTAAATACCCAAATCTAAACTCAAAATCCAATTTCCATATCCATGCTGCTACTATATGCCAGATATACGTATTTCTATACGTATCTGATTGACGACTAGCCTTAATCGAAAGTTCTCTCTCGTGATCGGGAGGGGTAATTAACTATAGGGGCTTGCGCCTATAGGAAACCAGAACTCAGATCATAAAGTCCTCACAAAATGAGGGCGAAATCTCTGGGTAGTGTCTTATCTACAAACCCATCTGCCTTCCAAAATTTACCTCTGAACTTATTTAGTTAAAACTCCCCTCGTCGAATAAAAAGAAAAGCGGGCGGAGGCCGGGGCTGAATTTTCGAAGCCCACAGAATTCTTTAGAGATCTTCTTATAAAACCCTGATGCCGTTCATATGGGCTAGTTTGTTTTCAAATATGAGGAAATATAGAGGAGTTGGGTTTCAAAACCAAATTCAGATGCTTGTAGAGATTTGGATTGGATAATTGGAAGGATCTTAACAAATCTTACCTAAACCAATGGAAGGGACTTTCTCTCCATACGTGTTTAGTCACGTTTTGAGCACATGTGTTTGGGTCATGAAGTAAAATAATAAGGTTGTTCCTTATATATGCACAATTGGTAAATGCACAAAATAACCCCCCTCCAATTTTACCCATAGTATCCAAATGGACTACATTGGAATCAATTTTATATAGTCAAGGGACTAAATTGTGATCAATATTGTCTCTCAATTTCTCTCAAGTTCGACCTAAAAGACTTTTTGGGATCAATTTTCTATGGTTAAGGGATTAAATTAGAGAAATATGGTACTCTAAACTAAATTGGCTACATATGAATAGTCGGGGGACTATTTTGGATTTTTTCCTTGTATCCAATGCAAAACCATCAAGTATTCTAGTCGAAACCTGAACTAAACTTTTGGAGAAATGTAGTACTCTAGGACTAAATTGGAGAAATATAATAGACTAGGACTAAATTGGCTACATATGAATAGTCGGAGGATTATTTTGAATTTTTTCTTTATACCCAATGCAAAAGCATCAAGTGTTATAGTCGAAACCTCAAATAAACTTTTGTATTTAATATCCTTTGATTGAGTGCTTTCATAAAATCCTATTATGGGATTGTTTTATGTGCTGATAGTGATTCTTCCAATGCATTGTGGACTGACAATGACCACAGAATTTTCTTTTGTTTATCTTTTTAATCTTTATTATTTAGCTCCACAAGCCTTTAGATGCAATTGAATTATAGCCTTCTATGTATCCTTCCACTCAACGTTAGCAAATTCTTGTCTTTCTGAAGTTCTGTATCTGCCAATGGAGCTGATAGGCTCTTATTTTACCAGCCACTGCATACGTTCATTCATTATGGATGCAAAATTTACTTTTCGTTAAACCACTTTCAGTGAGATGAACTGTTAAACCTTGAGGCACATTTTCTTATAACTCTTGCAGTTGTATTAGGATCTTAAAAGTTAAGCATGCTCAAACTAGCGCATACTTGGGATGTGCTTTCCCTTTAGAAGGTACAACAATAGTATAAAACTGTAAAGCTTATTAGATACGAGCTGACAATGTCTCTTTCAATAAGGGTTAAAGTTGTTAGTTGTTACACTCTTAACCATCAGCCATCCTACTATAGCATTTACTTTGTTGGGCTGTTGAATTGTTTAGGTGACATGCATAAAATCTTCCTTTTCATGTCAGATTTACCTCTTTACTATGCTACCCCTGCCCAAGCTAAAATCATACAGGAGGAAGTAATATTGTATATTTGTAGACAAAGATTACACTTTTTTGGACTTGCTGTTAGTATACAGAAATGTATCGAAACAAATTCTATGAAATATTTTCTTTTCTACTGTCCACTCAATCTAGGAGGGAAAGGAAGAAGTAATCCAAGCATGGTATATGGATAACACGGAAGAAGACCAGAGGCTTCCCCATCACCGCAAGCCAAAGCAGTTTGTTTCTATTGACAAACTTGCAGGTTTGCATGCCACCATATTTTCTTTTTCCTTGCTTTCAATGCATTTGTCAATCGGCTGTTCATGGTGCTGAAAGTTTTTATCAACTTTCTTTTGAAGAACTCGGTGTTCTCAGCTGGAGGCTAAATGCTGATGACTATGAAAATGATGATGCTCTGAAAAAGATTCGTGAAGCCAGGGGCTACTCTTACATGGTATTTTTGTTTAAACTTTTCCTTTTTCTTTTAGTCAGTTTCATGAAGCCCAGGAAGATGCGATTTGCAGAAATTTATCATTTTTGTTATCTCTTTCCCCTTTCAGGACATATGTGAAGTTTGCCCAGAGAAGCTGCCAAATTATGAAGCCAAGATCAAGAGCTTCTTTGAGGAACATTTGCACACTGACGAAGAGATTCGTTACTGCCTTGAAGGAAGCGGTAGTTTTTCTTCCTGATTTTAGGCATCCAGTTGAGATTTATATTCATTGTGAACTGCTTGTTTGTGAAATTTCATTTTCTTACATCTCCCCTCCCTGTGAAGGTTATTTTGATGTGAGGGATGAAAATGACCAATGGATTCGGGTAGCTGTGAAGAAAGGGGGAATGATTGTCTTACCTGCAGGAATTTACCATCGATTTACTCTAGACACAAATAACTACATTAAGGTTCATCATCTTTACCCTCAATTGAGCCTCCTTAGTAACTCCGCAAGGCTTATATATGTGTGTGTCTATATATATATATATATATATATATATATATATATATATATATATATATATATATATATATATATATATATATATTCACTCGCTAATTAATCTCTAAAGAGGCAAAAAGTTGAAGATCTTAGGCAATTTATGAATACTGAGAAGG
Source organism: Dendrobium huoshanense (assembly GCA_016618105.1). Taxonomy (NCBI): domain Eukaryota; kingdom Viridiplantae; phylum Streptophyta; class Magnoliopsida; order Asparagales; family Orchidaceae; genus Dendrobium; species Dendrobium huoshanense. The sequence continues at coordinate 53,637,523 of CM028357.1, read as the reverse complement.
GATATGACTAGGTCTTCATTTAAATTTGCCATAATCCTGCACTATGATTGCAGCGATAAACACGAGTAACTGAAAATGCTTCATTTCTATATTTTGGTGATGTAATTATTGCATGTTTACTACTATATTTTCTATGGTTTACTTTTTTTTTTTAATTCATTTCACAGGCTTTGCGACTTTTCGTGGGTGAGCCTGTGTGGACTCCACACAACCGACCTAATGATCATCTTCCTTCCAGGTAAAATTAACTAGTTTTTCTCATCCTACAGTTAACATTCTTGCTGAGCTATTGTATTACTAATCATTGCTTGCTCATTGCAGGAAGGAGTACCTTGATTCATTGATGAACAAGGCAGCTGCTGTTGAGGCTCGCTAAGGTCATTCGAGAACTGCATCACTTAACGCCATTCCTAACTACCTACCTTAATACCGTCTTTGACTACCGTTTGCATCTTATATATTAACCTCATTTCATGGTGCCCGTCTTGTTTTGATATGATACCTTTGTATCTGCTTCTTAAAATCCATAAAATCGATTGCTTGGTGCCATACTAAATGCTTGAACATGTGGCATTAGTTTATCCTCAGTGCCTACGGCCTGCTATTGTACTTGTATGACTAAAGAACTAAGAAGGTGCTTTGCTTAAAATCTCAACAATTTTCAGTTATCTACCGCCTGGTTGCTTATATAATAATTTATTTGGCGATTCAATTATCTCGTATTTGAAAGTGAACAGTTGTTAATCTTTTACAAACTTTGTTTTTAAGCAGTTTTGATCTTAGATGTTATGTTATTGTTTTTTCACTTGTGAATGCATTTCAATGTCCATTGTTTTTTACAACCGAGACTCCTGTAGGGCTTCCTGATATGTTATGAGTATAGAAACAAATGGCAATATTAAGAAAAACAACAAAAAATCAGCTTAAAGGGGATTAAAGATAATATAATTTGAATAGGATGATAAGCAATTGGATTTTCTCTCCGAAGATCAATAGGAAAACGAAGATAAAAAGTTCATTCATAGGTGGGATTAGACAAAGTTGATGAGGTGGTGAGAAGATCATAGTATTTATACCGGAAGCTTCAGGAGGAAGCTAAACAAGGGAAGACGATGGTGTTACAAATAATGGAGAGGAAAAATAGGAAGATTTTTCATAAGCATTACCTTCAAGTTTTGGAGTGCATACAATAGTGTATTGCTGAAGATGATGTGATGGTGGATGGCCAAAATGAACTTGTTTGAGAAGTGTGATGGTGGACGGTAGAGTAGAGAAGATTCTAGATGTCAACTAGTAAACAACATTAGCTGCAACATCTCCATCAATTATCTTCCTTGTACTTAGATTCTAAAAAATCACAATTAGCGTGATAAATAGTGTTTTGTGAGAATGAATGGAGTGTAAATTGGCATGAAATTTAGGAACATATGTGAAATATGAAGGCTAGCGTTTGTAGAAAATGAATATACTGTAATAAGGATTAATGATAGAGATGATTAGTTCAACCACAATGGGAGAATAGAGGAAAGGATTTTAATCCATATGTACCATCACCCCCACAATAATGCCTTGTTGTTAGAGAAAAATGTTTGGAGATTAATAGAGAATGAGTCAAAAGCTTAGCCACTCAAGAACATATGATGGAGTTCGCTGTTAGCTGTTATTGTACCTGTTGGAGTGAATAATGAAACAAGAAAGAAATTTGGCAATAAGAAACATCTTATTATATTTTTAATATTTGGTAAGTTGTGAAGGGTTGATATTGAGGAAATTCATCCTACCAAACCCCAAAGGGTATTGTATCATTTATATACTGAAAGATCGTTTTCTTTTAGAGCTAAAAAGTTAAAAATGAAGTATGCAAATTTTGGATATGTTGCTTTTCTAAAAGCAGAGTAAATAAGTCAAATAGGGTCTGCTCTGCTACACATCTGAAGGAGAAAAATTTTGCATTCTCTATTATTTGAATAAGATCGTTCCTATAAATAGCATGACAGAAAAAAGCGAAAACAGATAAAGACAAAATGTGTCACATTGATCCTATTAGAATACTCACATCTCCTAAAATAAATTAGCTTTTATTATCATTTACACTTTGGAGAGAGAACAGATTCATAGTGAAACCAAACTGGCTTAACAAATTTGAACCCAAGCTTCAAAAACTCGTTTAAGGGAAAATTCATTACGTGTGTTATCTGGACGTATCGGCAGGTCAATCTAGATGCGTCACGTCACACAATACATAGTGCATTGGATGACGTGGCGCGTCCGGTTTGACCTCCAGACGCGTTCGGACACCGCACAGAATAATCTCTCCATTGAAGGATAGGATGCTTCTGAATAACTAATTAACCGTGCATCATTCAAATTAATTAACATAATCCTATTTGTCAACATATTACTGCTAACAGTAATATTATTTTGGTTAATTTTTTATTCTTTAGTTTTAATCAAATAAGCTTGCAATCCATGTACTTGAGATTGATTAGCTTCGTTTGGGATGACTTTCTTAATGCTTCTTAAAGCAGTTTTTAGGTATAAAAATTAGTTTAGAAGCAGTAAGAAAGTCGTCTCAAACGAAGACTAGATTGAGCAATCGATAAATAGAACGGAAGCTAATTGTCAACCACTAATAGTTATTGATCAACTGCAAATCCCCTTTTAATCTTTTAATCAACAGCCTCCTTATCCACTACCATCAGTTCGATGTGGACGCAATGTTCTCAAATGGATGGATAAAAAGATTGGCTTTTCAAAAAGAGCTTATCTAGCACTTGGCTTTCTCCAGAATATTCATCCTCATTGCATTTAACTTCTTCTCTCGGTTGAGGAAAGAGGATTAGAGCTTCACATCTCCATGGATTCTTGGAACAACTTGGTTTCCTCTAAGCTATAATTACCAGTTTAAGCAACTTGCTTGAAATTTTCGTCATTTATCTTTGCATGAACTGCAGCGAATGTGAACTCAGAGCAGATCTGCAGCAGCTTGCTGTAATGTGTAATCAGAACTTGACCAAATTGTAATTTTTCAAACTGCAAATTTCATTTTAACTTTTTTTTTTTTAAGGATGAACGATAAATCATAAAATAACATATTGCATGGCTCAGAATGTACGAAACAACTTTCTCCAATCTTAGGCTTTGTTTGGGACGGCTTTCTTATTGCTTCGTAAAACAGCTTTCTAGTACAAAAATTTTAATTTTGTACTCAAAAGCTGATTTAAGAAGTAGGAAGAAAGCCGTCCCAAACGAAGCCTTAGTAACTGAGCTGCTAATCCTTTTGCAATCCACCTCTATTTGTTATCTTTTATTGGTTGGTTGATAATTAGTAATTTCAATAATTAATGATATGTAAAGCTTAAATTAAACCCAAAAATAATTAAGGAAAAACAAACGAACAAATTAATATGAGTAAGCTATAATGGTAAGAAAAAAAAAGTGATGATATCCTAATATAATTTTGATCAAGATGAGCTTTTAAATTATTAATTTTATTTTGATATTAGTACTACACGTAAAGAATTTATATTGCACTCATTTGCAAGCATATTCAATAATTTTCAAGCCTAGTCTAACCAAAAATTACATTAGGATATGCCAAGCAAATTTTATTTCTTTTTTGGTTATAGCAAAGAAAAGTTTAAGTGTTTCTTTCTTTTCTATCGGTGTTTATAGACTGATCACAAACAGAAGCATGATTAGAGCACTTATATGAAAAAAAAGCAAGTGATTCTCGTAGTAGCGGCGAGCGAAATGGAAGTAGCCTAAATCATGAAAATGGGATTGTAGGAGAGCAATACAAGCGTCATGCTGCATGCTAGGCGAAGCGGTGGTGTGCTGCACGCTAGATGGTGAGAGTCCAGTAGCCAAAAATATCACTAGCTTACACTCTGATCCAGGTAGCACGGAGCACATGGAATCCATTGTGAATCAGCAAGGACCATCTTGCATGGCTAAAGACTCCTGGGTGTTTGATAGCAAACAGTACCATGAGAGAAAGGTGAAAAGCACCCCCATCAGGGAGTAAAATAGAAATGAAATCGTGAGCTCCCAAGCAGTGGAAGGAGAATGTGATCATTGACCGCGTGCTTGTTGAAGAATGAGTCAGCGACTCATACGCAGAATCCATCGTAGCTATGGCAAAAGCTAGACTTCATAAGGCAATTGTCACTTCTTACTTTTTAGTCTTTATGCAATTTACCACAGTTTAACCCTTTTTTTACAAAATTGTTTAGATAAATTAAAAAATTAAAGTAAATATTAAATATATAAATTAAAAAAAATTAAACACTTTATATGAACCCAATGGAAAGAAACTTGGTGAGTTTTCTTACCATAAGTGCCGTTGTCATATTTGAACCCGGTTCGGTTCAGTCGTGCCAAGCTGAAGAGGAATATATAAAAGTGATAGAAGATCATATTTAAAATTCGTCATGGCGGGCCCTACTGCTCCACCGCACCGCACTTTGCCACTTTCACTTCCGCTTTGTCATCCACGGAATAATGACAAAAGCCATGTGGACAATTCAAAGCGCAGCCTGAATTTTGTCTCTAATTTTAAGAATTGGAAATGCTAATTGTATTAAAATAATAATAAATTTTGACATTGGAGGGACGCTCAGTTCTTCAAGATTTTTGCTAAGAAAATTAATTTCTTCAAAACGGTGTTGGGAAATATAATCACAGAACAAAACAAATAGGAAAAAATAAAGTACATCAAAGAAGAAAGAATTCAGGGATTTAACATAAGAATAATAAAGAAGAAATTTTGTTCAACATGACTCGTAACACTACGGTGTCAAGATTTGGAGTGTTGTAGCGCTCAACTCATTGTCTTAAACCCAACTCACAATGTTGCGACGCTTGAGGTTGGAGCACTGCAGCCTAAGCTTAAAGAACTGTAGTAGTGCTTTGCTTTATGTCTCCAGCCTGAGCTTAAAGAGCTGTAGTGCCTCAATGATGTATGGTTGTATAGGTAGAAAAATAATGTTTTAGGGCTTTGTCCAGAAATCTTTGAGAAACCCATCAATGAGCTTCTCATCGAGCTCGACCTACAAAATTAAGGTCTAAATTAACAGTTCAACACGAATGATCAACATAATCAAAATCCATACAAAGCTATCATGTTAAAAAGTAATAATTAATTTAATTAAACAAAATCAACTAAAATTGATGATTAAATTTTTCTAACAATCTCAGTGGATGGTGGGAGATCAGAAATATTTTTTTCTTGTTGAAATTCAAACAAAATGGCTGTGCTTGTGCTATTTTTGAAGATGGCAGAAGATTAAGATTAGAAAACCAACAAGAACATCAACACACCTAATTAAAGTCCAATCTATGATCTAAGAGTCACTAATCACAAATTAGCAAAAAAAATTACTATTATTGTTGCAAGCTAGAATATTCACAATTGTAGAGAAGTAAAAAGTTTAACGCCTTAGCTTTGTACGAAGATCCAGCACACAATTAGATAAAAAGAGAAAGGGTGTAGCATTCATTAGATATACCAAGATTTTTACGTGGAAAATCCTTTAAAGGGGAAAAATCACAAGGCCACGCTCATTAGAAACAATTCCACTAATGTTTGCAATCGATTACAAATAAGGATCTTCCTTGGGGGACAATCTTGGCTTGATATAATAAATATATATCATATATAGTATATTACAGGATGGGAATTACAATAATCAATATAGACATGTTTGTTTGATTGACATGATCATAGTCGACAGGCAACGGAGGTTGGAAAGATCGTAGTATGGTGACAAAGGTCGTAAGGATCGTAGTCGATGGGCGTCGAAAGTCGGAAATATCATAATATGGTGACAGAAGTCAGTAGGATTGTTATCTGGCGATAGAGGTTAGAAGGACCGTAGTCGATGACAGATAGAGTTCAGAAGGATTGTTGTCTGGCAATAAATGTTGGAAGGACCGTAGTTGACAAGAGTTAGAGGTCGAAAAGATCGTAATATGGTGACAGAAGTCAAGAGGACGATTATCTTACGATGGAGGTCCAAAGGATCGTAGTCGACGGGCGATAGAGGTCGGAAGGATCATTGTCTAGCAATATAGGTTGGAAGGATCGTAGTCGATGAGCATTGGAGGTCGGAAAGACCATAGTATGGTGACAGAGGTCAGGACTTTAGTCAGGCAATATAAGTCGAACAGATCGTAGTCGATAGACGTTAAGGTCGGAAAGACTGTAATATGGTGATAGAGGTCAGGAGGACTATTATCGGTGGGTGATGAAGGTCAGAAAGACCGTAGTTAGCATGTGATAGAGGTTGAAAAGACCATAATATGGTAACGGAGGTCGGAAGGACCGTAGGTGGCTAGGTGTAAGTCTGGCAGAAGTCCGAGCGTCAGGTGGTGGACTGGAAGAAGTCCAACGTCAGGTTGTGGTCCGGTACGTAGAAGTACGACATCAGGTGGTGACCTGATAGAAGTCTGGGCATTAAGTGGTGGTTCGATAGAAGTCCGGCGTCAGGTGATGGTCTGACATAAGACCGGCGTCAGGTGGTGCTCCGACATAATTCCGAGCATCAATCGATGGTCCAACAAAGGTCTAGTGTTAGTCGGTGGTCCGACAGAAGTTCAGATGGTGAGCAATCTCCGATTTCTCTCTTGCTTCTTTGCTTCAGCCCCCCTTCTATGAAAAGTGAGGGGTCTATTTATAAATTTCTGAGAGTGGCATGCATGACCAGTAAATAGCTAGGAGGAAGATCAAGGGAAAATTGAGAGTGGTTTGAATAAACAGCTGCTGATGATTCCTTTGAATGTGGACCGTTTACTTGACATTTGAATGTCTTAGTGATATAGGAATTTAGAGATCTTAGGCATGTTGGATTCGTCTCGTCGAGCTGCTCAATTCGACTATAAGTATGTTACATTTGGAAATTGTTTGGTAATCCAAATTGTTGTTTAAACCTTCCAACAACGTTTTGGGTCTTTGATTTGGACCCACATTGGCTCTGATTAAGTTGAATGTGGTGTTATTGGGTTCGTATTTTCGTGACGTTCCCTTTGACCGTTAGTTTACTGAAATCGAAGTTCAAATGGTGACGAATTTAATTTTTGAAGTTTCCCACTTGATTTTGCCTCGAGGTTCGTGCCCGATCAAAATATTCATAAATTTATTTTAAGATGGATCTGAATATTGTTTAATTTACTTTAAGATTAGTATGAAAAATTTAGTAATTTTTAAACTCATTTTAATATAATTTGTTTCAGGATATTCATATATAATTTCTCTATAAAAAAATTATTAGGGCTTCATTTTTTGAGGTCAACAACTAATTAAGATTTTGTTTGGGATGACTTTCTTATTGCTTCTTTAAAGCAGTTTTTTAATACAAAAATTTTAATTTTTTATTTGAAAACTTCCTTAAGAACTAATAAGAAAGTCATCTCAAATGAAACCTAAAGTATAGAGAATACATTTATTTATCTGATGCAATTTAAATTTAAAAATACAAATTTTTATAAGCATAATATTTCTCATTAAAAGATAAAATAAAGCTTGCGCTTTGAAGCAGTGAACTCATCAATCAAACCGACAAATCAAGCTTATTGTGGGGGCATTGAAAAGATCTTGCCTCTTTGCTTCATTTTGCCTTTAACTCATTTCCTAGGCTTTATAACCACCCTTTCACTCTCTAAACATCCTTGAAATAAGTCACCACTGCTTTTATTATCAATCCCTTCCATTCCTATCAAAGCCCTCCACTTTTGATGGTTTGCTCATTTTGTTGCAATACACAAAGCACTACGTAAGCATCATCCTCATTAATATGAAATCTCTTACTAAACATCAATTCTCTCTCTTATAATTCATCTTGATCTGTTACTTCAGAGCTCTAGCTATCAACAATGAGATCTTATATTCGAATATTGCGAAAAAAAACCAATCAATTCTCTCTCTTATAATTCATCTAGATTTTTTAGATAATTTGTCCCCCGGCATATATCTTTTAGTCTTTATTACAAGAATTTTTAGTAGGCAATTGCCACTCCTAAAAGTTTTTGAAAACTATGGTATTTAGAGAATTTCCATCAGCATAATTAAACACATTGTATAGAGATGTTATTGTTAGGGAACGTCGAACCGCGCTAGGTAGGGGTGTCAATATTTGACACAAAAAACGGGTCGGGTTCGAGTTCTCGGATTCGACTCGTTTGAAAAAATGGGTCGGGTTCAGGGCCGGGTCAACCCGCAAACCCGTTTAAATTGAATTTGCCCGCGCTGCCCGCGAAGCTGCCCTGCCTGCCCGTGCACCGCCCGTTGCTGCCCGGACTTGCCCGCTCAGCTGCCCGCTCGACAAAAGGCTGACAGGGCATGCTGCCGCGCCTGCCAGCACCGGTGCCCCACGTGCGCACCCGCGCTCGCCGCTGGCCCTCGTGCGCACCCGCTCTCACCGCTCGCCCGCTCACTCGTGTTTCGGGTCCCGTGTCGGGTTAGGTCAACCCGGCAACCAGCCGGGTCGGGTCCGGGTTCAGATTTCTGACCCGTTTATGTACCCTGGTCGGATTAGGGTTGACCCGTTTGAACCTGGGTCAGTTCGGGTTCGACCCGAACCCGACCCGTGACCCGATATTGACACCCCTAGCGCCATAGGAAGCTGCTCTCTTGGATCCCGACATATCTGCAAAATCTCGATATTTTTACTTATTAGTTTGCCCCCCTCTTGAAAATTAAGACTGATCCTGCCCCTGTATTAGCCAAGAGATCTTGAATTAAAAACTTAAATATATGATATCAATTGGCTCAAAAGTCTCATAAAAAAATAAAAACAAAAAAGAAAAGAAAAGGGGACAGTCATTTCCCTCTCTCATCCATATCACTTTGGGGATTGAGTCTCATACTCTCTTTGACTTTATATTCATATCATATATTTTGTATTTATCAAATCTGCAACCTGCCCCTACCCTGCAGCAGCAATTATTCATATCCTTCTACATTAGAATAAAAGCAAACCCACTATAAATCAACAGAAACCAGTTCCTGTAATCTCTCTCTCTGGTCGCTTTTGGCAACAGTCAGGCAAAGAGATTAGGAGTTATGAGGCTTGTACTCATTTCACTGTTTTAAAATCCTTTCTATATCTGTATAAGATTCATCATAGAGTCTTTCAATTCCATATTTGTATAAAATTCATCAAATCATAGTAATTTTTTAAATTTATAAATAAAGAATTAAAGATAATAATTTTACTTTTTTTTTTTAAAATATGAATAGGATGATATTGAGAGATTATTATGTGCGGTATCCCAAGGCGTCCGGATTAGCCTCCGGACGCACCACGTCATCCAATGCATTGTGCATTGAGTTACATGACGTGTCTAGATTGGCCTCCAAACGCTTCCAGACACCGCACGTAATAGTTTTTCTGTGATACTAGGTAGTTTCTCAAAATTTTACTTATAAGCCTTTCTTTTTTCTTTTTTTTTAATCTTTTATTTATGTTAGAATTTGTTATAAATTTTTGGTAGCACTCTTGAATTATTGGCTATTTTTATATTAATACAAATTTTCATATATATATATATATATATATATATATATATATATATATATATATATATATATATATGGAAGTAAAATGAAATCTTAGCATACAAAGTACTTAATATTCTATAGTAATAGCAGAATTGCAAGGCATATTAGAAATTCAAGAAAGCCAAAGATATGCCAAGGTATTTAAAAACCTAGCATATATTCTAAGATTGATTCTTCATGTTTGTTAAATAGGGAAATTTTTTAAAATTATAGTCGCTTTTATAAAAGAGATCAAGCAATATAAAATTTTATGAGAGATAACCCTTATTTATAAAAAAGTTAACAATTATTCTTTCTATAAATTCTAAATTATTGGGGTTTTTATAGAAAAATAACCCATTCTTCTTTCAAGCATTTCTTTCTGGCCCCTCATGACTGCGCTTTGAGAGCAAGTGGAAAAAGCTAGGTGTTTGTTCACTCTATCAGCCACCTGCTACTCTGCATGCAGTAAAATGACAGAACTGACTTGATTTTTTCCCCTTCCTATCCCATCTCTTTAGTCCTCAAGAGTCGATAGCACAGAAGAGGCCAGAATTAAACTCCTATTTTGCCCTTTTCATCATCTCCATCATTGTTGGGCGAGAAAAGAAGAAGACGAAGAAGAAGTAGAGAGAAACAAAGCCAAAAATTCTCCTTATGTTTCCATCAGCGACCATCTCCAACTCCACATCCATATCAGAGGACGCAAGTGTTTCCACTGAAACCAAAGCCCATGATCACTTCAATAACCTTAGCCATCTCTTCACACCCACATCTCCTCACCCGAAACCGAAGACTAAGAGAAGCCAAGCGGGAAATCCAGGTAATGAATAAGAGCTTTTAAATGATGGCATGTTACAGTATGTAACTTTTTCTATTCTTGAATTGTTCTTCATCTTTTCATAAGAAGACCCCGAAGCAGAAGTGGTGGCTCTCTCTCCTAAAAGCCTTCTAGCCACCAACAGATTTGTGTGCGAGATATGCGGCAAAGGATTTCAGAGAGATCAGAATCTGCAGCTTCATAGGAGAGGGCACAACTTGCCATGGAGGTTGAGGCAGAGGAATAATGGAAAGGAGGCTGTGAAGAAGAGAGTCTATGTTTGTCCTGAGCCTTCCTGTGTTCATCACCACCCTTCCAGAGCTCTCGGAGATCTTACAGGGATAAAGAAGCATTTTTGCAGGAAACATGGTGAGAAGAAGTGGAAGTGTGAAAAGTGCTCAAAGAAGTATGCTGTTTACTCTGATTGGAAAGCTCATGTCAAGACTTGTGGAACCAGGGAGTATAGATGTGATTGTGGAACACTCTTCTCTAGGTTTACTCATCAATTAGTATTTTTTTTAATCTCTTCTAGTTCATCTTCTAGAATTAATACTGACAGTGTTTAATTAAGCTTCTTTTAGGGTTTGCATGGAAGCTGGATTCAAATGTTTCAGTCCAGTATGGCTAGTGTTGCATGTCAAAGCTTTCATCTTTTCTTTCGTTCTTTTTTTTTTTAAATAACTTGAAGCAAAAGTGACAAGCTGAAATTCTAATTAAGGGACAATTACTTAACCAAGATATCGTTAGCCCAGGGTAGGCCCCTAAAATTCTAAGCGCGAGTTGTCAAGTGAACCTGACACCAATAAATCAATTAAAATCTCAGATGATAGGATCATTCAAATGTTCAATGAGAAACTTGTACTTGTCTTTATTTTCCAAGCTGTAGGGTTCTAAAAAAAATTCATTTGAATGGAAGCATTAGTTTATTTTTATAGAATACATGCAACGTTAACATCAAAACCTCTATCATGCAAGAATTACAGGTTGTTCATTCAATCCGTGTCAGGCCTGCAGCTACGTCTTTAATACTTCGATGTAAATCATTAACTCTTCACTGCTATTTGTTCTGAATTCATTGTTCAATTCTTTTAATTTGCGGTTGCCTTTGTTTTTTTTTTTTTTTTTTTTGTGTCATATGCTTTATACAAGTAAAGAGAGTCGTCTTAGATAGTTTGGTCACATTAAACGGAGGCTTTCTCATGACCCGGTTAGAAAATTTGAGGTATTAGATTTGATCGACTTATGTTAAGAAAGGTAGAGACAGATCTAAAAAGACTCGGTTAGAAAATATTTAAAATGATTTTTCTTTGTTAGATTTAAACAAGAATTTGATTTTTAACATGACACTTACTAAGACAAATGTTTGATATGTTGTTGTTATTGTTGTTGTTGTATGCTTTATACAAATAATCTTGTTATTGTGAAGAAAAGCTTTTCGCCACCCAGCTACTTATCGTCTAAACTTTCATTTCCTAATAACTCAATCTGATTGCGTTTTATAAATATTGCTTGATGATTAACTAGCACAATCTGTTGTTTTGCAGCTTTTTGAAAAGGAAGAATTTAGGATTAGAATACTTTCTATTTGTAAGATTGATTTTAACTTTCAGTGATATCTATTTGTCGTATAACTTTCATGGCTGATGCTTTGAGATCTCCATTAATACTTGGAGGTCCACTGTTGAGTTAGATGACAAAGCCATGATGTTGAGAACTTGAAATTAATGAAACTTGTCTTTAACCTAAATGATAGGACTGACATATGGTCATAGCTACAGTATACTGACATTTGAAAAAATATGTGTCAGCATGCAAATGATTGTGACCAAGAGAACCTGACAATGGCTTAATTTTTATCTCAGAAGAAGACAGATATGCCTCTGCATGACTAGTCAGATTGCTGTGCTAGTTACCTATTAGTACTTGCCTGTTTGGTCTGTTTAAAAAATAGTTGGAGGAGAAAATATATGTTAAAATAATTATTAATCGATAAAACTAAATAAGATATATTTGGCTATCTCCTTTGCTTATGAAATTTCAGTGCTTCAAGATTAGTTGTTTCGCATGCAAGTCTTCTAAAAATTAAATTTACTTTAATCAAGTAGGAGTAAAAAATCAGAAAAATTCACGAAATAGAATGGTTTCTCATGTAATATCTACATGTCTGAATCATAATGGATAGACAAAGATGAAAGAGCCCAAGCAAGCCATCTACCTTTGGGCCCTCCCTCTTACAAAAACTGTCTATTGAGTCTTCTTTGCATTTATAGTCAGGACCGCAATCTCCATTTATAGTTCCCTTCAGCTCACCTTTTTACTTTCTTCTACTACAAAATAAGCTCCTTTACATTAATACCATCAATGAAATTCATTTAATATTTTTACCAAACCCTCTTTTAACAAGAAAAATTATTCTGTGGTGTACCGCGCCGCGATATCGATGTGGTTCATTCTGATTTTTATTCAGATGACATTCGGCATCCACCCAGAATAATTTAGCCTTTTAACAACATTGCATTGTGAGTTGTGCTTCAACTCAACCACCAAAGAATTTAACACTAAGGCAACACAAAATGTAGAGAAACATTGCTCGTACTTCATATGAAGCACTCTTTTTTTATACTTCATTATGAAGTGGAGCTTTGCTTTATTTCTAATGGATAGAACAATGGTTAAAGCCTTAGCACACTCATAAATTAATGACAGTTCAATAAATTATCTTCATGTGCTTGCTGCATAAAAAGATGATGGGTCGCCATCAGGTTTTTCTTTTCGATCTTTTTTTTTTAAAATTATTATGAAGAAGTGCTATTGTTGTTTAAAATTGAAACGAAGATTACTGATGAAAAACCTGGTTTGATCTTAGAAAAAACTCCCTCACAGCCATGCAGACAAGTTTTTTTTTTATTCTTCTTTGCCACCCATCAGTTTTTTTTTCTTCTTATATTCTTCAGAAGCGAAGTCAAAACAAAAGAGAGAAGTATTAACTAGTTAGAAAGGCTCTTGAAGCTGACAATTATATCTATATGGCTTGTGTTGGAAGAGAAATGTTTACACCTACAAAATCAACACATGTTCAGCAAATTTGCTCATTTTATAGATCCAAATTTCGTAACACATTAACTCCACAATTCATCAAAGTTCTTAAATTTCTTACATGCAGACCCAACCATATAAGCGAGTTAGGCTCTTTAAAAAAATAGTCGTTTCTGATCATCTAATTGTATAATAGGAATGCTAAAAAATTCAATTTTTGCATGCAGGAAGGACAGCTTCATCACTCACAGAGCCTTCTGTGATGCCCTTGCAGAAGAAAGTGCGAGGCTGATCGCAAATTCCGATCCAGCAACCATTAATAATACCCTCTCCCCTCCTCTCCTCCGCAACCCTCTCTTCCCTTCCTTCGCCAACAGCTGGAATCCATCTTACAATTCAAACCCTAATCTTGTTGCTTTTCTTCCTATGCCCAACCCTAACCCTAACCCTAACCCCACAACATCCTCCTTTGAACTAAACCCCGGCGACTCATTTCAACCCTTTGCCAACCCTTACTTTTCCGCTCACCACCTTCACCCCTCCGCCGCCGCCGCCCAGCCGCCTTTGTCAGCCACTGCCTTCCTTCGGAGAGCTTCGAACATTGGACACATGAGGCTGACCGATGGCGGAGTTGACTACGACGCAAGAGCTTTTTCAGCGAGCCAAAGCGCTGATCGGCTCACCCACGATTTCCTCGGAGTTGACTCCAGCGACGTAGCGGTCGAGGAATTTCTGCCTCTGCCCGGCATCGGCATGGATGTGGTTACCACCGGTCCCTGTGTTGATAATGGCGGAGACGGTGACCACACCAAGCCCATCGTCGGCTTCTCCTTTCCACGTGTCACCGGAGCTTGGGGTGACCACAGAGGCGTTCGTGATTAAGGTCCGTGGACTTCGCCTGGAATTACGATAATGCCACCTTGTTGTTTTGTCCTTACGCGGAGAGGTTGCCTGTATTTGTTGGCTAATTATTGCGTCCCGTCACCTGACATCTTCAGGACAATCAATTCAGATGAGTCACATCACCCAAATATATCAGATCCCAATGTATTTTTGTGACATGACGCATCTGAATTGGTGTCCGGATCAATCCAGACACAGGACGCAATAATTTACCATATTTGTCACGGTTGCCATGTTTTTTACTTTAGCATAGGCCATAAACAAAAGAATCGAATGGGAAATATTTGAGCAAGTAGTCTTATCCAAATAAATTTTGCAACAAATAGATTTTCTGATGTGTGTTATATATGAACACATGGGCGGACCCCCATTGACTTGAGGGGGGGACAAATGCCCCGCCTCAAAATTTTTTTTTATTTTTTAGAAGGATTGTTTGGAATATTTTGGGTATTTTTGATATTTTGCCCCCTCTCAAAAAAAATTTTTGCCCTCATTTTTTAAATCATAAGCATCTTTGCCCATCCCCTACAAAAAAAAAAAATTTTTTGCCCACCTTAAAAAAATAAGTTGGATCTGCCCCTAATGAACAATCAATTAAAATTCATTTTAAATATATTTTAAATTAAACTTAATAATTAATGATTTATGCTGATGACTTACTTGTTTTTGGTGAAGCCTCTCCCAGGAACTGTAACAATCTTCTGAAGATCATTAACACTTTCACTAAAGCCTCGGGGTTGCACATAAATCTGGATAAAAGCTCTCTTTTGCTGCCAAAGCACATTAATATTGCAACTGACATTTGCAGATCCCTTTCCTTGTCTTATAAGGAAAGTATTACTTATCTTGGTGTCCCTATTTCCTTTAGGAAATTACACATTTTTGACATATCTCCTTTGATTGATGGTATTATTGGCAAACTATCTGGCTGGAATGCTAAGTTGTTGTCTTTTGCGTAGGGCTGCAAGCGAACCAAACGTTCGACGAGCTACTCGTTGTTCGGTTCGATTAAAGCTCGTTTGCGATCATTTAATTAACTAAACAAACAAACTTGAACAATATTTTAAATACTCGATTCTTAAATAAACAAACTTGAACACTAATGTGTTCGGCTCATTTATGTTCGTGAACAACATCATTTGAAGTTCGTGAACAAGCTCGACATTAAGCTCGATAAAAGCTCGATTCGTGTTCGAATTTGAACTCGTGAATAAGCTCGATAAAAATAATTAATATTTGACTATAGAATTAATAAATATAAATAATCATTATCTTTGTTACATAGACAATAGTTTTTATTATAAATGTGTTTGTTCATAGATATGTTCATGAACGTGTTTGTTTGATAGTTAAAAAAATTCATTAAATATGTTCGCGAACAAGCTCGATAAACACTAAACGAACGAACATGAACTGAACATGAACCGAACATGAACACTCCTTAATTTAAATGAACCAAACATGAACACAAATGCTAAAGCTCGAACAAACATGAACCAAACATGAACAAGCTGATATTAAATGAACACAAACATGAACACTCACATACTCGGCTCGGCTCGGTTCGTTTGCAGCCCTACTTTTGCGGGAAGATTACAATATTTGAAATTTATAATGCTGAATTCTATTGCTTATTGGATAAGGGGTGCTATAATACCAAAAGCTGTTTTTAAACTTTTCAAAAGAGTGGCATCCAAATTTCTTTTTTTTGGAGATCTGTCTGTTGGGAAAAAATTGCATCTGATAAGTTGGAATAATGTATGTAAACCTAAAGAAAAGAAGGGCCTTGGTCTTACTAGTATATCTGCTTTGCATCACGGATACAATTGCTCCCTTATACACAAAATGTATAACAGAACCTCTCCATTGGCTGCTTGGTTATTCAGATATTATTCCTCCCCTTGGAAACCGCCTCACTCTAAGGCTACTAAATTTTGGAAATCCGTTTATTGTACTGCTGTTGCTACTAAAGATTTTTGAAACCTTAAAGTCACTCCCACTTCTCCCTTCTCTCTTATCTGGGACTGTTGGTGCAATAAGAAGTGCCTGGTTGACATTAACCTGGCTTATGCTAATTATGAAGATCACTCTTTGAGGAATTTTATTAATTCTGATGGCTGTTGGCACTTCCCTATCCCTCTTCCTCATGAGGTTTCGAATGCAATCCTCAGTGTTAGTATTCTGAATACTAACTCTGATTGTTTATTTTGGGACAATGCTGATAAACTCAATTTTAAAGTCTTCATTGCTGATTTCTATAAATCAGAGTCTGCTTGCACCTGGGAGGACTATATTTGGCATCATAAGCACTCTCTGCAATATTCAATATTCACTTGGTTAGCTTTGGTGGGTGGTCTTAAAATTGCTATGGAGCTTCACCGTAGGTGTATTGTGGTGGATTTAAATTGCCCTTTTTGTTATAGTCACATTGAGAGTTCCAATCATTTGTTTTTTTATTGCAATTACTGCCATTCTATAATTACGTCCCTCATTCCTCAATCTGCCAACATTCTCCTTAGACCCAATTTGCTGCAACTATTTGACTGGGTGAAAGACAATCATACTTTGTCTACTCAAACCAAAAAGATTTATTTTATTACTATCTGGTGCATGCACTGTTTATTTTGTCTGGAGAGAAAGAAATGAGAGGAGATTTGCCTTATCTGCCTCTAGTAGTACCACTATTTTGTTTAAGATCAAGAAAGCTATGTTATCCAAGGTCTCCAAATGGTGTGATGGAGATATGCTGATGAACTTTGTTGTATAAGCTTGATGGTTATCTGTTACTGGTTGGATCTGGTTGAGAACATAGCTTTGTTGCAATGGGTAAATTTTATGGCATTTGGGGCTCCTCTGTTACCTGTATGGTCTTTTGCTACTGCTGCAGTAATGCCCGCTTGCTATGCATTTCTGGAAGGTTGATTGATCTGAGGCCTCTTGTTATCATTTCGCCTTCCTGGACGATGATGAAGCTCCCATTTTTGTTTCCCTTGGATGGTCTTTGGGCAACCAGGGAAAAGATGCCTCCATTTAATATATTTAATTCTGAGTCCAGGTTCTTAAAGGCTTGGGAGCATTTTGCGTACACTAATATGTATTATGCCGGGACCGTTTTGTATTGGCTCTCGGTGAATTTATTCCAGTTTCATTTTGGCAAAGGTTCTTTTAAGTTTTATTTTGTTTTTCTGCAGCACAAGCTGTAAGTATGTAATAGGTTTTGGTTAAGTTCTGCAGCTTTTTAAGCTGATAGTTTTGGTTGATTTCTACTAGTAAGTTGTGGTAGAAACCAATACTTTTTATGTATTTTTCTTTATAGTTGAATGAAATGGGCTATGCCCCTAATTTTCCCAAAAAAAAAAAAAAATTTATTTATCTTTATAAAATAAGAGCCGATTTCTTTCTGAGTAAACATAGTACGTACATTATTTTAAGTTCTTTTATTTGTTTTTTTATTAAGTAAATTTGAATAGTATCCTAATGTTAAAATATTATTTATTTATAGTTTAATTTGAATTAGAGTTGATTTTTAGGTTTTGTTTGGGATAGTTTTTTCGTAGTTTTCTAAACCAGATTTTTAGTACAAATTTTTAAATTCAAAAAAAAAAAAAAACTAAAAATTATTTTAAAAAGCATTAAGAAAACTATCCCAAGACATTGTATGAGATGACGTTCTTACTACTGCTTCAAGCAATTTTTTAATACTTTCTGAAGAAGCAAAAAGAAATCCATATCAAACAGAACATTTTTTTAATGTTGTCCCAAAAGAAGCTCTAAGCTTCATTTTATACATCTTTCTTATAGTTTTTTAAAGCAATTTTTTTATATCAAAATTTCTTGCATATCTTATATTAAAAAAAAAATGTACTAAAAAAACCATTTTAAAAGAAAAAAGGAAAGCTATCCCAAACTAAGTCTTAATTGAGCCTAACTCCCTATGTAACAATAATAATAATAATAGTTGATACGTCATCACGAAATCATCTTGATCGGGCATGAATCTCGGTGCAAAAATCAAGTTGGAAACTTCAAAAATTAAATTCGGAAGCACCTGAACTCCGATTTCAGCAAGCTTATAGTCAAATTGAGCGTCTCGGAAATACGAACCCAACGACACCAAATTCAACTCAATCCGAGTCCAAGTGAGCCCAAATCAAGCGCCCAAAGTGCTGTTAGAAAGCTCGTACCACAATTTGAGTTACCAAACGGTCTCCGATTTTAACAAGCTTATACTCGAATTGAGGGATTCGACGAGACGAATTCAACGAGCCCAAGATCGCCAAATTCCGACATCACTAAGGCCTTCAAATATCCAATGAACGGTGCATGATTGAAGGATCCAATATCAACCGTCCAATCAACCACTCCCTATTTACCCCCGATCTCGCGCCTATTTACAAGTCATGCAACTCCAAAAAAATTATAAATAGAGCCCTCATTCTTCACAAGAGGGACCCGAGTGAGAAGAGTGAGAAGAAGAGAACATAAAAAGGGGAAAGGGAGAATCATCTCCTCCTCGACCACCGCCGGAGTTCTTTCCGCCACCTAAATATGCCGGAACTCTGCGGGATATTCGGGAGAATGCCGGAATTCTGCCCAACTTCCACGTGTACTTAAATTCTTCACAATTAACGACAGAGTTCTCTCCTGACGCAGAAACTCCACCCAAGTGATGCTGGAGTTCTCCTCGTCCACCAATAGACGTCGGACTTCAACCTGACGCCGGACCTTCACTCTTCGCCAAGTTCTACCCGACACCAAACTTCTACCGGTTATCGGACTTTCGCTGGATGTTTATTCGAAGATAGATTTCTTCCCATTGTTAGACTTCTCACTAACGCCGTCCTTCTGACCTTCATCGTCAGACACAGTCCTTTCAACCTCCGTCGCCAGCCGACTACGGTTCTCCTGACTTACGTCGCCCGCCGACTACAGTCCTTCCGACCTTGGTCGCCAGCTGACTATGGTTCTCCTGACTTACGTCGCCTACAGACTACAGTCCTTCCAATAAAGTGAATACGTCAACAGTGACTCTTTGTATTCCCAACATGTAATGTATTTCATATAATGTACATCAAACCCAAGGCCTTCCTCAAAGGGAGGGCTTCATTTGTAATCGGCTATAATACTAGTGGATTCATTCAAACTGGGCTAGGCCCCATGGTTTTTCCCCCTTTACAGGGGTTTTCCACGTAAAAATCTTAGTGTCTCATAAATGCTAGACCCTCTCTTATCTAATTGCGTGCCGGATTTTCGTACAACGCTAAGACGATAAATTTTATATTTCTCTACTGCCACGAATACTCATGGACCCAGCAATAGTAATAGTAATAGTAATGAATGTCACTTTTTTAATTAGTTATGATGCTTTAAATTCAATATTATTTGTAATGTTTTATAGATAACATTTTTTTTTTTTTTTAGTTTATCCATCTAGTATTTGTTTTATTTTTAATTATAAAAAATTTAATTAAAATAACTTAAAATTTTAGTCTACCCATTTGAATATTTGCTTAAATAGATTCTGTAATTATGAAATATAACAAAATTAAAAAATAATATCAAGTGCAAATTCAAATTTTGAATACTGGTCTTTGAAATTATAGCTATGCAATTCATATATATATATATGCTCCATTCATTATGTAGAAATTAATAAATAAATCAAATTATTTTATCACTTCCATACTTATAACCGAATTTTCATATTTGACCTTGAATTTTTAAATATGAATAATCTAATAAATTATATGATAAGAAAATCTTAATTGTTTTTTAATATATTTTTATAATAGGAAAGTACTTTACCTATCACTATTAATTAGACCATTTAATTAAAATTTAAATATTTTATTAATTTTCTTTGCTACTATGAAGACATGTAAAATTCAAATGAGTTAGCCTAAACCTAAAATAAAAGATTTCAAATTTGATTCCAATAAAATTCGAATCATGTCAACGGTGACTACTAGTTTTCGAAATTTTTTTTTATTAATCAAAATTATTATGTATATAACATTCAACACTATTATTTATATAAGTATAAAATCATATTTATTAATCATAAATAGATAATGTATATATCTTAGATTACATCTCACTAATTGTTAATATATTTACATAAAATTCTTGCATCTTCTATTGTGCATGTGTCATTATTAACAATATAATTTATTAATAATACATTAATAATAATAATAATAATAATAATAATATAATAATAAAAAAAAAACATATATCTAATAATTCAACTTCAATTTTCATTTTTAAAGTTAGAAAAGAAAATATATATATATATATATATATATATATATATATATATATATATATATATATATATATATATATATATATATATATATATATAATATATATATATATATGAAAATTTCAAAATTATTATTAATTTCACATTTTTCTTATTTCATTAATTTTTTAAATCTTATTAAAGTGCATTTAGTTAGCTACAATTAGCTATTAAAGTTGATGTTATGCATAATTTATATATATATATATATATATATATTACCATCAATTGCGTTTTAATAAGTTGGTAAGCATGGAGTAATCATTTAAGCATCAACTTTAGAAAATAATGCATGTTGCATTACATGCTTTATTAAAGTTAAAATTTATAAGACTTGCTAAGATATTTTATGCTAATGGCATGGACATTTGGACAATCCATCACAACTTTTATGACTAAAGCCATCAGATTTCGTCTAGAGTTAAGAGCAAGTGAAAGTGACAATTCTCATGATGTGCATGTCTTTTAGTTAGATTGTTACATGAGTAAGCAAGCTAGTATGACAAATTACACACCATATACATTCATAAAAACTTTAGCTCTAATTCCCTATAATATTAATATTATCAAATCTTTATCTTACTATGCAAGATTGTATACATAAATCATTCTTCTTCGTTGTGTTCAAATTAATAACATAATTATTCAACAAATTTTATATTGATTATTGACAGGAGCAAAACTAGCCTTTATTTTCAGCCTCCCGGGGGGGACTTGTAAGTAAAGGTGTAGAGATTTCGCAAATATGTCGAGGATCCAAGAGGGCAGCGCCCCATGACGAGGTTCGACCTAGGGCAGTGCCCTCAGAACAAATTTTGATTGTAATGATATTTTTGGATTCTCTTTACTATTTCTCTTTATATTTGGTTCATTGTTCCCTAACAATAACACATATACACAATGTGTTTAATTATGTCAGGAGCAATTGCCTAAAGACTACAGCATTTAAAAATTTTGAGGGGGTTGGGGGGCAATTGCCTAAAAACCCTAGTAATAAAAACTAAAAAATTGATAGAGGGATAAATTATCTAAAAAAAAATCATATAATAAATTTCTTTTTTTTTTTAATAATTTTTTAGGGGGACGATTGCCCCCATGGACTTTAGGTAGATCCGCCCTGGCTGTTGATCATT